>JAOWCC010001589.1:78856176-78936493 GCA_030867875.1 Actinernus sp. WN-2022
TCTGATGTGTCATGTTTAATATTTGACTATTATCAACTGGATCAAATCTGTCGAAAACCATCCGAAAAGCCAATAATAGCATGTGACGTTACGTCATTTTAATAAAAAATAATGAAATATCAGGTAACAGCTATCTCACAAATATCAGCTAACAGCTAAAAAAAGGTAAAATTCTCAGTTAACAGTAATATTTTTGGCCATTTCTCAGTTATCAGTTAACCCCATTCAGCCCCTCTTTTCAATGTAGAAGATATGAGCATAACATTAAGTAATTTTTTCTGGCACCCCCTAATAATTTGGACACCAAAACTCAATTTCCCCTGCTTAGAAATGATTCTCTCTCTCGCCTACTCTTGAGCGAGAGGGGCCGGAGGGACCTCTGTCTAACAGGGTAAGCTCAAGTAGTAGGGTCCGTGGCAAAAAATGGAGTTTAACTGCAAACTCTTGTATTAAGCATAGCATACGTCGAGGTCTCCTAAATGATACCATCTTTATTGATCTCACATGGCCGTAGCGCCCTTAGAGGCCGGGGGGCCCGTGCACCCCCCCCCCCCCCCCCCCCAAATTATTTCCAACAAAAAAACACAAGGTATTATAAGGTACCTGGCCCCCTCGGAAACCCAGGGGATTTTTTTGTCGGGCGCTGTAAAACGGCGTGTCTCCAGCCATAGCCGAAACTCGCTGGAGCCACCAACGCGAGACTAGCTAGTCAACTCGCTTAAAAAAATAATTGCCATAGGCTCGTTGACCCTACTATAGGAATGCCATCAGAGTACATATAACTTTAAATAAGGATTATCTATGAAATTAAATATGTTTTGGTGATCACGTGTTGCGAAATGACTTTGTGCCCCCCAGTTTTTCAGGGCATGCTACGGCCCTGTCTCAAGAAAGCTTTCGATAACAGACCACATTTCTCCTAAGGAAACTGAGAACTATGGTATGGTTCAGTCTACTCTAGACTGGTTCAAATCTTACTTATTCGATTGCACCCAAAAATGCCTCGTAAATGGTAAGATATTTTTTTTATTTCTGTAAAATCATAGCTAGAATTGTTATTGGGGTGGGGTAGCCAGTATTAAACGTCAAGGTGGATTAACAATTTAATTTATGCATGCAAATAAAAACTGTCACGGCGGTAGTCACGAAAACAAAGCCATCCCTCGCCTTGAGAAATTATTTGAGCTTTAATATGCCAGCCAAAATTAAAGCCCTCCCGCTACATGTATCTGCATCCATTTGTTTCCTTTTCAAAGCAATAAATCGTTATATTATTGGAGGCATCAACGGAAGAGAAATGTCAACTGTTCCCTTTGTCTCGCGATTTCCCCTCATTCGAATCGACACGGCTAGGGGATATTACCTGTGTTAATCATGCAGCAGAAAAGTATGGAAGGATAATGGAGAAACGAGGAAATACAAAGACTCTTTTACGAGAACTGAAGAACAGTTGCTTGAAGAGAGTGGCGAGTCTTTACCACTGCGAGTGACAGTGAACGAATAATCGACTCATCAACACCCCGTGGACGCGACGTGATAATGTACATGTTTTGGGATGTTTACAGACTGTCGGCGGCCGGTTATTTTGCAGGACACTTTCAATCCATTTCCAGATGTTTTCCTCACGAAGTCAAGGTCCTTGCCAAATAAAATCACTCCACTGAACTCAACGATCGACGGTGTTAGAGGAGACGGCTGAAGTCGCGATCGCTACAATCGCTACAGGAAGTTACTCAGCAGCCAATCAGAAGAGAGGTTTCGTTCGGTACGGGATTACTGCAAATGGACGGCGTTTCTCCAGGAAATACTCGGCATCCGGGTATTAATAGTGTACATGTACTTTCAACCAATCACGTCGCGGAAACCCAATCCGACACGGATGCACATTTGGCGCTCAAATATTGAAGTCTAATATTTCAACCGTCATTATCTTCCCGTGAAGTCCGTTTGCGGCAAACTCTGTCTTTTGGTATGGTTTTAGCGTTATCAAACTCTATTTCTTTTACAACAATCTCCAGGATTCCAGAGAATCGAAGGTAAGTTGCAGCATTGTCAATTTCGCTCAGAAAAGCACGCTGATTACAACTTTACAACCGATTTCAGTGTTACGTGCATCCACGCAAAACATGTTCTCGATGATTCCCGTTTCAATTCAGTACTCGAAGTCTATAATATTTGAGTTATTTGGACTAAATTATTTGATTCAGTATCTCAAAACCAGATAAACAAGTGAAACTGTTTTCAAAGCATGTCTGTGTCAAATAAGTACATGTAAGTTCTTACAGTATGTTGAACATTTCCCTATTGAAATCGGTTGTAAATTAATATACTGTTCACCGCTCTCCGTGGTCATGCAAGTTTTAATATCTTTCAGTCCTTGTACATGTACATGCATCTCGATCGCCCTTGCCTAAGGTAAAGGGTTTTCTCTTTGGCTTTTATACTGGCTCACATGTAAACAACTAATACTATGTTTGTGTAGCATTCACAAATAAACATACACCCAAGTTTTGCCGGTTTTTCCAGTGAAGTTTGTTTGGCCCTACGTACTTTGGCTTATATTAAATTAATAGAGACCAGACTAGGAGTATGTATATTAGAGAGTGGGGGTTATAATTTGTACGGTACATGTATGTGTGTATAATTAATAGCCCTTTGTTAATAGGTATATAAACCAGAAAATAGAACAGTAGAACCCTGCTATCTCTAACTCGGTTAATTATCTCGAACAAAACGCTGTTTCCCGTGGATTTGGCCTCGTTTTTTTAATAGTTTTTTCTCGAAGACCCTACTATCTCGAACAGTTCGTGTCTTCCCTTACCTTAAATCAACCCTGGCTATCTCGAACAATTTATCGTTTCCCTTTAGAGTTAGAGATAGCAGGGTTCTACTGTATGTACTTGTCAGTATTACTGAGCCTATTTTTTATGATTATTAGTTACTTATACATGTAATTTACTTATTGATGGGTCAAGAGCTCTCTCTCTATATATATGTTGTTGTTTTCTCGTAGGGCAAAGCAGATAGAAAGGGATAGATGGCTAAAACTGGACCTGAACAAGACCTGAACAAGTCTACACAGGAGAGCTAGTGCAGCTGAGTGAAAATCAAAAACCGGATGAGATTTTACATTAACTAGTAATAGTGCCATGGCACTCTTGGGAGTGAAAGGGTTAACCCAATTTCATAATTTTGTGACCCAGACAGTGGCTGAGTTGCATTACCAGATTGATTGGCCTATGTAACCAGAGGAGGGAGAGGGAGATCATCAGAATTTTATGGTATAAGGTTTAAGTCTTTGGGGTGGGACACTTCGAACATTAATAATGAAGGGGAGGTGATAATAAGGTTTAAGTTAGGGTTCATTTTTCAGTGTGGGACACTGGATGAATAATCAGAGGAAGTATATCAGAGTTTCTAATAGTGCTGCGCACAGTTTCTAAAAATAGATTGTCTGGCACGAGACCCCCCGCAAGGGTCAGACAAACATGGTGCGAAATACAGTGTTTGTATGGGAATCAGATGCCAAATAATTTCCGTAAAATCGAGTGTCTGAAATATTCACTGTCAGCAAACTTAAGATACCAGGTAAAAGATTAACTGATCAAAATTTGAGAGATGTAGCTGTGCTGGGAAGCGTGCAATCATGTTTTCAGTTTTCTATACCTTTGACTCGTTGTTTTAAACAGCCGAAATGTACGGGAAACTGAAAACACGATTGCACGCTTCCCAGTATAACTATACATCCCTCAAATTTTGATCAGTTAATCTCTTACCTGGTATCTAAAGTTTTCAGGCAGTGAATAGTCCAGAAATTCGATTTTACGGAAATTATTTGGCATCGGATTCCCATACAAACACTGTATTTTGCACCATCTTTGCACCTCGCTTGATAAGATTGCCGTTTGTCGCTTTGTTTCAATGCAGGAAAGCCGTCATTTTTGGTAGAATAGTCAGACGACGAACTGAAGTGCTGGTCAATTCTTGTAAGTTCTTATGCGAAAAGTGGTTTGTTTGTCTGAGTCATGCAGGGGTCTTAATTTTCGTGACGTCACTCATGCGCAGCGCTATTGTTATGCTTTAATAACCCTTTTCATGTTTTGATGATTAGTGCAATACATTTCAAAATATTATTTTGCATATTACCGGTATAGTTTTTTCATACAAGTACATGTATAGAAAGGCAACTTCAACTTGGGAGACTGATTAATTTTGCAAGTTTAATTAAAAGCATAATAATAATACGAATAATAATAATAATAATGTATTATTACAAGTGGAAAACTTGTATGCCATATATTTGGGATGCACTCAGCTGAAAGTATATTGTGAAAGCACAGCAAGTGTTAAATGCATCTATCATCTATATCAACAACAACAACAACAATTTTTTATTTGTACTTACAGTGGCAGATTACATGGGTCGGATGAAAGTAAACAAGTTATAAAGTAACTGGGCACCCGAAATAACTATAAGGAGCTAATCTAGTCGGGTGCCAATTAAATGATAGAGTTAATTTTGCAAGTCAGAAAAAGGCGAAAAATCAGCAAGCACATAACATTAAATACGTTGAATAACTAATTAAGGTGATAATAAATACACACGCAACACACAATATACACACAAACAAACAAAGTTACTATTAGTAAGCAGGATGTGGGTCAAAACAGTTATTTAGATTATTAATAAAGATTTAGAAGTTTGTCTTTACACTTTCGCTTGAAGCAGCGAAAGCTCAAAGATTTTATAGATTCATCAACATTGTTCCAAACTTTGGGGCCAAGATATCTTATCAGGGCTTATGGAATTATGCGCGGATGCGGACCCGCATAATTTGGCTTGCTCCGCATAATCCGCATAATCTGCCAATTCCCGCATAATCCCGCATAATTTGGATAAATTTATAGAAAATCATAAAACGGGTATCTATTTTCGCTATTTCTCAAAGACTCTTACCCAATCTATCCGAAGTTAACAGTAGATTTCCTTCCCAAATCGTCGAACATTGAGCAATCGAAACGACGATTCACAACGGGAATAACAAGGCGTTGTATGTTGAAAACCGTGGGGGCCTGTTGTCTAAATTTCGATAGAACGTGTCTCATTATTGGTGGAAAATCTAGAGACAAGGTTTCCTAAGTGGCAAATCACAATTTGGAATAGAAAAAAACTCTGTTTTTACGTTTTCAGCGGGAAAACGTGAATTATTTTCAGATCAAGTTCCTCCATAGCGTTTTGCGAGTTTAATTATGGTTTAAAAACATGGATAATTTGTTGTAAGAGAATCAACAGAGGAAATTAAACGGAAACGTCACGAAGCGATAAATGTTTCAGCTCTAAAACTGTTACTGCAGACAGCTGTCTGTGTGGACATGATCGTCGAAGACTATAGCTAGGCCTAGACAGAATAAATGTAAAGGAAATATCAACTTGCGTTTATTAGTCTATGCTCATACGGTACGTCGAACGGCGTTTTCGCGTATGCTGCGTAAGCTCTAGTAACGACCGCTACTATTAATTCTTGTTTTGGGTCAGTTAAATTCTGTACAGTATTTAAAAATTGATTCAAAAAGCGACGGCACCCCCATCAGTTAAATCTTATTTCCCTTAGTCCCTTACCGCTAAATTGGTTAGCGGTCTGTCAAAGTAACGTGTCGATTTCCGCATCTGCAATAAGGCGACAACTACAACAGCATTTCAAAAACCTGCTTGGTTTTTGTTTCCTGGTTTTCTTACTGAAATGATAATTACGTCTTTTGAAGACATTTCTACAAAGTAGATAACATTTTCATACTAACCTGAAATAAAACCTATGACCATAACGCTAGTAAACTAGGCTTGATAATCTTGCTGCATCAAGAATTTTACGAATACTTAGGATCAGTTGACGTTTAACATAGACTTTCTAGTACATAGATTTGAACACAAAGGGATACTACATGTAGTTAAAATGGATTTGAGACAATTAACCATCTCTCTTATTCAACTTGCGGCTTTTTTGAAGTGAAACACGATAAAATAAATTTGTGCTAAAAAATGTATGACGTCATCCCGCATAATTTCCCGCATAATTTGCGATGTTTCCCGCATAATTCGCCAAAAAATCCCGCATAATTTTGATTTTTTTCCCCGCATCCTACCATAAGCACTGTCTTATATTAAATTTTCCATAATTTGTACGAATCTTTGGAAATTATTTTATGTATTTACTAAGTTGTATTATTCATTTACATGTATAGAGCAGGTTTCAATTGACTGTAGTAAAACCAAAACCAAAGCAATTACAATGAACCAATCACTAGCTATTAAAGTAAATACTGATTGGTGTTACTGGCATGAGAAAGAAACCAATCAGGAGGAAAAGTAAACGCAATCGTGGATTGATGGCGTGACGGACCAAATCCAAAACCACGATTGGTTTTACTCTGGAATTTGATTCGCTGACTGATTACAAAACATTTTCACAGCCAATAGAAAACCTAAGTAAACACAAAACCAAAGCAAACACTGAAAACTATAGACACTCAATTGGAACCTGCTCTAATATCCAATCAGTAACTCCTTTTATCTGTTAATTACCTAATACAGCTAACCACAACCTTTATTGCTCCATTTTTCATTTTATCAACAATGACTGTTTAGCAGTCAAATTTATGTCATATATATGTACTTTATACTTACATGTAAATGTAAATCAATTAAATATTTTGGTTTGAATTCCTTTGATATATTTTGCACTAGCACATAGTTTATTAGCACTTATTGCAAGATTCAAGTATGTTACAAATGTACTTAATATATTTTTCCATCGACAGGGCTAAAAATAATGGCCGGTCAGTCACCGGTCAAGATCTGTATTTGGTTGAAACTGCAGTAACATTTACCGGTCAAAATGACCAGCAAGGGAAAGATTTGATCGGACAAGTTCCAATTCTAGCCGGACATTGTCCGATGACCGGCCGTTATTTTTAGCCCTGATCGATTAAATGCATGTACGTACAATGTATACTGTATGCTGTAACAAAATCAGAGATGTTATTACAACTACATTGTAACAATTAAAAATACCATAGAGTTAAATAAAGAATACCATTATTTTGAAAATTATGAGTGGACACTTAATAAATTTTAAGGAATCACCCCTGTTTTCTAAACAGGATTTGAGCAAATAGAAAATCAATTTAAATTAATCCTGCAAGATCTTTTAAAAACTTGTTAAGGACTTATAGGATCTTGTTAAAATCTTACTAGATCTTGTTGATATCTTACACAATCTTCTCACTGATATTAACAAGATCTCATAAGATCTTAACAAGATTCTGCAACTTAGATGTTAACAAGGTCTTAAAAAGATCTTGCCAAGATATTAGTGAGATCTTATATAAAAACATGCAAGATCATGCCAAGTTTCTGCAAGATCTTAACAAGATATTGCAAGTTTTTTTATAAGATCTTACCACAATCTTGTAAGTTCTTAATAAGATCTTGCCAAGATCTTACAAGATCTTGATAAGATATTACCAAGATCTTGGCAAGATCGTGTGAATATTTTAACAAGATCTTGTAAGATCTTGCCAAGATCATATAAGATCTTACCAAGATCTCAACAAGATCTTGTAAGATCTTAATAAGATAATGTAAGATCTTATCATGATCTTGTAAGATCTTAATAAGATCTTGCAAAATCTTGGCAAGATCTTACATATTAATGTAAAGATTTGAACAAGATCTTGTAAGATCTTAACAAGATCATGTAAGATCATATCAAGATCTTCTAAGATCTTATCAAGATCTTGTAAGATCTTATCAAGATCTTGTAAGATCTTATCAAGATCTTGTAAGATCTTGCCAAGATTTTGCAATATCTTATTAAGAACTTACAAGATCTTGGTAAGATCTTATAAAAAAACTTGCAAGATTTTGTTAAGATCTTGCAAGATCTTACAAGATCTTGCAGAAACTTGGCAGGATCTTGCAAGTTTTTACATAAGATCTTACCAAGATCTTGGCAAGATCATGGCAAGATCTTGGTAAGATCTTGGCAAGATCTTGGTAAGATCTTGGTAAGATTCTGAACCTGGGTGAGACCTGAAATCCCTAACTATAACCACATACAATGACCCAATACCACGTTCTCAGTGATCTATCGTAAGTCATGATTGGATAAGGGTAATACCGTTATGCTAGTATGGACACATGACCATACGCAAACAGATGCAAAAGTCCTACATCTGTCATGCACTGTGATTGGATGAAGGTATAATTCGTGATTCATCTATCATGACTCGTTTGCATGACAGTAGCAAACTTTAGCAAACTTTAATAATAAATTAATAATAACAATAATAATAATAAATAATTATGTATGAGTCAATTCCAAAAGTGATCACATTACGTTTACACTCTGTTTTAAAGGAGAATTTGAAACTTGATCACAAATCACTTACTGTTCTAGTATGGAATCCTTCAATTAGAATTTACAATAAATTATGATTCTTACCTCTGGAATGCCTTTAATGATCCATGATGTAGACATTCCATGGATATTTCCTGATTTTGTGATAATAGGAGAGTTGATGTCAGCATGAGCATCTACCTGTAATGTATATTAATTAAACACAAAGTTCCAGATGTATAAAAGGGTTAGCCTCTCCTCATATTCAAATTGCAGAGCACAGAAGAAAGGAAAAGGCCTTTTGCAGGAAACAGTTATGATCTGATATAATAGACCCTATTACAAAATGGCAATCTTGTTTGAATAGTATAGGGAGCAGTATATAACAGTTGAATGCTACCATGTTAAAGAGTATGCCAAGATTAGAGATGCTCTAATATTATTGTTGGGGGTGATAGCGTAAAATGGTACTATGTTATTGAGATTTCAATATATAGAGTTTTGTATGGGTTAAAGCCAGTTATGCCTATACTAGCCTCGTTTTCATGATTTACACTGAATTTAAATATCAATAACTTGAAAGAAATACCAAACTCTCAAACTCAGCTCAGTGTGTCTTACTTGTGCATGCTTTACTACAGACGCCATTCAGTTCGCATAATATTGTTCGTTTTTTGGCATTACACAAATAAGAGCAGCCATATTAGAATAGGGTCTATACTTCATTAACAATTAATGAATTGAAGGGCTGTGTGCCACAAGGGGCCAAGTGCTCTTTTCTGGACGTTTTTTTAAGCTACCACTTTTCGTATTTTTAATCAATTTTGAAGAAGAAGAAAATGTTCTGAAAAGGGCAATTGGTCTTTGTGGCACACAGCCCTTCAATTGAGCTAGTGATCCCATGCATGGTTAAGGCATTTTGTCATGGATGCTGGAGGGCAAGCCATCTTCAAAATTACAGTTTTAGAAAGATTGACAATTGTTTGGAGGTGGCAAATAGCCTTTAGAAACAGGTTTTGTTAATAACACTACTGATCTCATACAAGTGCCTTTAAATAATTATAGGAATTAAGATTTCTTTGCCCTCCAGTACAATCATGTGATTGCATTCCTGCAAAAAAATGCCTGAGCATATCAGTCCTCTCCTGTTAGAATGCTAACTTTCTGGGCCCGGTTCCTGAAAGCCCGATTAGCGCTAATCCAGAGTTTATTACCATGACAACTAATATGTTTTGTTGAGAGTTAATCCAGGATTAGCGCTAATCGGGCTTTCAGGAACCGGGCCCTGAGATTTAAAACTAAACACAAACTGAACAGAGGGATGATAGTTATTCATTAATGACTGATAGTGGTACTTTACGACTGTTTACAAACTGTGATAGCCCTTAATTGAATGTTTTGAATTGACATTTAATTAGAGTGAACCAAACAAAGTGTAAAATGTCAAGCACTCAGATCTGGTTACAAAACAATCCCCTAGTACGTAAAGTATGTAAAATTAGGCAGATTGTTATAACCTGTAGTAGGTTCTGACCCCTATAAATTACAGGTAAATTACTTATATTGCAGATAGAAATTATGAACTTAATTTTTCTTTCTAGATGGTATTTGCTGTTGGAAATAGGGCATTATCTTCTCTAATCGTTCCTTTACCCACTACATGTATATAAGCTGTTAATCTGAAAAATTATAATGGTCACAGATGTTTGCATTTTAGAAAACCAGTGAGTAAAAAGCAATAGAAAGAAAATAATAAAAGAAACACAGGATTTGATGACTGAGACAACCTTTTACACATCCCGCATCACAGCAGTGCCATATATTCTATCCTTATAGTAGTTAAGAATTTTAATCATGTACCCCTCCTACTTATATAATTGTATGATTTATAAAAGTCAATGCAAACTTACACATCGCTACTTTGATCTTACACCAAATAATAGGAAAATGTATCTGCAACAAAGCCTTCAACAGGTACTGCATGAGCATTTTCTTACCCATATTACGCATACGGAATTATTATAGGACCAGCTACCAAATACTGTACCAGTGCTAATGCTGGAAGAAAAACAGAAAAACAACAGTAAGATAGTCTTACATGTACCAGGGTCCGAAATTGCGCCTTATTTGGCGCCAATGCGACTAAATTTTGAGTGTTGGTGACCAAAATTTCAGAGTTAGTCGCCAGCTGGCAACTTACCTAAAGTCTGCTTTACCTAAAGTCTGTTCCGAAGTCACACGATGTTCTAAGTAAATTTAGCCAATAAAACATGCCAGCAAATGTTCTTTGTCGCTTGAAACATGGCGACCACAAAGTCTATTTTGGACCCTGTGTACATGTACTCATTTGTTATTAATTTATAACTGTTCAGTATAACTAAGCCAGACTAATGAATTATCATCAAATTCATGAAACATTGTAGCTTAAAGTCAAATTCATGATACATTGTAGCAAAGTCAAATTCATGATACATTGTAGCGAAGTCTCAGCTAATAAAAATTAATGACAGTTGGTACTTTTGAAAAAAGGAAGTAGCTAGACAATAATCACCTAGTAAATTGATGATTTTGCATGATGATTTTCAAGTTCTCTTGTACAGACATTAGTTGATAGCTTACGTTGGAAAATTAAAGAACCATACCTTGGTTTTTGTAAAACATTTTAAGTCTTGCATAATTATGGTTTGAACAATAACAAATATGTTAACTTCATACATGTAGCTTTAAATTTATTCATGTACATGTACATAGTCATATGTAAGTCATAGAAGCTTGAATTAAAGGAACTTATAAAAATGTAGGTAACAAAACTATCTATTTTATTTACTAGGCAGGGCTGTCATTAAGTGTTTAATCAGCCATACAAATGTAACAATGTGTATAAGGCTCATTCCACATGAGAAGTGGTAAATCTGTAAATTTTTAAACCAGTGATAATAGAAAAAAAACCATGCCATTTAAGAATATAAACCACAAGCCATCCAAAATGGGCAAGTCGGGTTGAATTGTAGCCACGCCCACTGTGTGGGGGGTCCAGCTTTGCATAATGCACAAAGAGCCAAAAAACTGGTGGACCAAACCTAAAACTTCATGTGAAAGTAGTATGGAGACCAGACATAGCCCAACAAACTGGCATTGGTATATCAAGAGCCCTCAAGCCTAGTATTTACTGAACTATGATAATTCCATATTACGACTATTGTTAATAGGATTTTTAATTGATTGAATATCCGTTACGGACATTACGTAATGTCCGTAACAAAAATACCTATTTTTCTCTATTACAGGCAAAATTTAACTCAGCTGTACATATCATTCATGCTGCTTTTTTAGTTCACTAAAGGCTTCATTTCAGTGTTCATTATTTTGTTTTAGATAATATCTTTACTTAGAAAAATAGGGGGGAAAAGCGTTACGGACATTACAAGCTGTTGCGTTACGGACATTACATATTGTTATGTACAAGAAAAAATAAGAAATAAATGGAATTCAGAAGACTTTATTTCACTTACCGTATTCACTCACGGATAAGCCGCACCTTGTTACCCAAAATCTTCATTTGAAATCGGGGGTACGGCTTATCTGCAAGAACATCTGCATAAGGTTCCTTAAATTTACATAAATTAATTTTCAAACAAATAATTTTTATTAACTCAAGTGAGTTAAGGCGTACGTCTACTAAACACCACACAAAATGAAACGAAACTAAGCACTGGTCATTGCTTTTGCAAGAGCCATTTTGATGTAAGTTATTCTTGTTGTTAAACCTTCTTCGTCTATCAAACAAATTTTTTTTTTTAATAGTTTTAAGGGAAAAGTATTTAAAATTACATAACTTTACCAAAAATTGATGTAAAAGAAAATTTCAAGTGGAAAAACAATTTTTCCGGACACAAAATAACCACCTTTTGTGCGACACATTCTAAGGGGTCTGGAACACAATTGTGATATCAATACCTTTGCAGTCGCTTTTGTTTAGAGTTTGAAAAGGTATTTACATCACAGGCCTAATTTACATGCTTCTGACCGAGCGAAATTTGTCACATGAATTTTGCATGTTCAACTGAGCTTTTGCAGTTTTGGAGGGTAGGATACATGTATTCAGTTCTAACAACAGAAGCCAATAACTTAAACCTTGTTTCATAAAATTAAGTGAAAACAATGTTCGTTTTATACTAAGACACTTTAAGACGGTTTATAGTTGCTTTTCTGGAGCAACTAAATGTCACCACACATGGGATCTCCATTCCACCACAAAGCTTATTGCAGTGTTGTCGTCGGCCTGTTACTTCGATGGTTATACATAGTTCCTCCACGAGCAAGAACATACCATGCTATCCTCGAGTATTTGTGTGGTAAATGGCCCACTGTGTCGTCACTGTTCAAAACTTTCACAGCAAATTAGTCGAACTGATCTCAAAAGTTTATTTTGAAGCTTTCTTTAGGATATATTATAATAAATAATATTGTTGGAGAACACAAATAAACCAAAATAAATGTACAAGGAGAATTTATACATGCAACTGCAGTGTCAAATTCACAGACTGTGATGTCCGTAACGCTTCCTGTAATGTCCGTAACGCTATACCTTTGCAGTAGCAACACAATCAAATAAACCTTTTGGAAATTTATCACTGTAGAACAAAACTTTGACCACTAGCCCATTCACAAAAAAATACTTGTTCTCTTAAGACTTCTCAAAATTCACAGGAATCTGGCTTTTAAAGATATGAACAAAAAGTCTGGTTGTTTTAGTTGTAATGTCCGTAACGCATCTTTAAGTCAATGGCACAGACACCTTAATATCTGCACTCTTTTTTCTTTCCTGACAATTAAGGGAGGGAACTTCAAGGTATAATGTATTAAACAAAAAACAGCAAAACCATGCATGTCCTGGGCAGTGCAGCAATTATAAGTAGAAAAATTATGTCTGAGTGTAATGTCCGTAACGGTGGAATGGGCCATAAGTGCTGTACCCAGACCCGATTTGTTTCTTACTGCGCATGCTAAACAAAAAAATAGGGCTCTGGAAGAATCCAATTTTTGTGTATTCTGATTGGCTGTTCTGAACAATGCAATTTCACCGGAAGTCAAACATAAAGCATTTCTGGAGGGTTGATTTATTTGGGCATTGGGGCAGGGTTATCTAAATGCTAAAAACTGTTGGATTTTACCTAAATGGATGCCGCTAAAAATCTTCAGGGATTCTTAGATATTTGCTTGTATCCACTCGGGAGTTTATATCACTACATCGCACACACACATCGCATACAGTACGTGAATTCTCAGAATTCGAAAATCAAACTCAACTGGATATAGCCGAGGGATTTACCATAACAGATAGGTAATACTATACATCCCATATTAACAACAATGTTTGTAAGTGCTCTATATGACAGTGGTGATTTTAATTATATACCTGTGGTCTCCACCAACAGTAACTGGAATCCTGTTTCTATTTAAGGCACTGATCACAGCTTGTGCCGCCTGTGAATAAATAATTATGAATAAATTAACATACACATACAGTCAAGTACTTGATAATTAATGTTCAATCTTATAGTCCCTTAATTCATAAATAATTCATATAATATGTATGAGAAAACAACCAGCTTAGGCCTTTCCAGCCTCATTGTTGTACTTTTGAACTGCATTTGAAATACCTAAAGTCGCCAGCAATTCTCGACCACATTGCTCTAAAACTGAACACATTTTTTTAAATGTAATCTTTAATGTGTCCCTCTGATCTACAGATTCCAATTTATGCAAATAGGGAGGCAGCATTAAGAATTCGGTCAATGCACTGTTCCAGTATACATGCATGTATGTACCACCAGCACAATTAAAGCATTCACTTATAAAGACTGGGATAACAGAAAATAGAAATAGTTATATTGCATGAAACAAAGGTATATTATTAATATTAAAAGGTATATTGTATTAAATAAAGGTGTAACATTACACACACAGCTATTTATCATGTACATGCATTGAAGCTTTTATATATTATAAATTAGTACATGCAAAGAGCATGCATGCATGGACCAAAAACTGAAATGATAACATTGAAGATAATGAGGACATTTAGAACCATGGACACTAGACTATTTACAATAAAGTTAATAAGTTATAATAAAATATATTCTTAAATTCAGAATAGGATTTTATCCTACTACATCTAGGGAGCTTCAAAACTGGCTCTAGATCGTAATTCTGTGTTACTCCCTAAATATTATTTACTACCCAGACATATTAGCCTGGATTTCAACTGTCTCCTCTGGTTTGTTCCTCCCGAGAGAGGAAGGAACAAATCGGAGGAGATGGCTGAAATTCAGGCTAGACATACATGTATATGACCTAGACTCTTTAAATTTATGAACTTGAAAATTTAATATTATAAGCTTAAAGCCATATGAACTTGGGAGTGTATTAACTTGAAAACCTGCTTAAAACTGCAATTTAATATTTGACTTGGAAACTGTAGGCCATAAACCAGACCTGTAAAAGAACTTTGGATGTGATCTGAAGAACTGTGAAACTGAAAGTAAAACTATATACAAAAGAAAATGAAGCTGTGTCTGAACTCAAGACTTTGAAGAGCCATAAAATGTAAATTACGAATTGTTAAACAAACACTGACTGAGTTCGAATCAGTATTAAATTTGAAATATAAGTTACCTAGAATATCGTAAACAATCAGACATGTTTTTGCAACACCGTAATTTACTAACTTCCACAGCCTGTAATAATTATGAAAGTAGAAAATTGTGAATGCATGCTGTAGGTTTGGATTTTGGTTATAAACACTGAATGGGAATCTTCGCTCTGACCCCCCACCCCATTTGGACATGTGACACCAACAACCAGTTGGATAGAGTACTGGTAAAAATAGTCCAATTAATTTACATGTATGCAAGTTATAAATAAATCTCTTAGGTGATGGTTTGACTTGATACGTCTGCACCATTTGTAATTTTCAACTACATCTCCAAAATTTGGAGTCTGAAATTCAGGAGGATTGCTTAAATCAAGAAAATGTTGCTTGAATTCAATACGATGTAAATTCCCCTATTCCCACATGGGACGTGGTATTATATACCTTTCCTGCAACATTTCCACAGAACAAAGGATTCTTGACCACAACATTAGCTCCATAAATTCCCTCCCTCTCAGGTTCTGTTACGTCAAGATCTCCAGCATCATGAACTCTTCTCCCTATTATTAAAATAACATGATTTGATGTGCTCATTCTGGAAATGACAACCCTGCAACCATTTTGGCAGCTTCGTAGACAGACAACACATTAATTAACTGGCAAATTATTTACATGCAGCTTATTGTTACTTTGGCTCAGTGTTTCCTTTGTTCTAGCTACTGAGACCAATATATCCCATATCCCCTCATTTCTTTGTCCTATACACTCCCCTTGCATACTATCAATGCTTTAACACATAATAATGTATTCCCCTTGCATATTATCAAATGCTTTAACACATACGTATATACACTGTAGTACCCTTGCATATTGCATATTATCAATGCTTTAACACATATCCCCCTTGCATTTTAATGTGCATGTATATATTCCCCTTGACTTATTCCCTCACACATCTCCTAGTAACTTAGAACTACTGACTTACTTTTTACCTACAGAGAAGTAACATGCATATGAATACCCTGGATCAGAGGTTAGAAATCTGCTTCTCCTAGCTCACAATATCGACTAGGTAGCTCACAATATCGACTAGGTATAGCTCACAATATCAATAACGACAATGCAGCTTCAACCTCTGGCTGCATGGCCGCCCCAAGTATGTCTGAGTCTGTCTGAGTCAGAATTCGACCCTGGCCCTCTGATCGGCCTGGAGCAAATTCTTTTCTAACGAGTGCTGTGACTGGATATCACACCATAGCAGTTTCCAAGGGTGCCATTGTTTTCTTGTTCCATGTTGTTGAACCAGTCGTGTTGCTGGAGTTCACACAATTTTTCAAACCAGGTGGGCTCTGAAGACAAGAACTGCTGGAATTTCATTTCAAGCTGCAATAATTTTCTTCAGTTTTCTAGTTTTTGATTATTTTGGAGATGTAAAATTAACACGACAGTTACTGTCTTTATAAAACAACAAAGTGATGACTATTTTATGTTTGACTGTGTTTGATGAACTGCCTGAAATCAAACTTTGCTTT
Organism: Actinernus sp. WN-2022; assembly: GCA_030867875.1. Taxonomy (NCBI): domain Eukaryota; kingdom Metazoa; phylum Cnidaria; class Anthozoa; order Actiniaria; family Actinernidae; genus Actinernus; species Actinernus sp. WN-2022. The sequence continues at coordinate 78,872,760 of JAOWCC010001589.1, forward strand.
TTGCTAGTGTCAGTGTCCAGAATTTGACCTTAATTTCCACAGGTTATAGTTATTTTCTCTGAGCTCCAGTCGATTATATATTATGCCTTTCTTTGAGGTTTGGCTGTTCAATTTCATGTTCATGCAATTTCACTTGAGCTCAAACTCAAAGAAGTAAACAAACTCAGTGCACCTGAGAGAACATCTGATTGTCTTTTTCAATTAATTTCTAAGGGCAAATTATAAACAAAATAATAATATACCGATGTTCACTGCCACATCATCCATTGTCATTAATGTGCCAACCAGAGATCCATTGGTTCCTGACACAAAGTGGCCTTTTGAAATCATGGTTGGCACATTAGTATAACAATTATTGTAATGTTTATCAACACAAAATATTGCTATTGCATGATTTGTAGTGATATTTGGCATAAATACTGCTCATATTTCAAAATTGTTTGTGGCACGATAATATTACGAACAATTTTGAAATATCACAAGCAGTATTTATGCCAAATACCACTACATAAAATCATGCTACTTATACTTACTCAACATTTTACAATATTTACTCTTCCAGTTCGGTTTCTATTTACGCCTTTTCAAAACAAATCATGTTATTCTTTTGACAGTTTCAACTCAGTTTAAATTTCCTGAATCACATCGGTATATCTTGGTTTGTAAGTCATATTCTTTTGATGATTTCATCTTTTTCTTCTTGGTCGATTTCTATAAAGTCACATCTACTCCAGTTCAATTTACGGTATTCCAAGTCAATGTCTCGGTATTGGTTTGACTCCAGGTTTGACTCTCAGTACAAACAAGAATAGCATCCTTAGAAACTGGAGAAATCCATGCAAGCAGCCACAAGGTGCATGCGCATGCGATTACCGGTAATGCATAATTTAACACATGCACAAAAATTGCTGCACTGAATAAAAATGGCCTGCAGATTTAGACTTGGGTGACCTCTGGTAGCCCAAGTAATAAGCATTATATTGGCCTTCCGATCCGGGGTATGGGGTTTACTCACCTCGGCTGCACCCTCATGCAGAACCCTCGGTGAATAAATCCCATAACCCCTCGATGCCAGGCCAATACTTACTGTGACGTCACACAGGCCAGTCACGCCACATTTGTTGTATTCTGTGGTTGGCAGAAACGAAGCGTGAATGCAGTTACAGTCAACTCTCCGCTAACGGACACTCTCGTAAGCGAACAGCTCTACTTACGGACGCCTTTTCAAATCCCCGTTTTACCTCCTAGTCAAACTCTGTATTTACATATTCCCGTAAGCGGACACACTCTCGTAAGCGGACGCGGACACTTTTGAAAATGAAAATTGGATTTTTCTTTTGTTTACGCTCTCTCGTAAGCGGACACCCCATGTATAATAATTGTATAATAAGTCCCGTTTAACGTTTTGTTAAATATAGAATAGTTATACTACAGTATATTTCTTTTTTTCCCCGAGTTTTAACATTTGACATCAATAAAGAGTTTCGCTTTATATATTCAGTTGCTATTTTTGTCTACCCAATAAAACATAATTAACACCCGCTAATTAACTCTCCCGTAAGCGGACATCCACCCTATTTTTCTTTGGTGTCCGCTTATGGGAATAATTCTCGTAAGCGGACAGCTCTACTAACAGACACTTTTTTCAATTCCCGAGGGTGTCCGCTTACGAGAGAGTTGACTGTAGTTGCTTATAAAATATTACAGGTCGGTGCTTATTCATCGCCAAATTACTTTCTTGTTCTTCCAAAATGCAAGCAAGCCCTTTCATCGAAGCTTATATGCTCTTATAACTAATATAAGTCTTATAAAAGAATTAGGATATGGAACGAAGCAGAATTGAGACTTTAGATGTATTTTGTGAGGCCCAAATCGCTAGATGCCATACAAGTCATACAAACACGCGTTTTTTTTTTGCCAACTACATTATATATGTGCAAATATATAAATGACGTCAGTGTTTACAAACAGTAAGTATCGCTATATCCATTACATATTATTTTAGGTGATGATTTTTAACATGTTTTGAATAGAAGTACCGTGGCCGAGGCAGTGAATGTTTGTAATGTAGTTCAATTCCTTTCTGGTCATAGTTTAACTGTAGTTTTGTGAAACATAGAATATCTATATTTATCAAATATAAGAATACGAGCTTCATCGGTCTCGCTAAATCGCTTTTGTGCGACAACAAATCTTACACTACCCTGTATCTTCGACGCAAAATAAACCATTTGGCATCGTCACGGATTGGGCTATTCCTTTAAAAAAATCCCCCCCCCCCCCCCCTCCTATCGAGGGAACTTGGATTCCTTTGGATTTCTTCAGGGGCCCACCAAAAAATTTGAGAAATTCTTTAGGGGCTCACCCCAAAATATTAAATTATTCAGGGTTAAACCCGATCAGAGCATGGAATTCTTCAGGGGGACGACAAAACCAGGCTATTTTTGGTGGATTTCTTCAGGGGTATGGCACATTTTCCAATTTCTTCAGGGGGTTTGCGTTTTAGCTGTGAAATACACGTTATATAAAAACAAAAACATCGTCCATTAAAAAATTAGGCGTCACTGGAAAAAGGCCATCCGTACAACGATCAATTTGTCGCGTCTTCGGTGTACTCTACAGTGCATTTAATTAATTATTGGTGTAACAAGGTACATCGACACAAGCTACTTTTCGGGGGCTTTCTGGATCTCCGTCGTTTACAGATTGAACGACAGTTCCTTCTGGTTCCGCTAGAAATTGAAATTGAAATCACTTTCATCTTAACCGTAATCGGCAGCCATGTTTTTTTTGTCAAACAATCGTGCAGTAGCTTCGTACTTACCTAATTTGGTTATACGGCTCAGCAACCCTGAGTCCCTGAGGTAATTTGGCGCCAATTCTACCCCTTTCTTGGGCTGTTAAAACAAATACAACCGAATTCGATGTTAGTAAACCAAATTACTGGGTTTCTGTGTGAGAAGATCAGCGACGTTCGATCTCGACTTGATCATTTATACCTGTCCTCCACAAAATGGAACATTTATGAGTTGAATGGGCTTTTCAACTCGACTATGGAATGATCTGGAGAATTTGATGAGACTTCTTACTTGTCTCAACATTCGAAACCTTTTAGTCCAAGATATAGATATTCACTTCTCTTTCACGGCTAGCGATTTAAATCCTTTCAACTATGAAACACCTATTCTATCAGCTACTGATGAGCGGCTACGTTATGAGGTTTTCTGATTGGTCAAGGTTCGCAAGCGTTCCATTCTGATTGGTTCGCTGTGGAGGTGTGTCTAGAGGTGTAACTATTTTATGCTAATCATATTTTCACGTGCGTCAAGAAGTATGAGGCACAGGGAGCCCAGGCTCTCAATATGAGAAAAAAAAATATAGCCTATGATATACAGTCATTAAAGTTTACATACCACATCAAATGTTGTCTATCTGTTGTTTCTTGACTATCTTGGAGCCCTCAAGCCACATTTAATCGACGGATTTTTCCGAAACGATATTGCATGTCAAGATTGGGATAGTATACGGAATTTGAATGACCCTAACGATATGTGGTTGATAAACACGCCCTAGAGAGGACAAAGCGTGTTAGGTCAGCCTCACGTCAGCCTTGAAAAAACGCATGCATGATCGAGATATAGCTAAACTCGAGGCTGTACGGTCTACGGATCCACATGATTGGGCTAAATTCAAAATATTACGAAATTATAACGAAATTAAATCTGCTAAAGAATCCTACTACGAGAACACTTTCAATCAGCATAATGACAACTCACGAAAGACTTGGCAGACTATTAATGAAGAGTCTCGCTATTTATCGAGTTAGGATCCCCAGTTAGGATCCCCAGTTGGGATCCCCAGTTAGGATCCCCAGTTAGGATCCCCAGTTAGGATCCCCAGTTAGGATCCCCCCTAGGATCCCCCCCCCCCCCCCCCCCCGCAAATATTTTTAAACTTAAAAAAAACTAATAAAATAAAATAATAATAATATAATAATATTTCTGAAATCTTATTCTGTCGAATACGTTTTTTTAGGGTTAAAGATAGAAGCATCAAAGCATCTCGAGAACAAAAATATGCATGAGAAAACTGACACAAAAACCCTAACTGGGTTCAGAAAACCTGGACCGCCTGAGTTTGGAAAAAGCATAAGTCACTTCACAACTTTTAAATGTTGCATACAAATATGGGTATCCGTAATTCTCTCTTCAAGTTGTTCGGCTGTTTATATCGGTAATTCAGTTTATAACTGATTCAGTTTACAAATAAAAATTCGGTAATTCAGTTTATAAAAAATCCCAATTGATAAATATTATAGGTCGATCGGCCTCCCGAAAGTAACAACAGTAAAAGGCTGCTAAAACCGAAGTAACGACCCTCGTTATACCGCGTTACCGTTTCGGAACTTTACAGTAGTATTTCTCATTTCATTGAGCAGGCAAATGTTTCCGCGGTGCTACTACTGATACCCGCGAGAATGCGAATTTTACTGAAAATTCTTGATATATCAATATACTCTGTCTGATTATTGCAGTTATTGACCAGTCATGCGTGATCAGAAGCGAAATACCGAAGCAATAACCACGACTGGCTGTCGGCGCGCGAAAAGTGTTAGCTTGTGTAAAGTCATTGTGGACAAATATACAGCAGCTATCTTTTTCGGTATGGTGGAGTTAGCCGATAGCCATTCTGATGTTAAATTGGCTATCTTTAAATGTCATTTTCAAATGCAATACTCTACTTGAGAAATCTGTATTTGGGTCGCAATCATATGTCATAATATTTCAGTCACGTCAGTTTCGAAGGTGACCTTGAGGATGATCAAACAGGAATAAAAATGGGTCGGTTACATTGAATTTTTAAAAGTAATGATTGGCTGTTTCGTTGTTTATAATGCTCCGTTTGGAATGGTTGAGATTTTTGTTATTGGATTATTTGATTTCAACAGAACACGTGACATTTTTCTCTATCAGTTTTCACCTGATCAAGCTATATACACCTATTTCAATAGACCTCTTTAAGCTTCATACGTCCCAGACTAGTCACGTGGTCTGAAATGGGTAAATACGGCATGAAATACAGTGTTTGCATGGGAATCCGATGCCCAAAATTTTTCGTAAAATCGAATTTCTGAAATATTCATAACCTGCAAACATAAGGTATACCAGGCAAACGATTAACTGATCAAAGCTGTTAAGTTCTCCATACATTTGTCTGTATTTGGAATGAATCCAAGTACTCGGGAATTTCTTTTGGATAATGCATGGTAAACTGAAATACGACTGCTTGCTTCCCAGCACAGCTAGATCCCTCAAATTTTGATCAGTTAGTCTTTTTCCTAGTACCTTACGCTTGCAGGCTGTGAATATTTCAGAGCTTCAATTTTACGGAAATTATTTGGCATTGAACGCAGACATTCGTGATGCCATGACCGTTTCCTCGTTTCAATCCAAGCTGAAAAAATATCTCTTCTCCCGTCTTTGAAATCGCTTATTATTTATTCATTATTTTTTTCATATACGTGTTACCTCAATACTGGTATAAATTGTTATCTTTATAATAGTGTGATTTTCTCCATTCTGTTATTTTTGTTTTCGCGCCACTCCCACTTTGTTTTATATACACATATATTGTAAAGAGGCAGCCCAATGCCACATAAGCCTTCTGGTTTCTTTTTGGGCTTCCTCGCCATTTTGTTAATTACTTTTGTAATCATTTATTATTATTTTGTGTTGGCAAATAAAACTGTTAATACTGTTAATACTGTAAATAGAGTGTTTGTATGGGAATCTGATACCATGTTTACCCACTTCATACCACCTGACCTCGAAATGTGGTTATATGTATGTGGAACGGATAAACTACTGCATTGCATGTAATTCGAAAAATTTTTTATCGTCTTCAAGCTTTTGATTCCGAAAAAAATAATAAGTAAAACCAGACTTTCGACTACAACCACAGTTTGTTGTCGTCAGTCGCTTGTCGCTAGTCCATAACTGAACCTTTCTGAAATAGGTGTAAACAACCAGAAGTGTAATCAGATAAACAAGAAATTATTACTTTTTAAAAACTAAATGTCTAGAACTAACCCGTTTTTCTGTATTTTTAACCACGTGGTTAGTCACGTGGTTGACATTTTACTGAGAACGCTAAGATTAGTGATAACCAGTATTTTTTTGTAGAATTCGGGCAAATGAATTACAGTCAACTCTCTCGTAAGCGGACACCCTCGGGAATTGAAAAAAGTGTCCGTTAGTAGAGCTGTCCGCTTACGATAATTATTCCCATAAGCGGAAACCAAAGAAAAATAGGGTGGATGTCCGCTTACGGGAGAGTTAATTAGCGGGTGTTAATTATAAAGCGAAACTCTTTATTGATGTCAAATGTTAAAACTCGAAAAAAAAAAATATATACTGTAGTATAACTCTTTTATATTTAACAAAAAGTTAAACGGGACTTATTATACAATTATTATACATGGGGTGTCCGCTTACGAGAGAGCGTAAACAAAAGAAAAATCCAATTTTCATTTTCAAAAGTGTCCGCGTCCGCTTACTAGAGAGTGTCCGCTTACGGGAATGTGTAAATACAGAGTTTGACTGGGAGGTAAAACGGGGATTTGAAAAGGCGTCCGTAAGTAGAGCTGTCCGCTTACGAGAGTGTCCGTTAGCGGAGAGTTGACTGTACCTATATTCAATAAAATGTATCTAGCCTCGATTCCATGTTGAAGTCATGCTCGCGTTTGCAAAATTCAACTGCTATTCTATCGCTTTATCGATCGAGCAATGAGCATTGAAATAAAGAGTATCTCAGTCTAACAGTTTTACGTATTCTCTGTATTACATTGCATTGCATTGCATTGTAAATTGTGAAACATTAATTTTCGCATTCAAAAAAACAGTTCTCCGGAAAATATATTTACTTTGGAATATAGACTTTCCAAATTCCTTTTTCTTATTTCATTCATTGCAATTTCACTGGGAGCCACGCAACATTGTCAATCCAAAATCTTAGAGCTGGCACATCTTTTGCGCAAGAAATGGAAAGAGCAAGCCAAAATAATTAACCAGCTCTCCCCGAATGTAACAGTGCATGTATGGATATGAGACTGGAGAGCACGCCCTATTGACATTTTTGATATTATTATTATTATTACTATTATTTTGTATTATTACTATAACTTTTTATTACTTTTTTTTGGGATGGGTGGGGGGGGGGGGGGGGGATCCTAGGGGGGATCCTAACTGGGGATCCTAACTGGGGATCCTAACTGGGGATCCTAACTGGGGATCCTAACTGGGGATCCCAACTCGGGATTTAGTTTATCTCATTAATGAACTCACTAGTCGGAAATCAAACAAAACATCTGTGAAGGAGTTAAAATTGAATGACGTTTCCATCACGAATGCTACTGAATTGTCGGAAACATTCAATCAAATTTTTTCCACAATAGGACCGAAACTTGCTAATGACATACCTACGGTGGCCCACAAGTGTCACGGCACAACCACAAATCTCACGGCACGCCACCAAGATTCCCACGGTACAACCGCCAATTCGCGTCACAACCACCACAAAACTCACGGCACGTCACACATCTCACGGCACGCCACCAAGATTCCCACGGTACAACCGCCAATTCGCGTCACAACCACCACAAAACTCACGGCACGTCACACATCTCACGGCACGCCATCAAGATTCACACGGCACAACCGCCACAAATGACCACGGCACAACCTCCACAAACCACAAATTGTACGGCACAAATAAAGTAAGCCATGGCACAGCCTACCTTATTGTAACTAATTTTCGCGGTTACTTAATTTCGCGAAAAATTAGGCGGCAGATTTCGCGAGACTTTATTTTCGCGATTTCGCAAAAAAGTTCAGTTAAAGGGAACTAAAATTCGCGAAAATGAAGATCCACATTTTAATTTTTTCACTGCTTTATGTTACATTTCAATTTTAAAATCGCCTACCCTTAATAAAACGAAACTAACATCATGATCGTTTATGACCAAAGTCAGTACAACTGTACGTCTTGTACACTCAAAAACGATGCCTATTGATCAGGGGACATCATCGTTTCTTAGCTGATACCATGCTGATTTTTCGGACTCTGGACTCTTAGACACGTTTTAGTTTATGCATACTCGTGTAAACGTTTGTTAAAGTTGATAAAAGGGTTTTACCGAAAGGCATTAAATTTCGCGTCGTTAATTTTCGCGGTATCTTTTATTCGCGGGACTTTAAGTTCGCGATTTTTTTTAAATCGCGAAATTTAAGTCCCGCGAAAATTAGTGACAATAAGGTACTCAGAAGTTGCGTCGGTAGTGGTAGTCCACAGCGGAAGTGGAAATCCAAGGCGGAAGTGAACTCAGACCACCACAAGCATACGCTTCTACAAGAACGGAGACTGAACTATCCAGACCATAACACTGAACTAAGTAAAAATAGCATACTTGTTTTATGAAGGGAAACCGTATGGCGTCAGTTTATCATATCCGTCAGCATGCCATACGCTGTTGGGGCCAGGGCAAAGGTATTCTCGCCTACGGAGCATGTGCGCTCTCCTGGACTCAACACCTTTTGGATCCAGTTCTCGCATAATTCCTTGAACGACAATCCGGTGCACAATCACGATCATACCTCCCAGTCGAAGCGTATGCCAAATAGACCGATAACCAACACTGGCATCTGGTCCATCTAACAGAGGGTGTAGATGGGGTTTACTGTTAACTGTCATTGCCTCGTTTTTTTTAGTGTTGAGTGTTATAAAGCCCAGAATTTAAGTGTTAGCTGTTATGTAAAAAATAGCAGTTAAGTGTTGTAAAACATTTAAGAGATTAATAGAACCTTTCAACTTGCCTGTTTGTTGCCCCAATATCAGACCACGTGATAGTTCTCAAGAGGTTTCCAATAATTATAGAAATTGGCACATTTCCTCTTGGGAAGGTCTGAAAGACAAAGTTTTCATTCTCGAGGTGCCTCCTGGGTAATCAGACTGTCGGCTCGTGGCGCGCACGTTGGGAAGGTCTGGGACGAGATTCTCAGAGCTTGTAAACATGGCTGCCATGTTTATCGCTCCTAATTGCCCTATATCATTATGACGTCACGGCTTGTTTATGAGGAGAACAGAATCGACATGAACAATAGAATTTTGAACTATTAAATCTGCTCTGCTGAGGAAAATTTAACTTCGAATTGTCTGGTTTCCAGATATCAGCTGTAACAATGTTTATCCCACAATATTTACCGTATTTGGTGGCTGTTACCGCTATTCTACGTTCTACAAAATGCATTTGATAAGCGATTTCCTTTGTGTTGTTGCTGTTTTGTGGGCCCTCCCACGAACGTGATCCTTAGCGTTTAAACAATAGATTGTTTTGATTTGACGTCATAATGATATAGGGCAATTGGTAAGCGGTTCATTCTGGATTCTGATCACTTGAGAATAAATACCCCAAATCAACGAAACTCAAGGCACGCGTTTTATAATTTATAATGAACTTCTTGATCATCCTCGTTCTGGTCGTTTAGGTGGCGGCACAGGAGCAATGCTAGCTGCTACCGAGTTGCGCTCTTTTGAGTACTCTGAATGGAACATTAAATCTGGATCTTACCACTTACACTTAATTATAATTTATAGACCTCCATATTCTGATGCTCTCCCTATTACGACAAGTACATTTTTTGCTGAGTTCGGCTTGTTTCTGGAATCAGTTATTCCTCTCCTATTAAACTGTCAGAGTTTCTTGAAAGCACTGGACTCGAACAACATGTCAAAGTTCCTACCCGTGTCTGGTCATACTCTGGATCTTATAGTAACCCGTCAGACTGACCATATTATTAACTCCTCTCCAAGAGCCGGCCACCTGTTTTCGGATGAGGCCCGTTCTGTGTCAGCTGCAGGTGGACCACAGGCAGCCCAAGCTCAAGTTACGAAAATATAAGGGTTTGTATGGGAGCGCAGCGAACTCCGTTTACTAGCCAGAAATACTGTAAAATATTTGAATAAAATGACTTACCTTGACACTGTGATGTCTTCTGTCGTGTTTCTCTCCTTGTTGGGTAGTTTTAAGAGATGGGGCTCCGAAATCTAAACCCGGCTGAAATCATCTTAAAACTACCCAACAAGGAGAGAAACACGACTGTGGGTGGACAAGGTCTCCATGACTAAATTACAAGTCTCCTACCGGAAAACTAAATCTATTAACCTAGAAACCTTGAGGAAGGAATTATCTGAATCATATCTCTGTCAGAACACACCTTTGCTGGAACTAAATGAACTTGTGAATTGTTATAACGATACTTTGTCATCCGCCCTTGATCGCCACGCACCGGCACCATTGGTTATTAAATCTGTAATAAACAGACCTACTGTTCCTTGGTTCAATGATGATGTAAAATCTGCAAAGCGACTACGAAGAAAGGCGGAGAAAAAGTGGAGACGGACGAATTTACCTTGTGATTTTACACTGTACAAAGCTAAGAACAATCAAGCAACGTTTGTAATGAATCGTGCGCGAAGTAATTTTTACACTAGATTCGATCAACGGAAATTATTTAAGGCTGCCAAGACACTTTTTAATCAGAAGAAATTTCCTGACTATCAATATACCTCTGTACATGCTAATGACATTGGTCACTTCTTTGCACAGAAGATTAACTGTATCCGTTCGGAACTTGACACTACTGCAAGTCACAATCATTCTGTGGACGTAGCACCTATTTTATTTAGCAACCACTTTGACTCATTCGAAACGTTAAGTAATGAAAGTGTTAAGCTATTGATTGCCATGTCAAGTAAAAAGTCGAGCTCTTTGGATCCAATGCCTACTCCACTTGTACTAGAATGCCTGGACGTCCTCCTCCCTGTACTCACCAGGATGATTAATCTATCTCTGGAATCTGGCCTGTTCCCTGATAACTGAAAGCAAGCAGACGTTCGTCCCAGATTAAAGAAGCCAGGGATGGACGTCGTATTTAAGAATCTTCGTCCAATCAGTAATCTGTCATTCACCTCAAAGCTTACTGAGCGTGCGGTTTCTAACGAAACGCACAATCATATGACAGTCCATAACTTGTACCCTAAAACCCAGTCCTCCTACCGTGAATCCCATAGCACAGGGACAGCTCTTCTCCGTGTGAAGCATGATATTCTCATGAATATGAACAAGCAAAATGTCACCTTGCTTGTGCTACTAGATCTGAGCGCCGCGTTTGACACCGTCGATCACGATATTTTACTAGAGCGATTACACTCCAGCTTTGGTGTATCTGGAACAGTGTTAGCGTGATTTAAGTCTTACCTCTCCAATCGTTCTCAGTTCGTATCAGTTATGGGAGCTTCATCTAAACGTTTCGATCTGCAATATGGTGTGCGTCAAGGTTCATGCCTTAGTCCTATGCTTTTTGTTATATACGCAAATAAACTATTCAGTGTATTGGAAAGTAGCGATCATGCACAGCTATGCAGAACTGTATAGATCAGTGACATCAAGAGCTGGATGCTTACTGATAAGCTCAAACTTAACGACGACAAAACAGACTTAATTTATATTGGAACTAGACAGCAACTTGCAAAAATCAACTTAGACATACTAGCTACGTGTTGGTAACACTCACTTAAACCCCTGTGAGCCAGGTCAAGAACCTAGGCTGCTGGTTTGACACTCAAATGAAACTTGACACCCATGTAACTAAATGTTGCAACTCTGACGCAGCATTCTGTCACCTGTTTAACATACGCCACGAATTAGGAAATTCCTGAATAATGATACTGCTCAAATATTAATTAATGCTTTCATAACTAGTCGTCTACATTACTGTAATGCCCTTTTATAATATGGTGTGCCGGCCACTCAGCTTAGTGGCTGCTACCTTGACCATGTCATTGGCACAGACTATAGATTTCACTTCAGTCCTACAAGCAGTACCAAAGTTCATTCTCTTCTAAATAAACTCTCAAAATCAATGGCCACTAGTCTTGATAAAATATCTGCCAGGCTTATTCGTGAATGCGCCGATCTTATATCTACGTCACTCTGAATCATAATTTATTCATCCCTATATAATGCCAATGACGTCATCGCACGGGCTAATGAATATTCAAGGTTGAATAGTACATTATCCCTCTTGTTGACTCATTAGCATTAAGGTATGGGATAGTGACCCCTGTCTCGTCGTCTAAAGGGCACCCTGTTTTCTCCTCCTTTTACCTCACCTTCTAAACATCTTCCCAATCCTTATAATCTTCTACCCAATTCGTACAACCTCTCCCCACTCCTTACATTTGCGTCGTCCCCAACCCTAAACCATTCCTCCCATATCTTACTCTAACTAACTTGAAGGAGTCTGACCGCCGAGTTCAAACGAACGCCTTGGAAAACCCTGTTAGGTTGTTCTGTTGCTTATATATATCAGCTAGATCTAATGTAACATTTGCCAAAGTATCCCCCCCCCCCCCCCCCCAGGCTGAAGGACTTGATGGAGTGTTGTGTAATGCCTCGCTACCTCAGGGGTCTTCTAACCCACATGATCCATTATGTCAGGAAGTTCAGATCCCGCTAATGCCGAGGATCCCTCAATATGCCCAGTTAGAGCAATCGAAGTCTATCACGCTATGTGATCTCATGCATGGCAATACCGATTCGTCAGGGGTATCTCTTTAGACCAGTTAATCCGTTGGGAGGAGTGGTATCCGCGGCGTTCGGGTCCTCTGCCGCTCAAGCTCGTTTATCCATTTATGCGCAGGGTCTTCAGGTGTTGGGCTCGCGCAAAGTGACGCTCCATGGCCTCAGGGGCGGTTTCGCCATATCCCCACTATAGCGTTTTAAAGCGAACAAGTTTGTAGATCCATCCCGCAACGTTTTGGAGAAGGTATGGTTAAACAAAAGACCCTCTCTATTTGGAAAATATGAAATCTCCTGAGTCTTTATTCTCGCAAGGTCCCCCGCCCTGTCACCCGCAAAGAATAAAATCTTGAAAAACGCTTGATCTCTCGCTAGAATAAACATTGTGTTGGTTACTGGTTAGGTACCCGAAAGCGCGATTAGTGATATAACAATAGTCTATCTTACTAAGGCGCGCATTACTACCAATCAACATACATTTGGGTTAGCTGATTAGCAAAATACAGAACAGTGTCATCAGCGTATAAAGTTACGTTACAGTGTTCAAGTACATCGGGCAGATCATTCATATGCTACAGGAGTCCATTACCCGGAGCGTCCATCTGTCATATATTCGTGATGCAGCGTTTTTACAGACCGGGTTATTTTTATATTTCACATCTCGTTCGCTTCCATCGCTGAATATTGTCAACAAAAGTCGTAGTATGAGAGATGGACGCTCCGAGTAATGGCTCCTGTATACTGTAAATGATAAATAGCAGCGGGCCTGGATCGGATTGAAAAATAAAAATGTGGATACAAAATCAGCTGGGAATTTCGCATTTCTGGCGCGGTCTCTTTGCTAATATGATTTGGCACTGAAACATTCTTTACAACAGGCCAGTTTGCGGTTAATTCCGACATTTTGAAAGGGGTGAAAATATGGCGCGAAATACAGTGTTTATAAGGGAATCTGATGCCAAATAATTTCCGTAAAATCGAATTTCTGACTGAAATATTCACTGTCTGCAAACTTAAGATACCGGGTAAAAGATTAACCGATCAAAATTTGAGGGATGTAGCTGTGCAATCGCTTTTCAGTTTTCCATACAGTTGTCTGAAACAACGAGTCAAAGTCCGCGGGAAAACTCTTTTAGGAACTCTACATTGCAGAGCCGCCAGACTTATTTTTAATCTCTCAATGGATATGCCAACAGTAGATGTTTTGAATACTGCTAACTGGGACAGCCTATTTTTATGTATAAATTGAGCTTAGCAAAATTAACATACAAGATATACAATGGTTCAACACCGATTACCATGTCGCACATCATTGATGAGCCCGGCAATAATTATAATTTTAGAAATTCCAATAAACTTAAGGTGCCAAGGTTCAATCCATATTTTATGAAAAACTCTATAGCCCACAGAGGCTCCATAGTTTGGAATGCTCTAACAGCGCACTTATCCGACGACACACTATCTGTCAAATCGTACGGGAAAATGGCCAAAAGGGTAAACACACTTCGCAATCTGTACAGTGTATACCTGATTTTAACGAGCAACAACAACAACTTTATTTGAGAAAAAATAAGGTATTACAATGTTTGTCTCCCGCAGGCTAGCCAAATGAGCTATTCGAGGCGGGGGGCAAATTATATCAATCAATCAATCAATTAACTTTATTTAGACACGGTAAACGGCTCAGCAAGGCTGCTTTTCAGACACTCAAGCATGTTAAGGTATGGTTTGAACATGAAAACGATGCTACAGCTATTTTGTTGAATAGAGTCACTTGAATTTGCTCAAATACTAGAGTAATGGTGGTTATAACTAGTCTCAGCGGTTTTAATCGTCCTAATATAACATTTTTGTAAAATGTCTATCACGTGACCAACAACGTGATCACAAAAAGTTGAAACGGGGTGGTACATTTTATATTTTAAGTAACGATTTTGTATTTATCTGATGACACTTGTGGTTGACTTTAAAGATCAGTTCGGAATGGTTGACCCTGATAGACTGTTAAGGCGAAAATATAGAAAACAGGTCACGTGACCTATTCTTGTAACCATTTTTCGCCATTTATATCCTCTTCAGCGATAAAAAGTCAACCATTCCGGACACAGTCTCATTTCCCATAACGAACTTAACATTTTGAACCGAAAATCTGAAACAAAACAATAACTTCCGCCACCCCATTTTGATTTCTTTGTTTTATCAGCCTTAAGGTCACGTGACCTTCAAAACACGAAAATACCGATCCTTAAATGTTAAGACACATGATTACCGTATTATTCCTAAGTTATAGGGTATTTCATACATAAATGACAAAGATAGCGAATTTGGAATGTTTTATCAGAACTGCTAAAAAACCATGCCTTAACATGCTTGAGCATGCCGTGTTACAATATAATTTCTACTCATTACAATTAATACTAATTGAGCTAATAATAACTAATAGTTAATTTAAAACTGGGCAATTAAGCGTAACGATATAACAACACAGAAGCTTTTCTGTAGAGTTATATGTATACAGAAAAAGTAAAGTTTAGGTAAGGCCATCCCTATTTTATTTTCCGTTTCTCATCGTCCGACCGACCCATTTTTGTGGCTTTTTGTAGAAATAAAAAAAAATTGGGGGGAGGGGTGGGGGTGAAGAAACCTTAGAGCAGCTCCTGGAAGCTCATGCTCGAGGGTAGGTTACACAATAGTTTCGGCGGTGCATTTGTAATTCCATGTTTGTAGCGCGCGTATTCGGACGACGACATCGATGGTTTCGTCGTCCTTGTTGGTTTGTAACCTCGCCTGTGCAACCGCGCCTTATTAGTTCCAGTCTCTCCGCGCATTCTTTATTATATATTTTTTTTCTCACCCGACCGACCGACCCAATTTTTGAAAACCCCACCGATGAGAAACGGGAAAAAAAATAGGGATGGCCTAAAGTTGATAAAAATAATAAAGTTGCTAATTAAGGAACGATCTGATCATGGTCAGTATTTGTAGGACTTCTATACAGTCATCGGTTTTCTGGAATATTTCAGAAAGTATTTCTTTGATTTGGGATTTAAATTTTGGTCTGGGGAAGCCCATTCCAAATTACAGGTCCAATTCTCGCAACAGATTTTCTTACTATTTCAGTTCTAGAATGTTCAATATCGAAACAATGTTGAAGAGAAGATCTAGTATTATAAGAGGGTCTGAATGGGGGGGGGGGGGGGGGTCTACATGTCAGTTGTCAGTTAAAATTTTGGCCATTTGTCAGTTGTCAGTTAGCCCTAGTTAATCATTACTAGAGCAAATTTACAATGTTTGACCCACAAAAACCAAATTTGTCAGTTGTCAGTTATTTTTCGGTTGTCAGTTGTCAGTAAAAAAATCGTCATTTGTCAGTTGTCAGTTATTTTTAAGGCCGTTTGTCAGTAGTCAGTTAACCCCATTCAGACCCTCTTATAATTATGTTTTTCGGTTAAACTAAACATACCGGTTAAGTTAGGAGGAACGTAACGACTTGGTGGGAAACATCGTGCATCATCAGGCAGACTCGTTCGAAGTACAAAAATATAAGAGGCAAAGATCTAGTGTGAATAAATATAGAATTGCATGGTCTCGAGGTTTCGCGAAAAATTTAAGTCTAGGCGTTCGTTTTTGGAGAATTAATAATTTATTCCAGTGCATTTTCGAACATTTTAGATATTATTAGCTATGTCAGTAATAACATGTAGACTTTATAACATCATATATACCGTACCCGTGCTTGAAGTAGATTTTTAGATTCCTGTATTATCACACAATTTTTATAGCCTTTAATTAATATTAAAGCATTTTTAGAGTTTTAATGGATATAGAAATATAATTAGTTAATTTCTGTTATTTTTATACACAACCCCACAAGCGGTGATGCTAAGCTTTTTATCGTGTTTAAATAGATTATTGTATTGTATTGTATTGACTAAATTGGAGATCTTTAATTTGCTGCCTCCAAATTATCTGAGGGTGTCAAATCTGAAATACGTTGTATAAGTGAAAAATTCGTTTATAAATATATATTGAATTTGGAGGCATCAAAGTCACCAGGGCTTGATAATCTTACTGGCTATTTTTGTAAAAGCTTCTGCATCTACAATCGCTCCAGCAATTCCTAAAATTTGTAATTTGAGCATATTTAACAGTACTTTTCCTAAGATATGGAAATCAGCTCGTGTTTCTCCATAATTTAAGACTGACTCGCTTACAGGTCGACCGCAATAATTTTCGGCCTCTTTCTGTTCTTGCAACACTATCTAAAATATTTACTGGTTATTTCATGGTTTTCAATGGAATACCGGCGTGACGCGTGAATTTTAGTACATTACGACAAAAAATAAAGATTTCACAACACTTTTCAGTCCAATTTTGAACTTTTTTGGCGAATGAAAAGCCATAACTTTGGCATTTATTGCCGGTTTCCAAAATCCATGCTTGGTTTTGTGGAGAACGTGGTCGACAACATTTTAACGGGAAAACATTTGGTGTTTAGTGAAAGCGCGCTAAATGTTTAGGATTTTTATAAACTGGAAGTGAAGAAATTAACGCATGCGCAAAAGTGCCTGTTTTGTGGTCGTGAAATAGTCGCAGAACTGTTGTTGCAGTAAAGTCTACAATAATTGGTCGAACAGGATGTGCATTTTCTCCTATTTCCTCCGACAATGGCCAGTTTTACGGTGCCCCATAGGAGACATGCTGCAAACAAGTCGAGTAACGAGTTGCTGCAAATATATAATGAGTTGCTGCAAATATATAACGAGTTGCTGCAAATATATAACGAGTTGCTGCAAATAAGTCGAGTTGCTGCAAATAAGACGAGTTGCTGCAAATAAGTCGAGTTGCTGCAAATAAGACGAGTTGCTGCAAATAAGACGAGTTGCTGCAAATAAAACGAGTTGCTGCAAATAAAACGCCGAGCTCTGCGTGCGCATTTGGCCGAGTAAGACTGGTATCCAGCTGACAGCGGCCATTTTGGTTGACTTGTATCCTGGCTAATGACACGTGAGTTGTCACTTCTCGACATATTTTCATAGTGATGTTATGCCCTTCGTGTGGCACGAAAAATACTGTTGAGAACGCAAAATACTGTTCTTCTTGTGGGGTAAAAGTAGATCAAGATATTTACAGCCTCATCAAGGTATACTTCCATAGAGGTTATCGCTACGAAGCCATTGTGGATTTACTTCGCAAGTTTCATGGAATTGACATACATGTTAGATAACTCAAAAGGAATGATTTTTTTTAGAATCATTGATAGCGAAACCTGGGTCAATTTGATCTAGGTTGAATTAACCAGGGTCAATTTGAGCTAGGTTGGTTTGACCGGGTCGGCAAATTGAACTAGTTGAATATGACCGATGGTCAAATTGAACTAGTTTGTTTTGACTCATGGTCAAATTGAACTGAATGGTCAATTTCAACTGCAACAGTGACATCCTGCAAGATGTCCAGTTTTGCCTTCTTGCCACCTTTTCCCGCCTGGAACTTTGACGACCTGTTCTCCTCCATTTTTCGCCGAAAGTCCTCATAAGTTACTTTTTTTGCATTCCTAGTTGCATTTCTTGCATCTTGATATAGTTTTGCCCCACAAGAAGAACAGTATTTTGCGTTCTCAACAGTATTTTTCGTGCCACACGAAGGGGAAAACATCACTATGAAAATATGTCGAGAAGTGACAACTCACGTGTTTCAGCCAGGATACAAAGTCAACCAAAATGGCCGCTGTCAGCTGGATACCAGTCTTACTCGGCCAAATGCGCACGCAGAGCTCGGCGTTTTGTTTGCAGCAACTCGTTTTATTTGCAACAACTCGTTATATCTTTGCAGCAACTCGTTTTATTTGCAGCAACTCGTCTTATTTGCAGCAACTCGTTTTATTTGCAGCAACTCGTTATATATTTGCAGCAACTCGTTTTATTTGCAGCAACTCGTTATATGTTTGCAGCAACTCGTTATTCATTTGCAGCAACTCGACTTATTTGCAGCAACTCGTCTTATTTGCAGCAACTCGTCTTATTTGCAGCAACTCGACTTATTTGCAGCAACTCGTTATATATTTGCAGCAACTCGTTATATATTTGCAGCAACTCGTTATATGTTTGCAGCAACTCGACTTATTTGCAGCATGTCATATGGGCCACCGTAACGTTTTGTGGCTTGGCTGAATACTCCAGTCTGTAATGAGCTAGCTGAACTAGCTTGATATGATTGTCTGCAACGAGCTTCGGACTGTGTGGAGCACATCCCAGGAACCCATTTCGCGGCAAACCGAAGAGCCAATAGAAATCAAGCTAAAATTAGACCGAGATTCGACAACTTTCACTTGAAGTTGAATCTTGTGGCGTTCACAACAGTTTGTTTTCCGACATCAAAAATACTTTTTTTAAGGATGAAAACTGACATGTATATTAATTCGTTGCACTGAGGTTCAATCATAACTTTACCAGGAACCCGAAAGCATTATCTGGAGACAAAAGTGTGCATGTTTGTGGAAGAATTGAGTTGAAAACCTGCCGGTTGAAAATCACTTGACTATTTAAATTCTTGAGTGGCCGTACTTTTCTTCGAGTTTTTAGAAGCCATTTTCTCGCTGGAAGCAGCCATTTCAGCCTCTGTATCTTTGACAAATTTAGGTACTATTTACTAGATGTTCTTTCAATCTATCAACAGTAGAAAGAGCTCGGCTATATCGGAGAGTCTAATACAAGTTTGCTTTCCCATAAGGCATCGGCGATTTCCTGACTGACTTCATCACTGTGTTGGCTTTTACTCGGTACAAATTATTAATTTTTCCCTTTCTCTAGGTTCAAGTACAGTTAGGCGCCTTTCGAGTCCTGGACGATTCCTTCAAAATTATCGGATTGAGCTTCTTGTCAAGTACTATTTTCTTTCACACGATAAACCAAGCTTTTCATTTTTCCCGCTACAGCTTGTTCCGACTTTTGAACACTTTACTTCATTCTTTCATGAAAAGCGTTCAGGTAAACCACGAATAAAACTATCGGGTGGCCGATAAAACGCATAAAACTAGCCTGAGAAAACGGTTCTCAGTCTAGCAAAAACCGGAAATCAATATCGCATCTGCTGCTGCGAGCATAGCAACGGTGTTGCATAGCAACGAAATATGTCAATGGACCTTTCACTTGAGCTTATTTTTACCCATCCAATAAACAATACTAAATAATACAATTAGTACCAAAATAATATGAATTTCGAGTGACATATTCGACGGTATTCCATAGAAGACCATGAAATAACCATATTTAACAAATAAAGAAGCCTTAGCCATGTTTTATACTATCATAAAACACGATGGGCATTTGAGAACATGAGAGAAATGTTAAAGCACAAGCCGAAGGCGCGTGCTTTCAACATTTCTAGAGTGTTCTCAAATGACCAGAGTGTTTTATGATAGTATAAAACATGGATTTAAGGCTTCTTTATCTGTTTTATAATATAGATTTACGCGCGCGATGAAAGGAAACCGCCAGTTGAAAACTATATAACACGGCTAACCATGTTATATACTCTGATAAAACATGGCTTCTTAGCCAATCAGAGCGCGCGTACTATCGTATCTATATTATAATATCCTATAAATAACAAATTTACGGGAAGATTTATCACGAAAACAAAGTAACTTACCGGACGATAGACTGCGAATTTTCTCAACGGAAAATAAAAGTTTCGAGTGGCGGACGCGTCTGCAGACTTAATTATGTATTCAAAATCTTGAATTCTTATTGGCTGATAAAGAAAGGGCGCGAAATTTCCTGCATTTTGATTGGCCTGATCTAGCCATGAAATACCGCTCTGTATATTTCATAGAAAAACCATGAAATACCGCCCTGCAGTGCATATTAAAGTTGAGCTCTGATTGGCTGAAATATAATATTTATAGGATAATAGATCTAGAGAGTATATGGATTTCCTCATTCCGGCAGAGCGGCCTATCTCAATCCACAAAATCACTTGAGATCCTGCTTGATGAGGAACTCTTTCGTACTGGCCTCTGGCTTTTCTTTGATAAAAAACAAAGATAAGTACACCAAAGATCCTAGAAGGGTTGTACAGCCAGCGAAGTAGAAAGCGTAGGTGTAGGAACCGTAATGTTCGGCCACCAAACCTATAAAAAAACAGTGACTATTATTATTCGATTTTACATTATACGCGCGCTTGTGTGATGATATAAATGTCTAATAAAATATATTTTTAGTAACTGGCAGAAAAGTGCACGCGCGCGACAACAATGTTTTTTGAATAGGTAATCATATATGGCGCGTTATTACTGTCAAAATTGATATCGACAAAATCGATCATGTACTTCTCAAATCGATCATGCACTTTACAAATCGATCATGTACTTTACATGATTGTGATCGTAAAAGTAGCATTTTATGCCACTGGCATAAATTTTTGCTGCTTTCCGAATAATCTAAAAAAAGGTGCTTGTATTGTAATATTGATATCATGCGATTCATGCCTTATCTTGGGCTCCAAAACAAGCAAAAAAAATGATAATTATGCTAGCAGTGCTCAGTTTTCAGAAAAATCATGAAAATTGTGCTCGTAATGGCGAATTATGCCAAAAATTGTGCACAATCAGTCAAAGCCCATAACCGGTACCATGCATTATTTGTGTAATAACAAAGTCTCATGAACTTTTTAAGGCAAATTATACTTTCTAATGTTGCTGATTTTCCAGCAACAACATAGCACTACTTGTTAAAATTGACATCATTGACGTACTCTTATATTAAAGTCTGCGTCGTTGACAAAACTTAACACTTTCTTATTGATTAATGTCAAGTTACAATTATTATTCAATTGCTCGTGTAAAGAAATACCTTTATCATGTATATATTAATATAAATAACATATTTGTTTATTGAGTTATTTTTCTCGAATATATTAGCTTATTTCAGATACTCTATAAATTCGAGGATAAATAAAGTGTATGTATGTATATAAGTTCCCCTCGTCTAAAAGCTTCAGAGCTTGAGGGAGTTTAGCTTTAAAGTGCAAGTAAAGCCTCTTTTTGTCCCAAATTATATTTCTAATATACTTCAGTTGTGTAAATTAGTTTTCTTTCAGAGGCAGGAGCAGAAATTAAACTATAATAAACGCTACCCGAATTGCGGGATTTATTCATCTTGTGATGTCACAATGAATACCTACGGGATTTTATTGATCTTATGACGTCACAGGATCCATGAAAAGTAACCAAAATTGGGGACTAATTGCCAGAAATGTTACAAAATTTGCAAGATTAATACCTTTTTGTGAGAAACAAACACAATGGGACAATATAAATTTCTACTTTTTTTACATTAAACTTGCACTTTAACTTAATCCGTCTCCTTCGTGGTGAATAACAGTTTTAGCTCAGACTCCATTGTTTGCCGTTTTGAAGCCGTGATATCCTTCCTTCGACCCTTCACCGAAAAAAGAGTTTCGCTTCTTACCTTGATCATTCTACAATTAGTGTGAACTCGGACAGAAGTGGACTCAAAATATTACCATTTATCGACGAGCACAGAGAGCTTCTTGGATGCGGCTTACTCCCAACAGAAGGGACACAGATTTTCAATTTCTTTGTGATACTTGTCGTTTCCTGCCTTAACTGTAGAGACCTCTTTGTCTTATTTACTGTCGCGGGAACCTTCGATTCACTTTTCTGCGTTTAATTTGGTGCTATTGTTTCTTTTTTGACGGGGTTGAGCCATCTCTAAAATATCTCGTACAAATTTACAGAGTCTTCTCTATAAACTGGGCAATTGTTTGGGGGGAAATATAGCCTCCTCCGCAGGCGACTCTTATATGTTTTAGATCCGGCTTGCGAAGCCGGATCACCCTTGCTCGTCCCTCTTATACCACAGGAAGCCCGGTTTCGCACGATGTCGATTAGCCGCCTGGGCCGGGTAGCAAGGTTAACTTTAACCCTAGGTTAGCGCTAGATCTGTAATTGTAATCTTTTCCGGTTAACCCCGGGTTAGCGATTTAACCCTGGGTTAGCGATTTAACCCTAGGTTAGCGCTAAATCTTTAATTGTAATCTGTACAGTTTAACCCCGGGTTAGCGATTTAACCCTTGGTTAGCGCTTAACCTTGCTTCGAACAACAGGCCCTGCTGTCTGTCTTCTACATACTGACTCTGGTTTGATCGAGGCTAATCGTAATATAACTTTTGGCGTTAATTGATAAAGATAAATTGTGCTAGACACTTGTCCATCTATTCGTTCACATTCAATCCACCTTACCGAAAAACATGGCGGCGTACATTTGACCACAATCCCTAGCGAGTCTAACACAGTAAAACGCAAACATAGAAATCCCCTGTTTTTTTTCAGTGACAGTGTATTGGCAACGTCAAGTGTATACTGACTTGTTTTTAAGACTTAAAACCTCTACAGCTCGACTTTATAACGGATTGTAAGATTTTCGTGCGCACAGGATTGTGGGTAAAAGTACAAGGCGCCACTGATCGGTGTGAAATGCGGTGATTTTGCAGAAAAGTCATCACATATTGGCATTCCACATGTATCGTACTGGACCAAAGGAATTCAAGACATGAAAACGAGAAGAAAAGACTAACTTCTCATGCATGAAAACATAATCATGTCTTCAGCTACTAAATGTCGCCAATAATAATAGGCTTCTGGCCGATGGACCAGTGCCTAACAAGGATGTTCTTTATGATGCCAGTATAACATTAACATAATCAACTTACCAACAACAGCCGGCCCTGCAGCAGCGAAGAACGAAGACATCATGTTGGCTTGTCCATATGCAGCTGCCATTCTTGCCGGACCAACACAATCCATGAACAAAATAATACGTGTTGTCCGGAATGCTCCATCTGCCACGCCGTAAAATAGAGAAAAGATTATCAAGTGTGTATATGTCCTGGATTGTGCAAGAACAATAGTAGAAACTCCACTGATGATTTGAGCAGCTTGGTTGACGTAGTTCGGTTTGATGGATTTCACGTTACAAAGGCATCCGGCTGCTATTCGAGAAATAATAGATGTGCAGCCATAAAAGATGAAGAGGGTGGACGCTTTGTCGGGGTCCACTCCCATCTCAAGGGCGTATTTGATCTGCAATTGGTAAAGTTCAAGAGTTTCCTCTGGATATTACAAATAGAAACGTTTTTAAAATCACATTTAACACCCACTCAACAATATTGCGTCCTCGACATTTCACTTCGATGGTCTCGCAAATAAAAAGGAAATAAAACAATTTATTCATACCCGGATGTGCATTCGCTCCGTTTTTCCCGCTCTGTCATGTGTATACTATTTAGTGGTACTCTCTTGAAATAAAGTTTTCATTTGATTTTCCAATCCGTTTACATGCATGCAGTCAACGCAACCAATAACCAATTAAACGTTAACAGCTCATTTCAATTCCCATTCAAACAAACAGTGATTTATAATTCTTGCTGTGATTCAGTTTGGGTTCAGGATCACTCTAAAATAAGATTCTTTGAGATTGTTTTTACAAGACTTGTAATTCTTCTATTCCTCTGAGAAGAATTATATGGCTTCTCTGGGGACGAAGAATAATAGTTTAAGAATACTTCTATCAAGACAAAATTGTCTTTTAAAAAGAGTATTTGTAAAATAATCTTAAGTTATGTCTTCCTTTAAGGAATTATGATGTGATCAGTGTCGACTATTACAGCAATTTCTGGGAAATGGACAGATCACCCAACACGAAGGCAAGCACTGTCATTCTCAAGACGAAGAGCCATTTTGCCCGATATGGATGTCCCGACCAAGTGATCAGTGATAACGGATCACAGTTCTCCGGTCATAAGTTTGCGCGGTTTGCATGGGAATGGGAGTTAAAGCATAACACCAGTAGTCCTGGAAACAGCAAGGCAAATGGCAAAGCGGAGTCCGCCGTCAAAACAGCAAAGAGCCTTATGCGCAAAGTACTGGACGCCAGATAAGCCATATAATGGAGCTCTCCGAACTCGAACTGTCCATCTTGCATTCCGCGAACTCCATTGTTTGTAAAATAAGCCGGCACGAGGAAGAATAATACCCAATATGATTTCACCAAAGGAAGAAAATGACAAAAGAATAAGAAAGAATAGGGAAAGAGTCCGATCACGACCCCAGAGGCCCTATATGTTTCTTATTGCACATGCTCGTCGAAAATATTAGGCTCTGGGGGAATCCGGCTTTTGTGTATTCTGATTGGCTATCCTGAATGCAATTTCACCGGAACTGAGAATTTTATCGCAGATTGGACGAGGCAAGAACAACACAACGAAGACCAAACATAAAGCTCGGGGGAAATTATATAGGCAGGGATGAGAAACCTCTAGTTCAAGTCAGGAGCCCATTCAAGTTTATTAATTTACTCATCAACTACATTTTAAAATAGATATAAAAAATGAAATAAGAATACTAATTCGAACCACAGGCAACCCAAGCTCTAATTGCAAGGTGTTGCTGTATTTATATGTCATTATATAGGCTTTATATATGAGCTACTATAAATGGGGGAATACTACACATTTTACCATTATTAATTATTAATTATCATTATTACGATTTCTGATCTCCTCTCCCAAAGAAAGAGTACAAGGCACACCTTCGGATGTCCGACATCCCTGCACTCGAGGCCGTTTTTTTCCCCACAAAACTCAGTCCTATGGCCAACTTTTCCTCTCTCACATGAAAGCCGATAATTACTCTTCTCCCACCAAGGTTCAGATTTCAAAATTCTTTATCGAAACCCTTCGAGATATCCGATTTCTGTGTCAAAGCCATAGCTTTCGTTTCCCCGAAGTCCCCGTTCCGTTAGAGTTCAGCAATCGCCTTAGCCGCCTGGCCTGCTGTCAAAATTCCCTCTCTCAAGCGGAGACAGTTTGCAAAGGCTACACATTTCCCCGGTCCCCACAGGAAGGTACTGAACAACTCATTGTACTAAACAACCAATCGCGTGACGAGAAATAAGTAACCATCACTGATCGCGATTTTCGATTGCTTGGGGATCATACGTTTTTTATTCTCATGATTTTAACTGCTGGACAAGCGGAGATCGTCAAGCTGGCACTGGCAAACCACTGCTAGTGAAATAAATCATTTATATTCTCACCGCAAAAGGCACTGAAAAGTAGCCGACGTCACGGTATACTCAAGCGGGATATATAGTTCAGTTCTAGATTATCAATTATTCCTAGCGGTTATCAGTGTCATCAATCTCGTTGTCCACTGTAAGCAACACCACAAGCATGTGCACTGCTCGCTCAACAGCCTTGGTATCTATTCACTGGCTCCCCTGGCTTGGGGTTTTTGTACTGTACTTCTACCTTGCGAATTCTGCCATCTTCTCCTGGGCTAGCGGTGGTTGATATCCCGTGGTGTTCCTGCTTTTGAATGTGCTCCGCAAACCGAGGAGAGACATGGTGTTCATAAGGTATCTTATGTTGACTGTGAATGGCACCCACTCAAGTAGCATTGCTGTTACCTCAGGCGTACCACAGGATCAGTCCTGGGTCCAACATTGTTCTTGCTGTTTATCAATGATATTGCAAATAGGGCTAATTCACAACTGCGTCTGTTTGCGGATGATGCAGTAGTATACCGGGACATCAAGTCTCCAACCGATCATCAGCTGCTACAAGATGACCTCATCAATCTATCCAAATGGGCTTCAGATTGGCAAATGGAATTTAACATATCCAAATGCCATCTCCTTTCAGTAACAAACAAGCACAAGCCGTACATGTCCACCTACTCGGCCAACTCGCAGGATCTATCTCAAGTCCCCCACTATGATTATCTGGGTGTACGTTGCTGTAAAACCCTAAGATGGGGGCCCCATTGCTGCAAAATTGCTAGTAAGGCGAACAAAACCCTTGGGCTGATAAGACGATCCCTCAAACCCTGTAATATCGCAGTTAAAGAAAGAGCCTACCAGTCTCTTGTCAGGCCTATCCTGGAATATGCTGCTCCTGTATGGAATCCCCACACAGACACTGACGTAAATCGCCTTGAACAAGTTCAAAAAAACGCTGCCAGATTTGTTTCGAACAATTATAATCCTACTGTAAGCACATCTAATTTAGTCAGGTCATTAGGTTGGGACACTCTAGAACAAAGACGCCTCCTTAATCAATCAGTGCTGTTTTTTAAAATTAGAAATGGGCTGGTAAACATCCCTTTCCCTGAGTGTGTTACTACTTCCTCCAGATCTAGTAGACGCCATCAGTTTAAGTACACACAACTTCCAGTTAATGTATTAGCATATAGCTATTCTTTTTTCCCTAGGGCTATAAGAGTATGGAACCTGCTTCCGTATGAAGCAGTTTCTGCTAACAGTCTAGCCAGTTTCAAGTCAGCCGCCCTGCCTGCCATTCGATCTATGCAGGTGCCTAGCCACCTGCGCAGGCTATAGATCGCTCGTATATATGTTTAGTTATTATTCTTATCTATTTAATATTTACTTAATATTTTGGTATGTGTCACGATTTAAATCGCGTAGCTTATTATTATTATTAGTAGTAGTAGTAGTAGTATTATTATTATTAGTAGTAGTAGTAGTATTATTATTATCATTACTATTATGTTACTTAGTTTATTATTATTATTCTAATTTATATATTATTTAAACTCCCAGTATTAGTGAAAACTATCCCAGGGAGTATAACCATCTAAGTATCTAAGTATCTAAGTATCAATACTATTTCACTCTGGTTATAGCTCATATGCATCTCTATAGTTATACCATCTCTCTACACGGCCACCCACCACTATTACTCCATCGTCGCGGACTCTGGGGCACAGGCTTCGGAATTTTCCTCTTTCCACGTCCTGCTTCATGGCTTTCTGGGCTTCCACTATCCAACACTGATCGCTCAGATTTGGCGATGTCTGTAGCTGGCATATTTTAAGGTTAACTTCCGGTTGTTATGGTACATGGAACTGCACTCTTGCTGTCACTGTGATCATCTTCACATAACTTGATCATGAGTACTTGTTGATATTGATCCTAGTTGCTAGAGTGTCTTCGGTCCTGATCTCTGTCGTCATTACTACTTTGACAATCTCGGAAAATTCTTGCTTACTACATCTACTGCTCACTGCAGGCCACTCAGATTCTGGCAGCTTTAGAAAGTCAGGCGCTTTCTGCCACGAACTATTTTGGCCAATCTCGTTAGGCTTCTTGCCTCGTATAAGCCAATCTGAAATATTAAGTTCACTCTCGCTCCAATACCACTCTTCGGGATTGGTGCTTTCTTGAATCTCTCCTATGCGTGTGGCGGCGAATGTTTGAATCGATAAGATTCCTTCTGAGCCATGGCAGACCCATGGCATGCATTAGGGGCATGCACTAGCTAGGGGAGCCTGGATGGCGCAGTGGTTTAAGCGCGTCGCCTCTCACCTCTGTGGCTCAGGTTCGATACCCGAACGCGGCGCTATATGTGAGTTGAGTTCGGTTGGTATCTCGCCCTTGTTCCGAGAGTTTTTCTCCGGATCCTTCGGTTTTCCTCCCTCCACCAAAACCAACACGCTAAATTTCAATTCGATCTATGGATTAGCCCGGCGGGCCCTGGCTTTGATCAGCCCCTATTGTTGTTTCAGGTCAGTCCCGTTAGAAATTCAGAGTCTATCAGTGAGTCCACGAAGTAATAACACTTGACAAACTGATAACTGGACTCCTCTATGAGTACCTTTACACGCTTATTCGGTACTGTTCCACATAGCTCGATCCGGTCGATCGATATTTTCTTGATTGGGGTGAGACGATTTTTGGAAACAACTAGGTTGCTGTCAAATCTTCCATCAGATAGTTCCCACCTCACGTAGGCACATGCGCTATATATATATGCGTTGTCTAGTCCATTGCTGAAGATGACTAAGGCGGGTTCGTCCACTACATTCGATGGCCTGGGGCATTCTCTCACACTTGACGTCGTCCATGTCAAACAAATCTAAAAAAAACTTGATCCAGTCATTTCTGCATTCTTCTGGTATAGGATCATCCCAATCCAGCTTCAGTCCAATTCAGATTCCACACAGCTGTCTCATCATGATTTTTGCTCTGACAGTGAATGGGCCTGTCAATCCTAGCAGGTCATAGGTACTGTTGACCTTCGATAAAATCATGCGCTTCGGTTAGCTTTACTGGAACTCCGATCCCATTTGGAATCTGTTCCATTTTCAGATCTTGCTCAGTGTGCAATTTCTTCTTATTTTGGGAGAAGTTCAACTTGCCCTTGAAGCGGAATTGATCTTTGATTGGACTCCAGGCGACTCCAAGTACCTTTTCCGTGGCGCCGTAGATGACTGAGTTGGCATTAGCATATCTTCCTCATTATTTTGATCGCCTGACAGAATCCAGCTCTTGTCGACCAACTTCTGTATATCTCGTCTATATAATTCTTTGAGCCAATCCTTGTCACTGACACTGTCGATGATATCATCCATATAGGTATTGCCTCTGATCATTGTGGCTACATGGGGGCTACATGCATGGGGATATTCTTCCTGATTCATCTTAGCTGGCTTTCTTAGGGCAACCGTGGCGATAGCACCAGAAGGTTTGTCACCGAAGGAAACCCTCTGTATAACATAGGTGTCTGGTTCTCAGTTCCGCTGTCCATATCTCGCCACAAGAAGCGGTGTGTATTCTGCTCGATGATATTCGAGAGAGTGATACATTTTCTTTATGTCCCCCATTAATGCCACTTCATTCTCTCTGAATCTTATGGGCACTTCTAGTAGGCTGTTTCGGAGGTCCGGTCTTTTGCCCAGTACTCGTTCAATACATGGTCCATGTAGTTTGCACTTCTATTGAACACAATTCTCACTGGGATCGTCTTGGAATCAGGTCCCAGAACATCATGATGTGAAATGTAATGCACAGGTCCGTCATAGGTATCTAACTCATTCTTTGTGAGTTTCCGGGCTATTCCCCTGGTTACCATATCGTGTATTCGTTGGGAGAAAGTGATTCTAGTGCGCGCTATCACGTAATGCGTGACGCGAGCAAAGACGCAATCCGTGGTATGTGCTTTTATTTCCAATGGCAATACGCCAAATAGAAAACGAGAAACCGAGCAGTTGTTGTAAAATACAATTGTTTCAAATGATCCATTGACTGGAAAGTTCATCGCGCTGTACGTACCTGACGATAATATATTGATCTACACGATAACAATGTGTCTACAACTTTATAGAAGCAGTAAACACAAATCTCATAAAAATCGCAACAAGAGCAACAGAAGGACACAAGAGGGGAGTACAGGGCCACATGAGCAGAGACTTACTTATTATTGGTCTGATAAAGTTTCAAACTTTTTTTAATGTGGTAGACTGGTAGAGAACAATCTTGATCACTGCTCAGTTAAACGACGTTAAACTTTCTAGCATTACAAAGATAATAACGTTCACTTACCATGTGTATCCTGGCCGTGTAATGTCCAAAGCATGCAATCATATTAGAAATGACGGCAACCCTGTAGACTGGAACCTTCCAGATTGAGAAGTCGAATATACTTTTCAGAAAGCCTTTTTGATCCCCTGCGTTCTGATCTAGCTCTTCGTATTCGCCATCCTTCTCAATGTCAGGATCATACAAGAATGTCAAAAACATCAACGCCATGAACACAATCGCAATGACACGAAGAACATACCTCCAGCTCATTATATCTAGAAGTGATTGCACTAACGGTCCCCAGCAGATTGTACCTATCCCTACAGTACTGGCGACTATTCCAAAAGCAAGCGAGCGGCGCTTTTTGAAGTACTGACCAACGATGAGGTAGCAAGCACTCTGGATACAGCTGCACCCAAACCCAAATATTAGGCTGTATGAGAAGTACATAGGGATGATGCTGTTAGGGAATGAGCTGAGTAAAAATCCTGCTGCAGATATGACGTGACCAATTGCGCCAATAAGTCGGCAGCTATAGCGATCACACAGCTGACTGGAGATGATAGTGAGGCACAGGTAGAATGCAAACCGAAGAGAACCAACGAGTGCTGTGTGAAGAAATACATCCAAATTTGGTTTAGTTATTTAATATGTTGCACTACCTATCTATCAATGTACCCAACAACCGCCCAGCGAGGCCCAGTTTAATTAAGTATCCACCTTAGTTACCAACTACACCAAATTATTTAGACTCGCATAACTCGTCCATTTTGAGGAGCACAATTATGCAAATGAGGTCACGTTGACCCCTCCACTGACCTTTTTTAAACAAAATTTCAATAGCAAACAGGCCAATGAGTAATCTTGGCACGGCTTGACCTGGCTTTCATTATCTGCCTTCACAGTAGAACATATTTTTATCCATAAGGGGATATTGAGCAAAACAGGTCACGTGACCTTGTACTCGATTTAATAATCAGCGGTTTTCTCCTTACCAATAGATTTGTGTGTCTCCAAGTCCTCAATATTTTAAAACCAAAACGGTTCTTAAAGAGAGCGTCCTCAATGGCCCATTTGCAGTTGAACTTTCACACAAAGCAGCGTCACGGTAATATGTCACACGACTGCAGTTTTTGCTTTAACCATTCACCCTTCTCACACAGCGGCCATGTTGGATAGAAGCAATAGATGTTGCGTGGCCTCGCACTGAGCAGATTCAGAACGAGTTTAGCCCGCAAAAACAAAGGTTTTTATTCTCCTGGAACTCAACATGGCCGCCGCGTGAGAAGGGTGAATTGTCTACTGGGTCAAATTGCCTTAAATTAGTGAAATCCAGAGTGCTAACACAACCCCCCTCAGTCCAAGTTTGGCTAGGCCTGGTCTACGCACTGCCGACCTTTTAAGCCAAGGGCTCAACCTTTCCCACAATGTTGTTGACAACGACTTATGTAAAAATTACGGAATTTTGAATTTTGGACAAATGAGGCACTGTAATAGAGCTCGAGGACATCATAAAGTCTGAGGACGGTTGAAAACTACTTGGTGCAAGGTAAGAAGGAAAAGCTCATTTTGTTCTGTGAAAAGCAATTGCGGAATACAACGCCACTTCATTTAATTAATAATTAATTTTCATACAAACCTCCTAAAAACCTAACCACCAAATAAAAAATTACCTAACCATTTTAAACCCCAAATCATTCATAGAATGAATCAAAATACACCTGAACTTTAATGGAGAATTTAGCGAAGGTTTCAAGATATTTTTAAGTGTCACTGCAGTAGCGTGTAGCGTGTTGTTGTTCATAAAATGGCAAGGAGAAAGCGAAAAACCTTATCTGAATTATCTAAGACCAAGCAGGGTGAATGATACAATTGACCTGACATAAGGGCTTATTATTTACCAGGCAATACTATAATGCCCTGTTGTCCAAGTTGTTGGTGGGTTTCCCAGTGGTCTAGCTTGAAACCACTTGGACCCAAGTCTTATCGGCTGCAATGGAGATGTTGAGGTTCCTAAATGTGAGCAGCATGCTAGACGGACTTTGTTTATAAATTTGGTTGTATCATGGGGACAAGGTTGCTGCGGGCTCGATAGTCAAGAAGTCGTCCAAAATATGACACACAAAATAGATGGAGCACTTGTTAAATAGGATCCATTCTATGGCATCAGACAGCTGATTGAAAATGAAAGGAGCGCTTCTCAGACCGAAAGGTAGAACTTTGTCAGAGAAATACTTGACACCCCAAAACATACCAAAAAGCTCATAATCGGAAGTTAAGCAGAATATGCCGGAATGCGGGTTCAATATCCGTCTTGGCAAGGAAGCACCCTTGACGGAGGCTAAGAATTCCCTCGATAGCTTTGTCTATGGTAATGTATTGCAAACTATGGTCCTCCTTAGAAATTGAGTGGTTTATGCTAGTCACCCCTGATTTGGGGAATGACAGGTGGAAAATTGTCCTAAACTTGTTAGAATGTTTCTTGTGGACTAGACCAATTGGAAAAACATGAAAATGTACAAATGGCAGCTTAGGAAAGGGGCCTGCGACACGACCTAAAGCAACCTCTTTAGCTAAGTTTGCGGTTACAATATCTGGCTGAGCTAGGGCGGTTGGCAAATTTTTTGAAAATCTGGGGACACGGGGACCATTAAAGCCAATATCTGCCCCATGCTCAATGTCATTATCCCTAAATCATTTTACAATAAGTACTGTTCTAGTATACCCTTAACAGCTACCAGTGTTGTAATTTCAACATATACAGGGGAGATAATTTACCCTTTGGGTGAAGCTAATGTGAGTGTAGAGTACTCTGGAACCAG
Organism: Actinernus sp. WN-2022; assembly: GCA_030867875.1. Classification (NCBI taxonomy): domain Eukaryota; kingdom Metazoa; phylum Cnidaria; class Anthozoa; order Actiniaria; family Actinernidae; genus Actinernus; species Actinernus sp. WN-2022. The sequence continues at coordinate 78,905,621 of JAOWCC010001589.1, forward strand.
TTATTCACTGCCTCTCATCATTGTACCTACTGGAACTAGTGCTTTGTTTGGCTGTAACTGGTTGTGAGCAATTAAGCTAGATTGACAGAGCCTACCAGGAATGACGCAAGTGTACCAGGTTCAATCTGAAACTGCTGACTGTTCTACTGATACAGAAGAGCTTGACATCTGTTCTAGAAAGGTATCATACGTTGTTTGAGTCTAAGCTGGGATACAATGGTCCTCCCGAGGACTTGCGGGTAGTGCTTATTGTAGTAGATAATCCCTTAAATATAAGGACAACACACCCTTTCAACTCTAGTTACCATGTGCTCGCTCCCTTTACTACTCTTTATATGTACGCATGCGTGAAACAACATCATACACAGGTATCCTAAATAGCAATATGTAACAGCTATCCTTCCTCCTTAAAAGGAAACAGTAACATTAACAATGTTAAAATGTGAATAAACAACAGTTCATAGCCGTCCTTTTAGTAACTCCTAGGAAGTCTCCTAGGTCTTGTTGGGTTGTTGATCGGCGGAGAATGCAGTGTTACATCAAAACCAATAGTTTCTGGAGCCTTCTGTTCCAATAAAGGCTAGAATAGCTGACCAGTAGGTGTTGACTTGGCTCAGTTGGAATCTGTGCGCTACCGTCGGAGTTTGCATCGGCAAGGCAGGCAAGACTGGTGGACTGGATGCCAATGGACTTTCATTTGGAACTGCACTAGAGTAAAAGGCTGGATCCTTGACTGTTGACTTAATTTGCTCTTCCTGGCACTTGATAAGCTGGTCGACATGTCTTTTCCACTTACGGCCTTGTACATCTACAGCATAATGCCTTGTAACAAGAACTTCAGTTATCCCACCACGTAACCATTTCTCTCTCCCTCCATAATTACGTACCTGATGGCTGTATCTCCTACTTGGAACTTCCTGAAACATCTATTTGCTATTCGGTTCACAACAGAGTTCTGCTTAGCTTCAACATGGAGTTGAAGTGAAGGGGTTAGCAGATTTAAACGAGTTCGCAAGTTCCTCTTCATAAACAAGTAGTTGAATGTGGAGTATTACGATACACCAACATGTACCTTGCAACTACCACGTCTGCTCCTGTAAGTTTGCCTTATTTGATAACTGCATGATTTCAGTATCTGATCTACCCTTTGAGCTTGCCCATTTGAAGGCTTCATGTGTAAGGCGCAGATGTCATTGCAATGATTGGCTCCGTCTTGAAAACAGAACTGTTGGAATTCATCTGAAGTGAATCGAGGACCATAATCTGAGATAAGAGTAGGCCTTGTCTGCTGAATATTTCACGAAGAACTGTGATGATTGCTTTTGTGGTAGTTGTTATATATTGCTATTTGGGATACCTGTGTATGATGTATAGTTTCACGCATGTGTAAAGAGTAGTAAAGGGAGTGAGCACATGTTAGAGTTAAAAGGTTGTGTTGTTCTTATCTACTACAATAAGCATGCACGGTATACCATATTTACTCGAATCTCGGACGCCCCAGGCTTCTATTTAAAATTTGGCCTCGTCGACCCGGTGTTAATTCGAGACCCGACGTCTAATCGATTAAATACGGTACAACAATTTGGCGACGAGGATGGGATATTACAATTGTCCTTCTGAGGACTTGCGATTTAACAAAGAACCAAATTTCCACAGAGCACTGAAGACCTGTTCCATATGCTTTAAAGTCCAAGGTTGAAAAAGTCCTCCTAAAAATGGAGAATGATGGTGCACGTGTAATTGAGAGAGTTTCCGCTGCACCGTGTGCTGCCCCTATTGTAATAGTAGGCAAAAAAAACTTTGATGAAGTTCGTGTTTGTGAAGATTTCACTGTAATCTACAATGCTTGTGTGGATGTTAAGACAACCCCAAGATAGAGGATCTTCACGAAGCCTTAAGAGGATGTAAGGTGTTTAGTATTCTGGATATGAGTAAAGCCAGTGACAAAGGAATCACAGCCTTACCTCACAATCAATACCCACATTGGGCTGTTTTCATTTACACGATTACCCAACTCTGGTCCTGCAATTTTCCAGAGAGTAATGGACAATACTCTTGATGGTATTCCTAGTATGGTGAGATTCTGGTTGCTGGTATGGACAGTGCTGACCACTTGTACACCCTATCACAGGTGCTTGAGATACTTTCGATCTGCTACAGGGTTCCAGCTAACTCAGCCTGGCAAAGTGTCATTCGCTATTATCGCACCAGTTCGGCCATCTTGGATTGAAAGCGAGGCTACCGGGTTGTCGGTTACGTAGCGCTTATTATTTGCTCTGTTGGTCGCGAGTTTGGATGAAAAAGCTACTTCATCTCCACTTCTGTAATTCCAATTGTACAAATGATAGCCAGAAAAGAAGATCTAGGGATTCTTTTCACATATTTGATTCCAATAAACAGCTGAGAAAGCGATGGAATTTGAAAATACGCGGATATGTCGGCCCATACTCCAGGCTTCGATAAATATCCAGAGTGAGTAAAAAAACAGCTGATTATAAATACTTATTCACTTAAATAAGTGTGACAGGTTCCCTCAGACTCACAGATAGCACAAGTCCATTTTCTACAGGTAAAATCAAAAGAGAGAAACCTCAATACAGAATACCCTGCCACTTCAAGTGATCACTTGAAAACCTGTGAAAAATCCTTCATAATAATTTATAGCTCGATCGGGTGTACTCGTTCTTTTGGTTGGAAATGGTTAGGGTTTTTGGAAAAGTTTGGGGTAGGTTTTTAGAAGGTTTGTATGAGGATTTCAGAAAATGCATTATTAATGAACCACAAGGGTTCACTTGCATGGATGGCTGATAACATTGCATTGGTACTATATATACATAATGGCTCCTGATACATATATCATTATGTAATAAATATGTTTATTGCATGCTTGTATGTAATTGAGATGATGATAATGACAGTAACTGACTTGCAATGTTGGGCCATTATCAACAAATGGTAGCCTGCGTCGCATCCGAACTAAACACCGGTTAAGTCCGTCTGCGAATTAACGAACGAAAGCTTGTTTGGACCCCCAGCGGAGTAGCACGATTATATGTACCCTCCTTTGATTGGTTTTTACTAATGCCCATTCTTACACGTCTTCTGAATGGCCATTCAACTGTCACCAGTGCGACTTACGGCTAATTTACATTTCAAAATATGTCAGATCACGTTGAGAAAAGCGATGGCATCTGTACAATATCAGTTTGAGATCAAGATTTGTTTGTTAGAACAAGAGCAGTTGACCGTAGTTGAGTTCAAATGTGGCACATACTAGATCTTTCCAAGCTGCATGGGAGATTTGTTTGTGTTACTCGACGTATAAATCTCTCAATGATCAAGCACCTGAATATATCAAGGAGCTTTTGACTATATATAAGCCTAAACGTAACTTAAGATCATCTACACAAAGTCTACTTGTCGTGCCATCTTCAAACTCAAAGAATTATAGTGACAGAACATTCATGGCAACGGCTTCAAGACTCTGGAATTCTACTCCCATACATATCCGCTGTGCAGAAACTTTAAAGATATTTAAATCATTACGTAAAACTTATCTTTTTAGCAAATATTTTACTAGATAAGTTTTCATTTTATTTTATTTTATCTCAGAATTATGTAAGAGCATTGAGACTTTGTGTAGCGCTCCCAAAACTATTTATTATTTTTATTATTATAACAATCTCCGAGGCTGGTGACAGTTGAATGGCCATTCAGAAGACGTGTAAGAATGAGCATTAGTAAAAACCAATCAGAGGACGGTACATATAATCGTGCTACTGCGCTGGGGGTCCAAAACAAGCTTTCGCTCGTTAATTCGCAGAAAGACTTAACCGGGGTTCAGTTCGGATGCGACGCAGGCTAACAAATGGCTACTCGGAAATTGACCAAAATTACCCGTAGGGAAAATGAGATATGGGTCATTTGACAATGTACAATGATGATAGTGACAATGGAAATGTTACTAGTGATGATATTAATGCAAAACAATATTGATGTTGATGGCAGTGCTAATAATGGCAATACAAAATGCAACAATGACTACCTCATTTTTTTTTAATCACCTAACTTTAGGCGGTTTTCAAAACTTTGTACAATTATTTTAATTTCCATAATTTATAATTGAAGTGAATATTAATAATTATATTAATATGAATCTAGATGTTCAGAATCAGCTGATCAGGTTGGAGTCTGGCAGTACCTATTTTATAAACCAACTATCTTGTGCTTAAGGGGAACAGCCATATTAGCAATATACCATCCAGCTTTTGTACCACTTAATATATTTTTTTAAATAAATTGTAATATATTAAAATATATTGTAATAATAAATGTTATTATGTTAATAAATACTGGCAGACCCTAACACTGTCTCGGTTGTATGTTTTGGTATATTACAACATTTTGTACAATTATATACTTCTGCCATAATCATTGCATGCAACTATGATATTTTTTTAGAAACTACATGTAGCTAGCTGGATGGGTACGGTACTCAAACATCATTTACATCCTTTTTATCAATATATTATAATTAATAGTATTGCTTTTCCAAGCCAAGCCACAGAAATTATTGAGGATAGCTTGATTTCAGTTTATTCGCAGAAAGAGCATATTTTTTTAACCTGTTTAATAAAATCGAATAGACCTAGCAGTCAGGTTACTGGTAAGTAAAATCAGTCTAAACTCCAAAATATTATTATTATTATTATAAGTAATATGTTTAGCATGGTATAAGGGAAATTAGTTATCAAATTTCCCCCAAGATGAGAGGGAGGATTTATGGCCGAGGGGGATAAGGGAGAATTTGCATAAATCCTCCTAAGGCTCGAGGGAAATTTAATCACTAGCTAATTTCCTGAAAGTGAAATGTCATGCTATCACTTTGTAATACTTTATCACCAACTAATGAAACTAATCTCAGAGAACTTTAGTTTTTCTCTGCCTAAATTAAAGATACCATAGTTGAGTTTAGCCTCCCCTGCAGGCAACTCCTAATTATAATTGGGAAAAAAAACGAGAAAAAAAGATGTGAGTTGCCTGCGGAGGAGGCTAAGTTGAGTTGTTTTTTCAAACATTTTGTTAGTATGCTTGATTCAGCAGCATTAGTTGTCTGGACCCTGCATGGCTTCCCTTGGGGATAAGTGTGTTGTTTTGGTGAAGAATAAATAAAATATCAAGTAAAATGTAAAAATAAAATGTAATATGTGGCTGACTAAATACTCAAGGAGCTGCATGCATGGAGTTTAATCATGTCATGCTTGTGGTTTTAAGTATAATTATCTCATGTATGGAAGAAGCGTGTTTAACAAATGAAGAGAATATCTTTCTTGAGCCGTAAAATAGGTAGGGTTGACAGGCATTGCACCCTACTAGGGACTATTTTTTATAACGACCTGCCATAACCCTTGTCGACATGCATGCCCTTCTAATTTTCATTCTTGCATGTCAACGAGGGAAAATTAGAACAAGTATGCATGCTGATGAGGGAATTTAGAGTTTAAATGTTCCTGAACAAACAAAGAAAACTGAGGTGATCATGGTATTACTAAGAAAATCACACATGAAAATCCCAGATTAATTGGAATGACTCTTAGCGACAAATAGCAGGACGTGCCTGTTTTTATGTATAAGTTCCTAAAAAAAACTAATAAATAAACCTTCATTCCATACCAGAAATTTTACAGTGATAAATTACAGTGATTTCATAACACCCATGACCATTCTGATAAAACCTCCCAAAATATTTAACTTTGATTCAGTACAATACATGATATATATTTGACACAAGATTTATTATTCACACATTAAAATTTTCGTACAGATGGTCATGCCACTTTTTAAAAATTAGTGCCAATTTATTATTGTCTTATTCGTAAAATGAAAAATAACAATCAAAGTCGAATGTAAATGAAAATAGTGCCATGTACACGTGTATTAAGAATTATCAAAATATAATAATAATAGAGTGGTGGCTCGCAGGTGCACGTGTATAACAATAACTTAACATGTTCCTGATTCGCTCTGCTAGGTCAGGTTTCTCTCTTATTTTTTTACCTGTAGAGACCGCTGCTAGCTGTGAGTCTGATGGAGCCTGTCGCACTTTAAACGAAGAAGTATTAATTATGTTTTTTTACTCACTCTATCTCTGGATATTTATCGAAGTCTGAAGTGTGGGTCGACATCTCCGCGTATTTTCAAATTCCATCGCTTTCTGAGCTGTTTATTGGAATCAAATATGTGACTGAAAAGAATCCCTAGATCTTCTTTTCTGGCTATTATATGTACAATTGGAATTACAGAAGTGGAGATGAAGTAGCTTTTTCATCCAAACTCGCGACCAACAACAGAGCAAATAGTAAGCGCTACGTAACCGACAACCCGGTAGCCTCGCTTTCAATCCAAGATGGCCGAAGTGCGATAATAGCGAATTGTGAGAAATCATCAGTTACCTATTTGGGTCACATCATAGATGGAGAAGGTCTGCACCCAACAGAAGAGAAGCTGAGAGCAGTTCGTAATGCCCCCCGTCCCAAGGATGTTACAGCCTTGAAGTCATTCCTGGGACTGCTAATGTTCTATTCAAGGTTCATCATTCTGGCATCACTAAACAACCTCCTGAGAAAGAATGTGAAATGGAAGTGGACCGGAAGACGGAGGAAGAAACATTCCAACGTGCAAAGAAACTGTTACTAGAGTCAAAAACTCTGGTGCATTATGATGATTAATTACCCATTTATCTGTCATGTGATGCTTCTTCCTATGGTGTAGGAACTGTTCTGTCTCACTGTATCGAGGGATGGTATCGCCCTATTGCTTTCGCTTCGTGCACCTTGACACAGGCTTAGCAGAATTATTCACAGCTAGACAAGTGTTACATGATAAAAAAGGAAATCAAAAACCACGTTTTGGCGTTTCTCTTTTTGGTGTATTCTTGGCGTTATTAAAGCCAAGGAATAGTGGTTTTCTTAATACATACATGTAATCAATAGGACAATTACCCCTAGGACAATTACTGTTGAGTTTCCTCTTCTGACACAGATGTCATTATTGACATTTGGTGTTGGTTTGACGATAATCTGCCGTAGATGTAGCCGACTACCTGCTCCCAGCTAAAATATATAACCAATATTTAAGTAATCAACATTTAAAAGATAGAACAAACAGTCAATTCTCTCGGATGGAATTGAGGCCGGTTCGTTAGTAACGTTACGAGAACATCACAAGTCCTTAAATTAAATATTAATGGCAAAATAAAACCACTAATTGAGATATGGATCATCGACAAGGATCATATGCAGATACTCGCCTTATTGTTTACCTATGTTGTACCTTTGATTTAAATTGGTTACGATTTATAATTATTCTTACCGTTTACAGCTTTTAGGTTTTCTTTATTAAAGTCCGTAGGACTATCCTGAAAGATTTTGTCCTTGTATTCCATGTTTCCTTTCTCTTTTAACCCTATTCTCATTAAATATTACCTGGTGGCAGTGACTGAGTTTCTTGCCCAAGGTAATACTAGCTTCGTAATTATTGGCTGTCAATCAATCTTAACATCGATATAATTTTGCACCTTGTTGTTATGTTCTAGTAGCACATTTAGCAGAGCTTTGCGTGTGCAAGTTGTGGAAATCCACGCAGACAGTGAATAAGCTCCTCCTTGAGCTTATGTCATTTTGTTTGTTTAGTCATTGACTAGAGAGAACTTTTACCTTCTTGAATTCACTTGTTTTCGATTTTAACCTAGATATTTCTTCTTGGACAGTTATGTCTTACTGTCTTAAAACGAACATCGTTAAATTTCGTTAGTGTCATAATTCTAAAATACTTTAAATATCTTTTTAAGGTTTGTTTGGGTGTACGATTTTACGTGACGTCATGAAGCTATATATCTGGTAGAACAGGTTTATAACTTGTTTTCCCAGCATCACACGCGTGTATGTCTTTTACTACTTAAGCAGTAGCATTGGAAAATTGAGTAGAGTTGTTGTTGTTGCGGGGAATCCGCACAGAGTTGGTTGGTGCGGGGGATCCGTATGGAGTTGGTTGGCGCGGAGCCTACCGCGGAGAACAAATAAAAAACGTCCAACTCAAGTCTCGTCTACTCTCTCAGAGTACGATCCCGGTTCCTGCGAGAAAACGCCAGTTTGAGCGAATAACTACAGAAGGCGAATAACCACAGAGAGCGATAAATGAGCTCGTCAGGCACCCAGGCAGGATACGAAGACGAAGAACAAAGGCGGAGAATTTAAGGCGCTGGGAATTCAAAACCCCACCGACACCGATATCGAAGAAGAGATCTTCTACGAAGAGACAGTCTGGTACGTCGGCGCAGTTAAAGCCGAATTAGCTGATATTGCCGGCTATCGCGTTGGGAAAGCACTTCTACGCCGAGGCGAAGAGTTAAAAGAGAAGAAAAAGACAAAGAAGAAAAAGACAAAGAAGAAAAAGACAAAGAAGAAAAAGACGAAAAAGAAGAAACAGACGAAAAAGAATCAAGCGAAGAAGAAGTGACAGAAGCAAGTGAGGAAGAAGAACAAGAGAAGCAAGCTACAAAACAAACAGGTGCAAACTAAGGACATTGATTTTATCAGTTGTATTTCGGTTACAAGGACTAATAGTGGAAGAATATCAGTTTTAGAACATTAGTGGTTACTCGTTAGGGTGTAACTGATATGTAGACTTAAGTCTCGGTTGTTGCTTGGTAGTTGCGTTGGAACTAGGCAAAAACAAAACAAATGACAGTGCAATTAATTGAATTCCTATCCAAAATTTTGGGAGACGTGTAATACGTGATATTAAGACAGGTTAGGGTTTTAAACTTGTGCTTTATAGGATAAAGGGCAATACTAGTTTATGAGCAAGGCGAAAAAAGGCCCTGTTACTCGAAGTCAATCTGAGTTGCTAAAAGACCATCAGAAAGATTTTTGTGAATGTTCTCGCTGTTGAAACCTCGGCTGTTGTTAAAAAGAGCAACAGATAAATCAAAACAATTAAAGGCTAAAACTAAAGTCAAATCCCAACAAAATCTTGGTATAATGGACGCCGATACGCTTAAGCAAATTTTGGAAGCTATCGTTTTGAGCCAAAAGCAACTTTTAGAAGCTAGTGCTTCAAGCCAAAAGGCAACGCTTAAAGAATTATTGGCCCAAAAGGAGGAACAATTGGAAGCAGTGGCCTGGCAACAAAAACAAACACGTAAAGAGCTGCAGGCTCATAGGGATCAAGAGTTAGATACGATTTTGTCAAAAGCTCTTGAGAAGGTTCCAACTAATGACACAAGTCATATTAAATTAGAATCGTTTTCGGGTTGCGAAAATCAGGATGTTAATCGATGGTTGGCTAAGTTTGCTAATCGGCTCATTTCGAAAGGAAAGACCCCGGATAGTAAAACGGCAGCAGCTGAATTAGGAAGTTATCGTTCAGGCCCAGCTGAGACTTGGTTTCTTATACTAGACCTCACAGTTAAGGAGAATTATTCGCAGTTGAAGGGTGCGCTTCTTGGGAAATGTTTCCTCTGAGGACATGAAATATCGATGGAGGCAAGAATTATCCTCCCGTAAGCAGGGCCCTCACTAACGAATCTCTAGATAAATATATTGATTTTTTTCTGAGACTTGTTATCGCCTCCAATTAAGTGACGAGGAAAAGAAGCATGCCTTCATTCAAGGTCTACGTGCTGACGTAAAAGAGATAGTGATAATGCAAGGGCCAAAAACTCCCCCTCCACGGGGCTGGACCAAGCGATACTCCTCCAATTTCTAACTAATTTAGTGCCTGATAAGAGGACTGAGCAAAAGAAAGAAAGAGTAGCAGCCTTTGAACCTCAAAGGCTGCTACAATTTGTTCCTCTGAATGAGTCAGAGAAGTCTACTCCAAAACGTAACAGTTTAAGGAAGCGAATTTAACATGGTTGGGTTTGTGTCATGATTAATATTGGCGCCGTACACTCTGATGTATTGACGCTTAGCATAGTTTTAGGCAAAGTGGACTAATTGAGATATGGATGACAAGGATCATATGACAACTTAGAGTAGATGGAGATACTCGCCTTATTGTTTACCTAAGGTGTTGTTCCTATATAGTCATGTTGTACCTTTGGTTTAAATTGGTTACGATTTATATTTATTCTTACCGTTTACAGCTTTTAGGTTTTCTTTATTAAAGTCCGTAGGACTATCCTGAAAGATTTTGTCCTTGTATTCCATGTTTCCTTTCTCTTTTAACTCTATTCTCATTAAATATTACCTGGTGACAGTGAGTTTCTTGCCCAAGGTAATACTAGCTTCGTAATTATTGGCTGTCAATCAATCTTAACATTGATGTAATTTTGCGCCTTGTTGTTATGTTCTAGTAGCACATTTAGCAGAGCTTTGCGTGTGCAAGTTGTGGAAATCCACGCAGACAGTGAATAAGCTCCTCCTTGAGCTTATGTCATTTTGTTTGTTTAGTCATTGACTAGAGCCGGAGAACTTTTACCATCTTGAATTCACTTGTTTTCGATTTTAACCTAGATATTTCTTCTTGGACAGTTATGTCTTTCTGTCTTAAAACGAACATCGTTAAATTTCGTTAGTTTCATAATTCTAAAATACTTTAAATATCTTTTTAAGGTTTGTTTGGGTGTACGATTTTACGTGACGTCATGAAGCTATATATCTGGTAGAACAGGTTTATAACTTGTTTTCCCAGCATCACTTTCAAGCTTACACACGCGTGTATGTCTTTTACTACTTAAGCAGTAGCATTGTAAAATTCAGTAGAGTTGGTTGTTGCGGGGAATCCGCACAGAGTTGGTTGGTGGGGGGATCCGCATGGAGTTGGTTGGCGCGGAGCCTACCGCGGAGAACAAATAAAGAACGTCCAACTCAAGTCTCGTCTACTCTCTCAGAGTACGATCCCGGTTCCTGCGAGAAAACGCCAGTTTGAGCGAATAACTACAGAAGGCGAATAACCACAGAGAGCGATAAATGAGCTCGTCAGGCACCCAGGCAGGATACGAAGACGAAGTACAAAGGCGGAGAATTAAAGGCGCTGGGAATTCAAAACCCCACCGACACCGATATCGAAGAAGAGATCTTCTTCGAAGAGACAGTCTGGTACGTCGGCGCAGTTAAAGCCGAATTAGCTGATATTGCCGGCTATCGCGCTGGGAAAGCACTTCTACGCCGAGGCGAAGAGTTAAAAGAGAAGAAAAAGACAAAGAAGAAAAAGACAAAGAAGAAAAAGACGAAAAAGAAGAAACAGACGAAAAAGAATCAAGCGAAGAAGAAGTGACAGAAGCAAGTGAGGAAGAAGAACAAGAGAAGCAAGCTACAAAACAAACAGGTGCAAACTAAGGACATTGATTTTATCAGTTGTATTTCGGTTACAAGGACTAATAGTGGAAGAATATTTTAGAACATTAGTGGTTACTCGTTAGGGTGTAACTGATATGTAGACTTAAGTATCGGTTGTTGCTTTGGTAGTTGCGTTGGAACTAGGCAAAAACAAAACAAATGACAGTGCAATTAATTGAATTCCTATCCAAAATTTTGGGAGACGTGTAATACGCGATATTAAGACAGGTTAGGGTTTTAAACTTGTGTTTTAAAGGATAAAGGGCAATACTAGTTTATGAGCAAGGCGAAAAAAGGCCCTGTTACTCGAAGTCAATCTGAGTTGCTAAAAGACCATCAGAAAGATTTTTGTGAATGTTCTCGCTGTTGAAACCTCGGCTGTTAAAAAAAGCAACAGATAAATCAAAACAATTAAAGGCTAAAACTAAAGTCAAATCCCAACAAAATCTTGGTATAATGGACGCCGATACGCTTAAGCAAATTTTGGAAGCTACCGTTTTGAGCCAAAAGCAACTTTTAGAAGCTAGTGCTTCAAGCCAAAAGGCAACGCTTAAAGAATTATTGGCCCAAAAGGAGGACCAATTGGAAGCAGTGGCCTGGCAACAAAAACAAACACGTAAAGAGCTGCAGGCTCATAGGGATCAAGAGTTAGATACGATTTTGTCAAAAGCTCTTGAGAAGGTTCCAACTAATGACACAAGTCATATTAAATTAGAATCGTTTTCGGGTTGCGAAAATTAGGATGTTAATCGATGGTTGCCTAAGTTTGCTAATCGGCTCATTTCGAAAGGAAAGACCCCGGATAGTAAAACGGCAGCAGCTGAATTAGGAAGTTATCTTTCAGGCCCAGCTGAGACTTGGTTTCTTATTCTTATTCGCAGTTGAAGGGTGCGCTTCTTGGGAAATGTTTCCTCTGAGGACATGAAATATCGGTGGGGGCAAGAATTATCCTCCCGTAAGCGGGGCCCTAACGAAACTCCAGATAAATATATTGATTTTATTTCTGAGACTTGTGATCGCCTCCAATTAAGCGATGAGGAAAAGAAGCATGCCTTCATTCAAGGTCTACGTGCTGACGTAAAAGAGATAGTGATAATGCAAAGGCCAACAACTCCCCCTCCACGGGGCTGGACCAAGCGATTCTCCTCCAATTTCTAACTAATTTAGTGCCTGATAAGAGTACTGAGCAAAAGAAAGAAAGAGTAGCAGCCTTTGAACCTCAAAGGCTGCTACAATTTGTTCCTCTGAATGAGTCAGAGAAGTCTACTCCAAAACGTAACAGTTTAAGGAAGCGAATTTAACATGGTTGGGTTTGTGTCATGATTAATATTGGCGCCGTGCACTCTGATGTATTGACGCTTTGCATAGTTTTAGGCAAAGTGGACTAATTGAGATATGGATGACAAGGATCATCTGACAACTTAGAGTAGATGGAGATACTCGCCTTATTGTTTACCTAAGGTGTTGTTCCTATATAGTCATGTTGTACCTTTGGTTTAAATTGTTTACGATTTATAATTATTCTTACCGTTTACAGCTTTTAGGTTTTCTTTATTAAGGTTCGTTTGGGCGTACGATTTTACGTGACGTTATGAAGCTATATATCTGGTAGAACAGGTTTATAACTTGTTTTACCAGCATCACTTTCAAGGTTACACACGCATGTATGTCTTTTACTACTTAAGCAGTAGCATTGGAGTTGGTTGGCGCGGAGCCTACCGCGGATTACAAATAAAGAACGTCCAACTCAAGTCTCGTCTACTCTATCAGAGTACGATCCCGGTTCCTGTGAGAAAACGCCAGTTTGAGAAACACAAGGAAGCATTCAGTATTATATTTGGACTGAAGCGACTACATCAGTACCTTAAAGTGCACCTAACCCCTTTTGCAATTTTTATACATATGAATCTTTGAAAGGTTTTGAGTACTTCTGTGAAGATATTTTTGGCTTACATAGAATACTCTATGTTCTAAGCTTGTTTGAAATGGTGAAAATTTGACCTTTCCTGACCCATGACCGCGTAAGAAAAAGACTGGGTCGATTCTTGATCTTACGTCATCTAATTCATTCCACTTTGCAATAATTTTAATACATATTTTGCAGTTTGTCTAAAATAACTATTTTCTTTACTAACAACTCACAGACTGTGTATATTATCTATATATCAATGTTGTTGTGATAGAAAGGCAACATGGAGAATAATGTATTAATGAGGTGACGTAAGATCAAGAATCGACCCAGTCTTTTTCCTACGCGGTCATGGGTCAGGAAAGGTCATTTTTTCACCATTTCAAACAAGCATAGAACATAGAGTATTCTATGTAAGCCAAAAATTTCTTCGCAGAAGTACCCAAAATATTTCAAAGTTTCATAGGGATAACAATTGCAAAAGTGGTTAGTTGCACTTTAATGGTCGTACTTTCACGATCTTGACAGACCATCGCCCACTACTTGCACTTTTTGCACCAGATCGTGCAGTACATGTACATGCGGCAGCAATACTTCAGCGTTGGTCTTTGATTTTACAGTCCTATGCCTACAAGATAGAGTACCGGAACACTACTGCACATGCTGATGCAGACTCCATGTCTCGCCTTCCCTTACCAGAAACATGGGATCCTCCTAGTGAGAACATAAACTGCTTCTTTCTAGAAGACGAAGGCATGTCAAACGTTACTAGTCAGATGACAAAGGAGACTGATCCAGTCTTGTCAAGGGTCCTTAAGTATGACAGTGTCCGGATGGCCACAAGTAGTTGATCAATCACCAGTTCCATTCACGAATAAAAAGGATGAACTGAGTGTGGAACAAGGTTGTGTACTTTGGGGTATACGTGTCATTGTGCCTGTCTCGCTACAGGGAATGGTACTTACAGAGCTTCATGGCACTCATCGAGGAATTACAAGAATGAATGGTATAGCACGATCATATGTTTGGTGGACAAGAATTGATTAAGATATTGAGCAAACTGTGTTATCGTGTACAGTTTGTCTACAAGGTCCACTCCATCAAATGCACCTGTTCATCCATGGTCTTATCCTTCACACCCTTGCTCGTCTGCATATTGATTTTGCTCGACCAGTCGCAAGAGCTACCTACCTGATATTTATTGATGCATTTAGCAAATACCCAAAAGTGGTTAAGATGAGCAGCACTACCACCAAAGCAACAATCACAGTTCTTCGTGAAATCATGATTCAGCAGACAAGGCCTACCGGAGACTCTTATCTCAGATAAATGTCCTCAATTCACTTCAGATGAATTCCAACAGTTCTGTATTCAAAACGGAATCAATCATTGCACATCTGCGCCTTACAAGTCTTCCACAAATGGGCAAGCTGAACGGGTAGATGAGATACTGAAATCAGCTATCAAACAAACCAAATTTACAGGAGCAGACGTGGATATTGTAGTTGCAAGTACATGTTGATGTATCGTAACACTCCACATTCAACTACTGGTGAATCACCTACAATGTTTTTGCTTATGAAGAGGAACTTGCGAACTCGTTTGGATATGCTAACCCCAAGCAGAACTCTGTTGTAAACCGAACAGCAAATAGATGTTTCAGGTAGTTCCAAGTAGGAAATACAGCCATGGTACGTAATTATGGAGGGAGAGAGAATTGGTTACGTGGTGAGATAACTGAAGTTCTTGGTACAAGGCAGTAAGTGGAAAAGACGTGTACCAGCTTATCAAGTTCCAAGAAGGGCAAATTAAGTCAACAGTCAAGGATTCAGCCTTTTACTCTAGTGAGTCCACCAGTCATGCCGGCCTTGCCGATGCAAACTCCGACGGTAGCGCACAGATTCGAACTGAGCCTAGTCAACAAGCATTCAGTACTACTCCACAACAACAAAGAAGGGAGATTTCAGCACAGATAACTACTGGTCAGCTATTCCAATAGTTGGAGCCTTCTGTTCCAATGAAGGCTGGTTCTGTTGTGACACTGCATTCTCCGCCGAGCAACCTCTCAACAAGAGCTAATAGATCCCCAAGTTACTTAAAGGACTATGAACGTTAAGACTGTTGTTTACTCACATTTGAATATTGTTAATGTTACTTTGTTTCCTTTTAAGGAGGGAGGATAACTATTACATATTTCTTTTTGGGATACCTGTGTATGATGTCGTTTCACGCATGCGTAAAGGGTAGTAAAGGGAGGACCATTATCTGAGATAAGAGTCTCCGGTAGGCCTTGACTGCTGAATATTTCACGAAGAACTGTGATTGTTGCTTTTGTGGTAGTGCTGCTCATCTTAATCACTTCTGGATATTTGCCAAATGCATCAGCCAATACCAGGTAGGAGCTACTGCCATATTCCCTTAGCCTGAATTTCAGCCGTCTCATCTGGGTTCGTTCCTCCCGAGAGAGACGTCTGAATCCAATAGTCGATAATGCCGTCCAGTGACGTCACTACCAGAAAACCTGGTAGTGATTTTTGATTGGTTCATATTCTATAATTTCGCATAATTATCATAATTATCAGCCGAGAAGACGGCAGGATTCACTTTGGACTCGCGATTGTTGATCGTTGAGTTTCAGTGGAGTGATTGTCTTTGGCAAAGACCTTGAATTCGTAAGGAAAACATCTGGAAATGGATTGAAAGTGTCCTGCACAATAACCGGCCGACTAACCTGTAAACATGTACATTTTATCGCGTCGCGCCGCGGGGTTGTTGACAATCGGAACTTATCATCATAAATTGCCCAGCCCAAAACCTTGTGGAACCGAGCTGCATATCTGATTAAGCTTAGATACTGTAGAAATTCCTGTGACCGCAGTGGGAACTTGTGCGCAAATATACTCATGTACGTCGTGAAACTAGTAGTCCACTGTTCTATATCTGTAATAGATGTGGCAGACCTCGGCTTTTTGGTAACTTTAACAACAGAGTTCTCCAGTGAGAGCGCGAGTGCTATTGTCCCGTCATCGCGTATGCCGACACGTTTTTGGGTAAAAGCTTTGAGAGCTCAAAAAGCTCTAATCTAACCCTAACCCGACTGTATTTCCTTTACGTAGGAGCACACTTTACTGTAGTCTGTAGTTGCATGCGCTGTTTGGTGCAGGAGCGTCCGCGGGGGCTTCAGGACTCGACTCCTGTGCATGTGGCGAAATCGCTGGTACACCGGACCCAGTGGCAAACGCATCGCGAACAGCAAAACGAAAACCGGCCTCATTCAATTCTGAATAAATTAAGTATGTTTGATCAACACTTCATATGCGAAATAATTACCTCTCAGTTTGAAGTGTTTAATTTGGTTGTTTGTTAGGCAGATTTGCAAACGTGGTCCCGGCGAACTACCATAAGATAAAATAGAACGTGTTTCACATTGATAGTAAACTTAAGCTTAGGCTCCAGGGTTTGAAATCAATACTTCTGCCTCGTTTAGGGAATTAGAATATATATCAGTATCTGCAACTTAATTAGTAGATTGACTTTTAATTTCTCATGTATTTATTACATTATTATCGGGTAGCCCTTACTTTTTAGGGAAGGAGTTCGTGTTCAGGGTTTCCCTCGGGATCTGTAATATTAACTTACTTGTCTCACTCATGCACAATCTCGTACCCAGACCCCATGTGTTTTTTACTGCGCATGCTCGAGCATGCGCAGTAAGAAACAAATGGGATCTGGGTACGAGATTGACTCGTGCAGTACTGTAAAACTATTAAAGTCAGTTAAAAGTAGACAACTGTATAGACGCCTGTCTATCATTTCGCGAAATATACACTTTATTGGTTTTCGTAATGTTTTGATTGCCTATTAGGCTGTTGCGGGTATTCCTTTCCCACTTTCACCCTATCGTGTGCCGCTTTAGAACGCCTGGCTACCCAGCATACCATACCATATATACCATTCCATACCATTAGTTTTAATTGGAGGAATTGTTTGGATGATGAATTTAAATCGCCCGTTAACTCCTTGCTGGACAGATTACAACAGCAATAATACAAGGAAAAGGAAATCAGTGGAAACTAAACGTTATTATTCTCTATTTATCACGTAAATATATAATCGAGGAACTAAATCAAGTGTGCTGAATAAAGTAACGCAATCACAGAAACTACTGTAACCGTGCTGTGCTGTATGTCAAAAACAATAGGAAAACCATTGTAACGTCACGGCATGCCGTACAGTAACCGTGCTGTAGTCTGCACCGCGGCAAAACGGTATGCTCCGCTGGCCAAAAGAACGAAGGCTCTGCTATCAAATACAAATTACCGAGGGTTTCAACTTTTTTAGTAAATAATTTTATAACTTAGTAAACTCACAATGAATTACAAATTAAGAAAACTTCAACCTGTTAAAGTCTTAGGCTTAGCTTTTAAGTAGTTTTCTTAGTTTTTGACAAAACAGTTCACAAATGAATACTTTTAAAGGGATACCCGAGTGAAAAACACATTGGGGCTCAAAAGAATCTTCAACATGTTCTTTGTTCAGAAAATGTATTAAAATTTGATCAAAGGTTTTTAGTATTAAGAACGAGCACCTCAAAGTTGGCCCCACGAAGACATGGGCGCCGCCATCTTTGTTTGCATTTACGGAAGTGACGTCACTTCGTCCCACCAGCGTTCTCACTCTCTCACTTATTAGGTGTTTTTAGGATGATAAACGCCTTAACTGTACCTCACATACATTGTAGTTCTTATACTTATTCAGAAGTCACTCGAGTCTTTTAAGCCATGTTGTTTTGTTGTTATTAAATGGCAGTTACGAGACCTTGGTGTTCGTCTGATAATTTCTCGCCTTCCCAATGCTTTTCTTCCTCCTCCCAGTCTTCTGAACTTTTCTCATAATGTCGTCTTCATCATAATTCCGGTTTCTGTAAGAATTCCTCTGCAATCTCGATGAAAATATATCCACTTTAATTCCGAGCGTGTGAAAATCATACAAAGACAAGTAGCCGCGATACGCTGGTGGGACGAAGTGACGTCACTTCCGTAAATGCAAACAAAGATGGCGGCGCCCATGTCTTCGCGGGGCCAACTTTGAGGTGCTCGTTCTTAATACTAAAAACGTTTGATCAAATTTTAATACATTTTCTGAACAAAGAACATGTTGAAGATTCTTTTGAGCCCCAATGTGTTTTTCACTCGGGTATCCCTTTAAGCAGAAACGTTAAAATCACGGCATGTGCCTGTTGTTTCTTTTCAGTTTTCGCGGGAAACTGGGGGCGGCCGCGCGCGGACAAGAAATAGCAAATACGCATGCGCGTGACGTTTTGCCGCGGTGTGGCTGTAGTCAGTGATGTAGTTTGTCCCACTCATACGAAATCTGCTCTAATGAAATACTCACCCACTTTATCTCTGGTTTCATTGAACTCATCTACGAGAACCGGAAGGAAAATTCCAAAGACGGTACCAATACCTCCACTCAGCCAAATGACGACACACGCACAGCCAAGAACAACCCATGACCAGGGACCGTCCTGCTTGTGAGGGGCCGCTCCTCCAGACTTCCGGAAAGAAAAGAGGCCCATGATATGGTGATCTGTTCAGTTTCACCCCTTTGAAACAGAAGTTAGAAATAGCAATTGTGTTAGTATTCGAATCTCGTTAAGCTAAAAAAAATAGGGGCTAATTTTTCGTGGTTTGTGAAACCAGATACAATAATTATTTATTGAAATTGTGATTTACATAGTCTATACCCTTGGAAAAGTCGGAGGAAAACGTCACTTGGGTACATTTATTTCAAAAAATTCCACTCTGGAGAGTGCCGTAATGGTACAGATTATAGTAATATATGGCTATAATCTGTGACGTCACTAAAACAAAACATCTCTGAGAATTTTCATGCTCAGTATTCTAACGTTAGCCTAAGGATTCTTCGTTTGGACCATAGGGGCATTATAACATGACAGATTTCAACTCAAAGCATCGAAGATGGAGCCCGAATTCATTATTTTGTTTTACTGCTCGATTTTCTTTGTGAAAACCGTGAAGAGTTTCAGCGTAATGGACGCCATGTTTTCCCTGGATAAACGGTGAGTACCAAACTTTTTATTACATCGTATGCTTTTATACAGATTTTTGTCGACCTAGCCAGTATTTCCCCCTGGTTCCTTGAAGGTTTATCTTGAGGTGTGAGACGTGTGAGCATAGTAGATCTCTTAGATTTTTGATAGAGTTCTCGACAAAATAGGGACTGGTCACCGCCTGTCTGATTGTTGTCATGGCTTACCTTGCAGCGTGATATTTCAAGCATAATTATACCAAACTCTTTTCATGATGATTTAGAGAAAACACACGACAACATTTAGCTTTTGAGAGAATATGGCAGTGTGTCAGGGGTTGAAACTGTATAAGAGAGTTTACACAAGTTCAAATTTACGCGTATTCCAGGATTTAATAAATCGAACAACTGGGCCCGAAGGAGATGTTTACGGGCATTGGTTGTTCATGCAATCCAAACTCTTTGCTGAAAGCGAAATGTTTGTTTTGATTTTCAGATTTTTATCAAGAAATGATAAAATTAATAGGTCTGAAATCACAAGGCCTTTCATCTCGGTCTTGCATTCTCAAGCAACTTACAGCATATTTTGTCGATCAGTATGTTTGTAAGATCGAGTTTATCGAGATCCAGCCCAGATCTCGGAAAAAAAACAATTTTGCACGAAGCTGATATATGCAACCTTTAATCTGAGTGTTATGTTTTCAGATGTTTCCAACTCGGATTTGTGGCAAGGTCTACGTTCAAACCGCACCCCAGGGTGATGGGTCCTGATCTTCTCTTGCGAAGTCCCTCCCTGTTCACAAAAATGGTTCCCAGACTTCTGTAAATAACTATCGCCCAATTTCATTACTTTCTGTTTTCAATAGACTAATAGAAAAACTAATGTACAACAGGCTCACTGATTATATCGATAAACTAAACATTTTGAGTGATAAACAATTTGGTTTTCGGAAAAACCACTCAACCGTCCATGCCTTAGTTTTGATTGCTGATAAAATCCAAAAGGCAATAGAAGAAGGAAAATTTTCTTGTGGCATATTTCTTGACCTTAGTAAAGCCTTCGATACTGTGAATCATATAATTTTGTTAGAAAAAACCCAAAAACTATGGCATTCGGGGCATTTGTATTGGAATGGTTTGCTTCTTATTTATCCAATAGAAAGCAGATAGTATTTCTTGTGGAGTTCTACAGAGTCTGTACTTGGCCCTCTTTTGTTCCTCGTCTACATTAATGATATAAAATTTTGCTCTGATATGCTAGAGTTCCATTTGTTTGCTGATGATACAAATCTTTTTTACTCAAATAAAAACTTGAGTATTTATATGTTGTTCCAAGACTGACACTTGGAACTATATCAGTACATGGCTAGCATGTAATAAGCTTTCACTTAATGTAGACAAAACTAATTATGTCATATTTCATGCATACCCCACAAAGAAAAGTTCCTTTTATCACTAAATTGACCATTAACGGGAAAGCAATCAAGAAAGAATGTAATATTAAATATCTTGGTGTATATCTAGATTCCAACTTAAGCTGGAAGAATCATGTACTTCATGTTTTTAAGAAAGTTAGCAGAGATATTGCTGGTTTTCACTCAATCCCCAGAGATTCAAATGACAAAGGGCATGGCGGCTATGACGTCAAGTGAAAACCAGCAATAGGAGTACTTTCTAAAATTCTCCATTATGTAAACACTAACATTCTAACACAGCTTTATTATACCTTGATCTTTCCTTTTCTAACATATGGTCTTGCTGTTTATGGTAACACTTACAATTCAACTCTTAAGCCACTGATAACTCTACAAAAGAAAGCAGTAAGAATCATAACGTTTTCTGATTTCCGTGAGCACTCCAGCCCTCTTTTCAAAGCATTGGGTATTCTAAAGTTTCTTGACCTAATATTCTTCCACAATACAAACTTTATGTATGATTATTTCACTTCTAGGCTGCCCAGAGCTTTTTCAGGTTTTTTTGAATGTGTAAATGATGGCGAGATGGGGCCCGAAGGAGGCCAGCTAAGGGAGGTCAAATATTAAATGCTAGACAACGTTAGAAACAGGAATACGTTTTGTTTGCCATTTCTTTGTTGCAACAGACACATTTTATTCGATTTTTTTTTCACAATTTTCGAACAAAAAAGCATAATTTTAGCATAAATCTTTGTACAAAAAAACGAGCATTGCTAGGAGCACAAAATGCCACTTTCACGAACACAATCGGGAATAGTCTTCCTACGAGTAGCCGGTAACCATCGCGAAATTTGCGCAAATCGGCAGAGAACGCGAATTAGACCATGAACTGAAGAATTACAGATTATGAGTCGAGCGCTGAAACGAGGGAGGTGTTGAGCTCAGGTGGAATTTTATTCCAACGAAGGCGAGGCGTGCAGAGAGGTCGACAAATAAAATAAGAAGACTAAAACAGGAGACTGAAAAGTTTTTGTTTTTCTTAAATGCTGAAGTAAGCTGAATACTAAAAAGAGAAGCCAAGGGTTAGACGACAGGAAAAGTTGATTTGAAGAGGAGATTGATAAAACAACAAGAGAAGCAGGATCGAAATATGCAAAGGCAGATATCATTTGGATTATGTGCAGTGACATCCAGATATTAAACAGTCAAAGAAAGGACTTTTGTTCTATTTTCAAAGGATTAGATTCTTTGAAACGTATTACGAGCAAGATGCTAAGGGATGAAGGCCGTTGTTGAAACTTAGAGCGAACGAGAACTTCACATGGAGTAAACAGGGGCCAATATAAAGGACTGAGGTTTTTTAATCGCATTGTTGATCTATATATATGCCAATATGGAACGGCTTGCCAGTGGCAATTAGAACTATTGAACATTTTAGCTCCTTTAAAGGAACTGTTCATAAGTTCTATTCTAACAAATTCAGTACTCACAAGGGGCGTTTTCATAGGTTTTAATACTTGTTCCTATGTATATAGTTATCATATATAGTTTTATTCATATTGTAGTATACGCTGAGTGGTTTTCTGAAAATGGGAGTATTGTACTTGGCGATGCTCTTGTTACCGGGGAACCACGTTCAGAGCCGAGGTTCAGAGTGTCTGTATTGCAGTGACATCCAGATATAACAGTCAAAGAAAGGACTTTTTATATTTTCAAAGGATTAGATACCATGCTTTGAAACGAATTACGAGCAAGATGCTAA
Organism: Actinernus sp. WN-2022; assembly: GCA_030867875.1. Classification (NCBI taxonomy): domain Eukaryota; kingdom Metazoa; phylum Cnidaria; class Anthozoa; order Actiniaria; family Actinernidae; genus Actinernus; species Actinernus sp. WN-2022. Next base: position 78,928,100 of record JAOWCC010001589.1, read on the forward strand.
GGGATGAAGGACTGTTGTTGAAACTTAGAGCGAACGAGAACTTCACATTAATTTTTTAATCGCATTGTTGATCTATGGAACGACTTGCCAGTGGCTATTAGAACTATTGAACATTTTAGCTCCTTTAAAGGAAATGTAAATATTAAGTTCTATTCTAACAAATTCAGTACTGTCAAGGAGGCGTTTTCGTAGTTTTTAATACTAGTTCCTATGTATATAGTTATCATAGAGCGTACACTACAATATGAATAAAACTGAGGGTGGTTTTCTGAAAATTGGAGTACTGTTTTTGATGATACTCTCGTTTCCGGGGAACCACGTTCAGAGTGTCTGTATTGTTATATAATAATTTTAATACATGTACAGGTTCTGTACAAACCTTTCCTAATTACGCAGATATATTTTGTAAGTATTGTGTAATAGACCAGTTCGCGGTAAATTCCGACATTTGGAAAGGGGTGCAAACACAGTGAAATACAGTGTTTGTATGAGAATCAATGGGAATCCGATGCCAAATAAAATCCGTAAAATCGAATTTCTGAAAGTTACCAGGTAAAAGATTAACATATCGAAATTTGAGGGATGAAGCTGTGCTGGAAGCGTGCTATCGTGTTTTCAGTTACATTGTCTGTAAAAGCGAGTCAAATTCCGCGTGAAAATTTACAGACAATGTATGGAAAACTGAAATTCCCAGTCTATTGAATTGAGTAAATAAAATAAATAAAAATATGGTAAAGGCGGCGGATAAGGGTTTTTCGTATAAATGGTATCAAAGGGTGGTATGGGAGGCAGTACAAACGTAGGCTAAGTTCTGGGTTTTATGTCACGTGGGAGCCATGTCTAAATACACCGTGAGATCATGGTCTATAGACTATATATAAAGAAACGAAAAATAGAAAAACGTTACATGCTCTATGGCACTAAATACACGCTAAATTCTAATTCGATCTGTGAATTAGCCGGGACCTGGCTTTGATCAGCCCCCATGGTTGTTTCAGGTCTCGTTAGAAATTCAGAGTTTTTTTAGGACCCTGGGTTGAGCGCCAATCTAGGGAGGGTCATAGTTTTTAAAACCGCAATTTCGGGAGGGTCACTAATTTTCAAGCCCTGTCATAAAAATGAAAACGTCAATGGCCAGGCGGCTTCTTATGTCAGAGCTTTGGCAACCTGTTGTAAACAACAACTATCTTTATTTCTACTGATGAATTAAAATAATGTTTAAATAGTGTTTCCTTTTTAAAATTCGTTACAATATTCTACAAATGTAATGTTTGACATATACACCCCATTCCAATATGGCGGATACACGGCCGGAGTGTTGGGGCGGGACACGAAAACGAGGGTAGTTAGGCGGAAGTCGATGCCAAGAAGGTCATGAGGCGGGAATTTCGCGCAAGTTTTGAAGTGAGTTTGTTTTTCCGAGAGGGTTGGAATAAGTAGATTTTATCCCCAGAGAGTTAGAAAATATGGCGGATATTCAGGCTATCATTTTCACTGAGGGATATATTCTTCAGTGAAAACGATAGCCTGAATATCCGCCATATTTTCTAACTCTCTGGGGATAAAATCTACTTATTCCAACCGTCTCGGGGAAAAAAACTCGCTTCAAAATTTGCGCGAAATTCCCGCCTCATGACCTTCTTGACATAGACTTCCGCCTAACTACCCTCGTTTTCGTGTCCCGCCCCAACGCTCCGGCCGTGTATCCGCCATATTGGAATGGGGTGTATATGTTCTTGTTCTGGGAAATAACCTATTTGTATAAAAGGCTCGCGCACTTCCAATATAGCAGTAGAAATTTAGAAGTGCGAGTAAACTCTCATGACAACTCGCAACTGAACATGCTAGTAGAATATTGCTGAACTATTTGTAGTTTTATGGCTGATGGATCAGACCATGTTGTTAGTTCAAATTAGTGACAATTTTACTAGCAACAGTTACTATAGTGGCATTTTCCTCTTATTTCAAGCCCTGGGCCCGGTTGTTCAGAGGGTGGATAACTTTATCCAGCGGATAAATCCTTATCCAGTGGATGAGTATTAACCAAACTAGCTTATTGCATCCACTGGTAAGGATTATCCGCTGCAGCTGGACAAAATTACCCACCCTTTGAACAACCGGGCCCTGGTGATATAACAACAACAACATTGTTTTATACTCAAAAGACATTTACAGTACATGCTTGCGCAGCGAGCGAAGCAGCAATTAATAATTTGGACAAAATATTGCGTTAATTCGCTGTTTCGACCACAATAGGCCTTGCGTGGCCAACTACAATGCGCCCCTCCCCTCCCCAGTGGAGGACATTTTTTGCAGAAAATCTCTAAAACTATCTGATTCTTTTTAAAAAAAATACTACCATTTGCAAGCAAGCGTTTAGTGTAAACTTGAAACGCATAGTTTACTAATTACGCGGCGAAGTCTGAACTTTTAACCGCAAAATGTCAAAGTTTGACAACTCCTATCTATAGGTTTTGTCATGTAAAACAACGTGTTTCAGGCGGAAATTACAGGAGCTGTCAAACTTTGACATCATGTTCAGACTTCACACGCCCAACGTCGCCGCGTAATTACCCTATATCATTATGACGTCACGGCTTGTTTATGAGGGGGACAGAATCGACTTGAACAATAGAATTTTGAACTAAATCTGCTCTGCTGAGGAAAATTTAACTTCGAATTGTCTGGTTTCCAGATATCAGCTGTATCAATGTTTATCCCACAATATTTACCGTATTTGGTGGCTGTTACCGCTATTCTACGTTCTACAAAATGCATTTGAAAGCGATTTCCTTTGTGTTGTTGCTGTTTTTCCCCCCTCCCACGAACGTGATCCTTAGCGTTTAAACAATAGATTGTTTTGATAGACGTCATAGTGATATAGGGCAATTAGTAAACTATGCGTTTGAAACTTGAAACAACAGACTAAAAAATTTACACTAAACGCTTGCTAGCAAATGGTAGTAAAATGCAAACAATTTTTTGTAGAAAGATGAGGGAAATTGTCTCCGCTTGCCGCTCTATTTGTTTCAAATCTGTTTTAACAGCCTAGCTCAGCCTAGACATGTACGTTACACTTAAACACGCCGTGCATGGCTTCCTGCGAAACTTTGCGTGACCGCATGGAAAAAAGGCTGCCACGCCTTTGTCTTTCTCTGTCTTGTTTAAAAAAAGCCGATATTGAACTCAATGAGTTTAAAGTCGAATGTTTATTACAACAAAAAAAATGATTTGCAACATTAAAACAATTTGTTTTACCCTTTTCCTATGACATACAAATTTCAGCTACTAATGCACAATTATTTACGCCTAAATTTTGGAGCCTTACGCCTAAAAATTTTAAGCTGGGCGTAAAATTACGCCTCCTTTTTTTTCTTAATTTCGAGCACTGGATGACCGGCCCTTAGGACCGTGAGATCATGGCGTTTTAATTCTCCATAAATCAGGACATAAAAATAGGAAACTTTTACATTTATATTCTAGGAAAGTAGTTTTCTGCGATAATTTCACTTTTGTGATTCTAGTGTTCTGATTCGTAGAGAAATGTTTGCTAAATGACCTCGTCCTTTCCACATGCTGTCAAAAATAGTTGATCAAAGAGGAAAATTTTGGTGATATAGAGGTAACGACGACGTTATGGAACAGGGTCCTGGATTAGGTCCGATCAGTCTTGAATTTTTCCAAAACATAATGCCGCCTAGAACACTTGTCTTAGAGCAAACAACCAGTTCTTCGAATCCTATATAACGATATACATGTATTTACTTCTGAAGTATTTGAATCAATAATTATTTTGAGTCAATGCAACTGAATGTTTTAGAATGCACATTACAGTCCACTGCTTATGCCAAGTCTTAATAAAATACCAGTGTCCAGAGTTTATATCACAAATGTTTTCAGAGAAGGGTTACGGATTATTGGCAATACGGATTATTTGGGTTGTATTTTAGGATTGCGGAATTTAGGGACCGGTCATTATTTAAAGGGGAGTACCGGGATGGATAAAAACAAAAAAAAATCTGATTTTTTTTTTCGAACCCCGTCGGCTATTTTTCCCAAAAAAATAAAACCCAGTATGAGTTTTGACCTGAATTTTTCATATCCCGTTACATAGTTGATTAAAAAATCCCATACCCCGTAGGTTTTCCTGAAAAAATATAACATACCCCGTACGATTTTTATCCAACCCGGTACTCACCTTAAATAATGACCGGTCCCTTAACTAGCTGACTTACCTTTAGCTTGTCCTTTTCTTCACGCTATCTTTTCACGCTATTCTTGAAAAGCTTCTTGCAGTGAACAACTGTCGCAATTTTTTTGTCCTTGATTTATTAATGATATTCCCTTGCCATGGTTATATAATGCTTTGTCTGGAATGCCTTTTACCTGAACAAGTGAGGCCAGAGACACGACTATCTTTTCCTAACACTCGCACGATCAACTTGAATTGAAATAAGCCGAGTATATTAATCTGGATTAATCTGCACGGCATAAATAAATATCGACTGTATATCTCGAATCTGGCCAGCTGAAAGTAAGAAAATTCAAGAAACATTGGTTGCTTGGATACCCCTCTTCCCAGTACTGCGACACCCAAAGTTTTTTACGGCCCTCGGGATGTGAATGGTCTGTTACCACGTAATCACTGTTTGGCATTCCACCGGTCGTACCCAGTTTCCTATCCAAAAAGATACAGTGACACGGTGATATCTCAAATTTCCTTTTTTTAATGTTACCGGATACCTTCAAAATTGAAAAGATAATATGGCGGAAAATATTTTCCCACAGAAATGTAGTTTTGGTAGCAATTTTTCACATACCAAAAACTCCGTTTAAAAAAAAACAATATCTTTAGAAAGGTCGTATTTGCAAGACACCCTGAAAAAATTGACGGAGAAATCGTAAAAGGAAGTTTTTAACCGGAAGTAAGTGACCAATGCTTTCCATCCACGATTTCATACCTATTCCTAGATTCTCACGCTCGATTTTTGACCCAGTAATCGCTTACCCAGTTGTTGGCCTTATGTCTTCCAAAAAGCAAGCAGGATGCCTTGGAAAAAAAGCAAAACAAGGCCAAACAATGCATACGACTACGAGCCCATCAAAACACGATAAGGGTTCAGACAGTGCCGAGTGGTCTACACAAGAACTGATAGGAACCAGCCTAGAGATTTGTTTCCAAGAAAGCTTAGATGTAAACAAACTCTGAATCGCTTGAAACCAACACCACGATCTCGCTATTTGCCGTGCTGTTTCAGACTTCTGCAAATCGCTGTCATTGGCATTCAAGGTCTTTGATTTCTGTGTCCTTCCTTTGTTATTTAATAGGTGTTCGCCTTGGCTTTGTTCAAGGTCTTTTAGTCTTTCCCGCTTTCCAAGTCATAACAAAACTAGAACAGGCTATAAAATTGTCTCGATGCGGCGCGTATGGCTTTGGCGGGAAATCTTGACAGATAGTTAATCTGTGATGAGAAATGGTTGGCCGAGAGCTCGCAAATTGTTGGATCATGGAGAGTCACGCACGCCAGACGGCTAGATATTTTGAAGTGCTATTTCTACGCTTTCGATTTTCAACCAAAATAGTTTTTAAAAAGCTCCAACTCAAGAAGAATTTATTCGATTTGTCTGATATTTTTACGAAATGTCAATTAATATCTCAGCTGCAAAAAAGTCGGGGAATTGGGAAATTCTAAAAAGAGAGCTCTTTGACGGCGTTTCCCGCATATCTACTCGGATTATGTTTTCGCCTTTTCATGCAATAAAGCCTGATAACGTTTGAACTAAATCGAATTTTGATATTCCCCGACACGGTTTTGTAATACGATTCCGGTCCTCCGAAATGTGACAAAGCAACCTTAAAATGTTTTTGAAGTTGGAGCATCTCACTAGATCGGAGAAACGGGATCGCGGAAAATTCGAGATTGTCAAAGATGTAGGTGCTTGCACAATTGGTTGGCATCCCGCCGGGTGGAGAAAACAGACGTCACGAACGTTCTCATAAATAAAATGAGAATAAAGCTTTCAGCGTTAATTTCCTATTTGTTTTTTTTTATTTAAACATTGATCTAAGAGCATAGAAGCTATCAGGAGCCCTTTATGCGATCATTTTTGTGAAAAAAATATTATTGATTTTTTAGAATGTTCAAAGTGAATTCTACAGTTTAGTAAAATTCCAAAACATTTTATTTTCAACGAGAAATTACGGCGAAAAGAAATATGGACGGGAAAGCAGGCTGTCAACGGCTTATTAGCACTTGTGAAGCGTTCTCATGGAAACCGCGAAAAACACGTGAACTTTTATAAATAAACACGAAACACGCTCACTCGTCTATGGCGTTTTAATATATCCCCGCCAAAATTCGACTTTCGCTTGCGATGTTCGGTTTACATTTTATCCTTGTTGTCCACGATTCGACATTAAAGTTTCACAGTGCGAGATTGGATTTTTACGATGCAACATTGAAGTTTCACAATGCGACATTCATTTTCCACACGCGATTCAAAGGCTGTCATACGACATGCTAGTTTGACCATTTTATGCAAGCTTCCGACACGCACGAGTGGTTCAACTTTCTGATAGCGTTGAGAAGCACGTGTTGTTGGTGTACACTGAAGTATGGCATTCCAAAACGCCAAAAATACCTTACGACGTGTAGCTGAACAGCTTAGGGGCCGTCGACATATTCGAAATTCCCCGCTTAACGCACAACGGACGTTTGGGGGGGGGGGGGGGGGGGGGGGGGGGTAAGGGCATGGACGTTAGTGTGGGGCATTTAGAACAAACACTTTTTCATCAATAGAAGTACACTTTTTAATCAAACGTTTCCAGTCGGCAGGATCTACATTACTCGCCAATCTCCATGCTCCTTTCATCGTAAGGAATCGCTGGTGTGTATCAACCAACACGTGAGCAAACCATTTCTTACATGATGCTTCATACCAGAATTCGTGAACACGGTTTTAACTAATTTGTTTGATTTTTAATTAAAATCCAGACATGTGATTGACGTTTTTGTCTAATTTGTTTGACTTTAATTAAAATTTAGAAATATGATTGACGTTTATGCAATCAAAAGTCATGATCCTGTTTCTTTTGTTTTTCTGACAAATGAAGGAAAAAGCCAGAATATGGCTTTTTAGCAAGAATTGTGTCAGGCCCTCTTTCCCTTCCTTCCTTAGAGGGGAGGGGTGGTGAAAAGGAAGGAAGAGAGGGACTGATACTCAGGTTATACTCAAAGGCATGAGCTCCCTGTGTTTTAGGCGCGAAAGCCTGGGTATGAGGACGAATAAACAACATGGCTCCCGGTTTGTAATGTTTTCCCTGGCTAGTTCGAGCGCAATTTCCGTTGAATTTCCCGGAAATTGCAACAACGTCTTTCGATTAGTAGTATCATGAAATACCTCAAACCTCCAGGTAAGTGAAACTCAGTTTTATAGTCGTGTCCGAATGAGTATTTTTGTCAATATCCGAAATGAGCTCGTACGGGAATTCAAGGTACTGACTGACTGTACAGTTGCAGCTATTAAAGCTTTAAGCTTGTTTTATACTTTGTTTATAAGTGAACTCCCGTGTATTTCATTACTGTTTTTTCTGACCTAAAAAAAAGAATAAAACAATGGGTGGACGTTAAGGGGGAGGGGGGGGGGGGTCTGACCTTAACGTCCGTTGTGCGTTAAGCGGGGAATTTCGAATATGTCGACGGCCCCTAACGCCATAGACGAGTGAGCGTGTTTCGTGTTTATTTATAAAAGTTCACGTGTTTTTCGCGGTTTCCATGAGAACGCTTCACAAGTGCTAATAAGCCGTTGACAGCCTGCTTTCCCGTCCATATTTCTTTTCGCCGTAATTTCTCGTTGAAAATAAAATGTTTTGGAATTTTACTAAACTGTAGAATTCACTTTGAACATTCTAAAAAATCAATAATATTTTTTTCACAAAAATGATCGCATAAAGGGCTCCTGATAGCTTCTATGCTCTTAGATCAATGTTTAAATAAAAAAAAACAAATAGGAAATTAACGCTGAAAGCTTTATTCTCATTTTATTTATGAGAACGTTCGTGACGTCTGTTTTCTCCACCCGGCGGGATGCCAACCAATTGTGCAAGCACCTACATCTTTGACAATCTCGAATTTTCCGCGATCCGTTTCTCCGATCTAGTGAGATGCTCCAACTTCAAAAACATTTTAAGGTTGCTTTGTCACATTTCGGAGGACCGGAATCGTATTACAAAACCGTGTCGGGGAATATCAAAATTCGATTTAGTTCAAACGTTATCAGGCTTTATTGCATGAAAAGGCGAAAACATAATCCGAGTAGATATGCGGGAAACGCCGTCAAAGAGCTCTCTTTTTAGAATTTCCCAATTCCCCGACTTTTTTGCAGCTGAGATAT
>JAOWCC010001589.1:78936593-79416883 GCA_030867875.1 Actinernus sp. WN-2022
ACCTTAACGTCCGTTGTGCGTTAAGCGGGGAATTTCGAATATGTCGACGGCCCCTAACGCCATACCTCGTCTAGCTCGTCTTGAAGCCGTTGAGTTGCAAATATTCATTTACGTTTCACACAGAAATCGTATCTAAAATATAGTTTTATAATATATATATAGCTGCCTAGGGAGGGCTTATGTTCGTTTTCTTCCGTGAAGAAACGAAAGTCGACGCTGACGGAAAGCGATCTTTGCTCATATTATAATCAAGATAATCATGATCAGTGGGTTGTGGTGGAGGGCAAGCCATTCTAACATTCCTTGACAACAGAGAGAGCGTGAGAGACGCCAGCGTGAAACCTCAATACTAGTTCTGCCAGTTCCTTTGTTATTCGTTTTCAGCCCAAATTTATCAGAACTATTTAGCTATAAATCTTAAAGTTCAGTGTTAGAGGAGTGGGAGGAGCGTTGCGTGACGACACAAAAACGGCTGCGAAGGAGACAACGTCACAGGTCAGACGATAATAATAATAAAGAATGTAATATAAATGTAGTGCTAAGCGTGCACGCCCTACGAGAGAAAGAGAAAAATATCTGACCCAAGTGGGACTCGAACCCAACGACTTCCAGGTTACATGTCTGGCGCTCTACCAACTGAGCTATCAAGTCAGATGAGAGCAATCGTGGGTATTGGTGCGTTATATGGGGTCACGGTAGTTATGATATTGAATCATGTTTGCCGCGTAGCACTAGTAAGTGTAAAGAATGTAATATAAAGTGGTAAGCTGTAGTGCTAAGTGTGCACGCCCTACGAGGGAAAGAGAAAAAATCTCTGACCCAAGTGGGACTCGAACCCAACGACCTCCAGGTTACATGTCTGGCGCTCTACCAACTGAGCTATCAAGTCAGATGAGAGCAATCGTGGGTATTGGTGCGTTATGCGGGTATCAGCGGCCATCCCGAGGGGGCGGCCCCCGGGCACCCAGGGGCATTTGTCACAGCAGCCATGACAAATACATGCTAAAACCCCTCGGGTGGGGCAGAAAATTGTGACAAAAACCCACCCCTGGAGCAACCTGGGCAACATATTGTAAGTATTAGAAGCTAAGCGTTTTAGAAGTGTCAAAAATCGTACTAGTTTTGTACAAATATTATCCTTTATTTCTTTGTTCTGTCTTCCGACAGTGGATGGCTTAATTTAATCTCTTAATTTGAATGATAATGATATGACTTACCTCAAGGACAAAGAAATCGAAGAACGTCGATCGATCGAGCGAGTCCTGTGGCGAAAACCGCTGAACGTTGAGACAGCAGATTACGTGCAAACCTCGTGGGTATGTCCCCGGGTGTTTTGACGAAAACGCAAAGCGCTCTAATGCGCCGCGTGTGGGGCATGTTTTTGCTACAAATCCCCTGCTAAGCCCCTGGGTTGCCCGTGGATTGCCCGGGGGCCGCCCCCTCGGGATGGCCGCTGATACCCGCATTATATGGGGTCACGGCGATTATATATGTATATGTAGTTATGATATTGAATCATGTTTACCGAGTAGCACTAGTAAGTGTAAAGAATGTAATATAAAGTGGTAAGCTGTAGTGCTAAGTGTGCACGCCCTACGAGGGAAAGAGAACAAATCTCTGACCCAAGTGGGACTCGAATCCAACGACCTCCAGGTTACATGTCTGGCGCTCTACCAACTGAGCTATCAAGGCAGATGAGAGTCCCACTTGGGTCAGAGATTTGTTCTCTTTCCCTCGTAGGGCGTGCACACTTAGCACTACAGCTTACCACTTTATATTACATTCTTTACACTTACTAGTGCTACGCGGTAAACATGATTCAATATCATAACTACATATATGATAATAATAATAGTCGTAGGAGTTGAGTACACGTATATAAATAATTAGCAATAATAATTAAAAACAATTATAATCAAAAACGGTTCGATTGGACAATAAATGAATGGACGCATGCAAAGAGGTTTACATTAGTGTTGTAGTCAAGCCTGGAACACCATAGAGGAACCAGTCGACTTTCTTTTTATCAGATGCGGACAGCCATTTAGGTCCAATTATTTGTGTAGCGGAGGCAAATAAAATGTCACGCAGAGAGAGCAGCAAAAGTGTCACATTTAAGAAAATAATGTTTTGTGTTGTAAATGAGAATAAAGCTTTCAGCGTTAATTTCCTATTTGTGTTGCAAAAACGTTTCTTCGACAAGGGCAATAAAGTGGTTCAATGTTAAATGCGTAAATTCAAATGTTAATTAAAAAATTAAATATCAAAATAGTCAGACAAAGCAGTCATGCTGCAAGATAATACCGTTAATGTACGAATTAGCCTCACGCCACGGCTGCAAGAGCTCAAGTGACCCAGGCAACAGTCAGTTTCATACTGAAACCGGTGTTAGCGTCCGCTTAAAAAAAAGGAAATTTGAGATATTCGTATCACTGTCTCTTTCGCGAGTGGGGAGCGATAAGAGTCGGCTGGTTTCCCAGGCTATATATCTTGTAACACTTTATATACTCAAGCCGGTCTCTCTCGCTAAGGTTACTGAATCAGCGTCGCGCCTTTGGCGCTCTTTATGCCAGAGGACCTCTTGTTGCCGGGGTACTTTCGTATGTGTCCGGATAATTTCTATTCATGAAAGTCGGCGAATACTCTAACGTTACCCTAAAATCCTGGCTCGAAATTCTGACTCGGATCTGACCCTCATATAAATTTAGCTTCTGCATGCAAACTTATTATGAATACTGGCATATCGTATTCTTCAAATAAATTAATGAAAAATATTGAAAGCAGCCCTGATCTCTCCCATCAGTTAGCTTTTTAACATTTGTCAACTTTTATATTAATATGAACGCGATAAAAGCATCATTAAACTCAAAATATGGAACAGCCTTGAAGCATATTGCATATCTCGAAAAGATCTCGGTATCCATCTCACGGTACGGTCAGTTGAAATTAAGAACATTCGTCTTGGATGATATAGATAATCGTACGCAAAATTATTGTGAAAAACAAGCTTTCGAGGTAACAAAGTCATAGATTTGTTTCTGTAGTATTTTTTATCCTTTATTGCTGCCGAGCCGCTAGGCGAGCCAGCATATAATCGCTGCAAGTTTGAAAGTACGTGAATGTCTGTGTGTTTTTCTGTATGTCCGGTCACGTGAGAAAGTGAGCACATGAGCTAGCGTATAGCTAGCGAGCACGGAGGGTAGAAAGTGCAGGTTGAGGTTGACAGTTTTCGGTTGATAAATGAAATAAATTTATGGGCTTGGCTTTTTGGCGATCGCTGGTTCTGCAAGACCCCACATTATTCTTCGCAGCCGTTCCGTAATCGTATGCCAAATGCCAACTTTAGAGATCAACATCGGACTTTGTAATTATTAACTTCGAACTTTGGAACACAACATCGAACTTCAGCGATCAACATCGGACTTTGTAATTATCAGCTTCGAACTTTGGAACACAACATCTAGCCTGAATACCAGCCGTCTCCTCTGGTTCGTCGGGAGGAACGAACCGGAGGAGACGGCTGGAATTCAGGCTACACAACATCGGACTTCAGCTATCAACATCGAACTTTGTAAATCAACGTTGAACTTCGGAGCACAATCTTCAGCAATCAACATCGGACTTTGTAATTATCAACTTCTATATCAACTACTATAATATTTATTTATTACTATAATATTTATTTATTATTTATGTACTTATTTTGCCACCGACCGCTTTTAATTAGTATATGTAAAGGAAATGTTATATATTTATATATATTTCCCTTCGTTATACTATTATCATTATTATATGTATTCAAATTTATTGGATATATACTGATGTACACAATGTTGTTCCAAGGTACCAATAAATAAACATTGTTGTTGTTGTTGTTGTTGTTTAATATCCTGCATAGTGTTATACTAAAAGGATTAATAAATATGAGATGTACGAAAGCCGAGGAGGGACTTCAGACTTCAGACTTCTAGTCGGATTTTCGAGGGTGTAACTGTCTTAAAAAAATTAAAAACAATTTAAAACAATTTTAAAAACATTTTTTTTAAACAATTCTAAAAAAAAAAAAAAAAGTAAAACTAGACTAGTGAGCAGCACGTCTGCGAACTTTTAGTTGTAAAACGTATTTATTTCCTACGCGTTTCGTCTGACTACTGCAGACTTCATCAGGGAGTTTTATAATACAACGTTGGTTGCCTGTATATCAGTACCGAACGTTACCATTACATTTCGTAAATTTCCCGCACGTCCGTGAACGGAAGTGCGTCCGGGAAACAGGCGAATTATATTACAAGGTGTAACATATAATCTGCGTGATAATCTTATTTTTACCCCCAAAATAATTAGTGGCACAGAATGCACACAAAAACACGAAAGAAAGTGGGCATATTCTTAAGACGCTTCGGACTTCGGTGCCATTCCACAGTGAAACCATAGCTGTTAAATTACCTGCACTAATTTCCCTCAAATCATGGCATCACATATATAGGTACTAGGCTGGCTCATACTGTGTATCAATTACAAATAATGGGTACAAACACAATGTGCAAGAAAGAATGCAAATTGCATATACATGTAATCTATTAAATTTACTATTAATGTTTCTAGATTTATGGTATTTTCCATGATACATTACCTTTGTTTAGTAGAAAACACATATATACATGTATTCTTCTGGAAATCTCTACCTCACCGTCCTTCCCGGATGGGTACTTGAAATTGTACCATTAATTGGTAATGTGCTCCTGTTTGTGCATTATATTGCATTCTAGTGCATCATATTGCATTGTTCCCTAGTCTCAAATACGTTAATGAAAAAGAGCTCAGCATTGGCATTAAACTAATCTCCTGGACACCGATGCATTATCTGGGGATGTGCCTTTGATCATGAACTTAGAGAATACCATCCTGTGTATAAAGTAAACAAAGCAGAATACATTTTTTATATGTTGCGAGGGCCGAAGACCTGAGCCAAAATTTTTGAGATTGTACTGCTCTCTGAAACACTGGTTTCCAGTGTTCTGGAGACTAAACATTGGCTTAGCATTACAACAGCAATTTCATTTTACAGGTATGTCAAAACTTTGATGACCCCCCAAGGAGTAGGTAAAATCTTTGATGACCCCCTAAAAAAGCACTTAAAACTTTTGTTGCCCCCCATGATTTAACCGACCCCCCCCCCCCCCCCCAAAAAACCCATAAATAATGAACACTCCCTAATTGAGTCACTATTTCAAAGATACTGTTTCAAAGTGCATTGCTTTGTCTCACGATAAATCCCATGACTGCATTGCTCAGACGTGCAAGCTGCTTGAGTCTTCATGGTATGGTGGCGAGGACTTCTCCTTCCAGTTTCTCGATCCTGCCAGGGATTCTCTGCAAGTTAATCTTATAATTATACAGTAGTTGTTAATTTATGTGATATTTTGAATACCAGAAAATAAAAGGATATATTATTGTTACTATGCTTTTGTGTTTCATGAAGATATGACTGTTTCCAATGATTGGGGGGATTTCTCCAAGACCTACCTACCTACCTCGTAGAAGACTGGGTTTTTGATCGAATTTTGTTTCTTTTGTGCCGAAGCTGGTCGAATATTTTTTCTCTCATTTTCGCTTGCATGAATTTTTTTTTTGCTTTTTGATTCCGGTCCGGAACGCGAAGCCTATTACCGTGACACTGCCCCTTTAACGAGCGACGTAAGAGTATCTACTATAGAGGGAATAAAAAATGCCTATACTACATAGGAACAGCCCAAGCATCCTCGAAGTTTTCAAGACTGTATGTTTGGACCAGAGGTAGACAAGCTAGCAAAACAGAAACTAGCCATTTTTGGTGGGTAACGGCTACACGTAGGCTAAACAGAAACTACTAAAGATATAGAAAACGGCGACTTTTATGGTGAACCAAGCGGAGATTAATGTTAAGCACCGCCGTACGATTTAGACGCCGACGATACTGCAGGGGCGTGCTTGAAAAAAAGAAGTGCCCGTTTCTATGAAATATAAAAATGCAGACACTTTTTTTGTGTGTGCATACTAAATTACATGAAATGTTTTCCCGTTATATTATATAAGAGATATATGAGAGATATTTTGGCTTCTTACTTGTTTCTTCAAATTTATGGAGAGTGATATACGTGTGCATTAGGTCTTGGAAGGCCGGTTTTAAATGTCGAGGTCCCGTAGCCTCCGATGCAGACGGCTTGTGTGGTTCGATCCGTATCTGTATTTTAATACGTGCCCCATACAAAATTCATCGTACGACGAATCTTGGAATTCAGAAATATAAATCTGGTCACTCGAGGGAGAAAATGAGGGCCCAAATTTCCTTGATTTGAATCTTAGCCGCTTTATTCACATTTTATTTTTCATTTTTTGCTATTTTCACTCGTGGTCACTCGTGGTCACTCGTGGTCACTCGTGGTCACTCGAGGTCACTCGTGGTCACTCGAGGTCACTCGTGGTCACTCGTGGTCACTCGTGGTCACTCGTGGTCACTCGAGGTCACTCGTGGTCACTCGAGGTCACTCGTGGTCACTCGAGGTCACTCGTGGTCACTCGAGGTCACTCGTGGTCACTCGTGGTCACTCGTGGTCACTCGTGTGTACTTAAGACAGTATCAGTTTTGAAGCCAATTCGTAATGAAAGACGTGCAAAAAACTTCTATACTCTTACGAGAAAACATCTACTGGGAATGTGATATTCCTGTTGAAGTTAACGTTTTCCAAAACATTGAGGTCAAAATTAGCATATTACAACTGTCTCAACAATAGACCAGTTCGCGGTAAATTCAGACATTTTGAAAGGGTGCAACATGGTGCAAACATGGTGCGAAATACAGTGTTTGTAAATCCGTGCAAAATAAAATCCGTAAAATCGAATTTCT
The DNA here is from genome assembly GCA_030867875.1 of Actinernus sp. WN-2022. Taxonomy (NCBI): domain Eukaryota; kingdom Metazoa; phylum Cnidaria; class Anthozoa; order Actiniaria; family Actinernidae; genus Actinernus; species Actinernus sp. WN-2022. Next base: position 78,943,480 of record JAOWCC010001589.1, read on the forward strand.
GAAATATTCTTCAGATACAAACTTAAAGGATACCAGGTAAAAGATTAACATATCGAAATTCGTGTTTTCAGTTTTCCATACATTGTCTGTAAGGACCCCCTTTTAAATTGAACAATCGTAAATATGGTAGCTAGAGAATTCGAGCGACTAGCCGGGAAGACACAAATTGAATATAATAAAACACGATCTGCAGTTGTTTACGCTAGGGTCTTCGTTTTCCAGATCTGGAAAACGAAGACCCCCTTTTAATTGAACAATCGTAAATATGGTAGCTAGAGAATTCGAGCGACTAGCCGGGAAGACACAAATTGAATATAGATTGGATATAAGCACGAATAAAACACGATCTGCAGTTGTTTACGCTAGGGTCTTCGTTTTCCAGATCTGCCAGAAAACGAAGACCCCCTTTTAAATTGAACAATCGTAAATATGGTAGCTAGAGAATTCGAGCGACTAGCCGGGAAGCCACAAATTCGATATAAATTGGATATAAACACGAATAAAAACATTAGCTGCAGTTAGTTATGCATGAGTCAACTTAAACCCCCACTCCCCCAACCCGGGACAAGGTGGAGAAACGTGGGGATTAGTAGGGGATTGGATGAAAATACCTGCCCCACACCATGGGGCATTGGGGAGGTTTTGTTCATATGCTTGCCCCAGAGGGTTGCACAAGTCATGGAGGTGAACAGAATGTCTAGGAGTCTCTTATACTCATCCAACAAAGTGTTATCAGGGGTGGGGGCATTTTGTTAACTTTGTAGTGAAAATGTTGCCCCAGGGGGTGAGGTATTTGTCCTTTTTTGTGAAGGGGAGAAAACAAATCCCCACCTTGTCCCGGGTTGGGGGGGGTGGGGGTTTAAGTTGACTCATGCATTACGCTAGGGTCTTCGTTTTCCAGATCTGGAAAAACGAAGACCCTAGCGTAACTAACTGCAGCTAATGTTTTTATTCGTGCCTATATCCAATTGAGATTAAATTCTGTCTAACCGACACACAGATAATGTTTTTATTCGTGCCTATATCCAATTTAGATTAAATTGCATGTGTCTAACCGACGTATATATATTTTCGATATATTTCAGATCCGTAAAACAAAGATCATTTCTTCCCCAACGCACTTTTACGGCTCAACTGCGATTCGCGATTTCCAATTAACAATAGCAGCAGCATTTAACATATCATGTTATATTATTTATGGGGGTCTTCGTTTTGGGGTCTTCGTTTTCCAGGTCTTCGGTCTTCGGTCTTCGCTTTCTAGGTCTTCGTTTTCCAGACACCCGCTATTTTGACCATGTTATGACGAAAATCATTAACAGGCAGCTCTGGCCTTTGCATACCCCGCACGCAGGAGAACATTCCAGACCATGCTTCTTACAGCTGCATCTCTGCGTACTGCAGTTGGATCTGCAGCTACGTACACCTGATCATTTCCAGGAGGGACTCATGTGCTGCTGGCAGATCAGTTCTAACCGGAAGTAGCTTTCCATCAGTTAGTTTCCAGCCCCAGTCGATTGGTTGTAGCTCTTGGTTACCTTTCCACTCTTGAGCTTGATAGTACACTCTCAGGCTGTGGTATGCGGCTGCTGCTGAAGTAGGGGGTAGGTTTCTGGCTGTAAAAACGATGATTCCGTGGCAACCTTGTGGCAGAAACGTGTGTACCTCAAAGAGTCCAATCTGTCATCTGACCCTCCTCCAAAAAGACACACGAGTGCCTTTTCTCCTGCCTTGATGATGTCCTTCCGTGTAGAATTAGGATTCAGAAATACGCCAGCTTGTTGAAAGAAGATGTTATTCTCTTCTACCTTCTTTAGAGCCATCGCTTTGCCGATTCCGTGCACTCGCGATGTTGTGTCACAGCCGAGTATTGCATGGACAAACAAGATATTTGTGCATAGCTTACTGCCCAGGGCGCTCTTTGCTTTCTTGATGTTCCACACTCTCCTCGTTTGTGTCCTTTTTCTTGGCTCTGGGGTGAAGAACACGTCGTGGGCATCAAGGTTTACATGGTAGAAAAGAAGAATCAAGAGATCTGTGTCGTCACCAACCAGTGCAGTAATGCTAGTTCTGGCTGAATCTATTACCGTCTGCACGATGAGAATATCTGCATCTCCTGCAGAATGGAGAACTGTACAGCCAGCATCCTGGAGGTTGTTGGCGAGAAGGTTGATAAGCCTTTGCTTGTTCAGTGTGTTGGCTAGAAATTCTTGCTTCGTAGAATTTAAAACCATGCTGGTTTCAAAGTTCACTGTTAGTGCGTGTACCCCCGTTCGTCTTTGGTGCGTGCAATATTTCGTCGATGGTCCATCTTCATACCCATCGAAGGCGATTGTAGCCTTGTCGTATCTTCGGGATACGTACTCTACATAAAGGCGCAAAATGGTTTCATACGTAGTAGCGCCACGCGGCCAAGGTATCCGGTGGAGGAGAGCGCCTCCATCCAGAACGTAATGGATCCTCCCTGTCGGTAATGCAGTGTGATGCTCCTTTGTCTTCGTCCAGACTGCGTTAGCTAACGCGGGTTTGTTCGCCTGCTTTGGTAGAAGGGATGGCTGGGTATATTTGAACTGCTCCTGGGGACTATCGTATCTTCCTGACGTAGCAACAATACTGAGTCTCTGGAATAACAGTTGCGGGCCACTTGAACACTTCCCCAGAAAACGTCACAGCTGACTTTGATGCGAGTGTTACGGTCTGATCTTTCGGTCGGAATGACAACTCGAGAACGTTCTTTCCAGCCATAGATGTAAGAATTGCGGAACCTAATTCCTTGGCCTTGTCTGTATTCACGTTGTCATCCGCAACAACTCCAGACGCAATGCTGCGCAGAGAGGGGTCTGCACTAAACGGATTTCGCGCAGTAAGATACGTCGTTAGTGTTTGCAAGTCATTCGGTAGTCACGTTGTCTTGCGGTGGTCGAATCTTTGTGCTGCTCACTGGTGAGATAGTTAACCCCTGTCAAGCTCTGCATCGCATTGTTGACCTCTGCGCATGCAGGCATAGACAGCATCCAAACTAGCTGCTGTGTCCCTTCCATCCCTCTTCCTCGCGTCAGCCCACCACTCGTCTTGAGACTACGCATCAGGACCTGTTCGATAGTAAGGTCTGTTGAGAGGCCAGCCCAGTAGCGCTCGGTTCTTCGGACAACATGGAGTCCATCTTGAAAACTTTGATACACGTCTGGATGCTTGTCTTTCAGATCTCCCATAATCTGAAGATAAATGTGTGCTGATTTTGTGTACAAGTTGTGTCCTGCGATGGCAAAGAACGGCAGCATGTCGTACACTGCTTGAAGATGTAGATCCCAATTACCCGTTCTCTCAGCCTTGATGAATCGACGAAGTATATCAATCATCTCCATGTATTGTATTTTATCCTAACCCATTCACCATTTCTACGCACAACTCAGTAAGATTATCAATGCGATGTGCCTGATGTCCTTATGGAACAGAAACTACTACTATGATTTGCAGCTATTGAAAGCTCTTATCATGAAAATATATTCTAGAAACTGGAAGCAAAAACGGATAATACAGACTGCTAGAATTTCTTGTGTGTGTTGAGGTTTTCCCGCGCTTTCGTAAACTTCTGACGCCTGTGAAGTTCGGCTTGGTATATAACGTGTTACAAGATACAATGATACGGAGATACCAAGATACAGTGATACGGTGATACGGTGATACGGTGATACGGTGATACGGTGATACGGTGATACGGTGATACGGTGATACGGTGATACGGTGATACGGTGATACGGTGATACGAAAATCTCAAATTTCCTTTAAAAAAATTAAAATGGGGGGAAAATACTTTCCAACAGAAATGTAGTTTTGGCTAGCCTGAATTTCAGCCGTCTCCTCCGGTTCGTTCCTCCGAACCGGAGGAGATGGCTGAAATTCAAGCTAAGTTTTGGCAGCAATTTTACACATACCAAAAACTGTTTTAAAAAATCAGTACGCAAAAGGAAGTTTTTAACCGGAAGTAAAAAGTTCTGTTTGATGGACAGCAGGTCAATTAACACATGACATGTGCTCACTCGCCCGTAACGAAAGCTAGCATAAATTCATTTCATGTTTATTGAGAAACGTTTTTCCAGCCCCGATCCATGGGTTGTTGGCCTTATGTCTTCCAAAAAGCAAGCAGGGCTAAATGCTCCAGCAGGGCTAAGCTCCAGCAGGATGCCCTTAGCTTGGAAAGAAGCCAAACAAGGCCAAACAATGCATACGACTACGAGACTCGCAAAACCCGACAAGTTCAGACAGAGTGCCGAGTGGTCCACATCTGAACATAAAGAAGAATTGATCTGATTGATAGGAACCAGCCGAGAGAAGATTTGTTTCCAAGAAAGCTTAGATGGAATTCGAAACATATTAAAACTCTGAATCGCTTGAAACGATCTCGCTATTTGCCGTGCTGTTTCAGGACCTTTCAGACTCCTTTGATCAGTTCTCTGCCCTTCCTTTGTCATTTATAGGTGTTCGCTTTGGATTTGTCCCTCAAGGACCTTTCGTCTTTTCCATTTTCCAAGTCATAAGAAAACTAGAACCGGCTATAAAATATTCTCGATGCGGCGCGTAGCTTTGATCGGAAAACAACATTTCATTTTCGGGAAATCTTGGGCTATTTTCTACGCTTTCGATTTTCAACCAAAATAGAGTTTTTTAAAAGCTCTAACTCAAGAAGAGTTGATTCGATTTGTCTGAATTTTTTACACAATGTCAATTAATAACTCTGCTGCAAAACAAAATTTGTTGGGGAATTGGGAAATTCTAAAAAGAGAGCTCTTGACGGTGTTTCCCGCATATCTACCCTTATATCTAGTCGGATTTATGTTTTCGCCTTTTCACCGAAAGCATGATAACCAAATCGAATTTTGATATTCCCCTGCATGGTTTTGTAATACGATTCCTCCGAAATGCGACAAAGCAACCATAACATATTTTTGGAGTTGGAGCTTCTGAAAGCCATCTCACTAGATCGGAGAAACGGGATCGCGGAAATTTTTCAAAATCCCCCTCCCCACCCCCCCCCCCCCCCCCCCCCCCCAAATAACAAAAAACAAAAACCAGCAAGCCGAATTTGCACAGAAAATAATCGAGCGAGCCAATTGCAATATCACCCAGAAAAAAAATCAAGCAAGGGCGAAACTTTAAAAAAATCGTGCAAGATTCTGATGCCAGAAAAAATTCTGCAGCAACTGAGAAGTCGTAAAAAAATTTCGAGCAAAAAAAACCGGGCCCCCTCTCCATAAATTTTCAAATGGTCCGTCCCTAAATCTAGTTGCCAATGAGAATAAAGCTTTCAGCGTTAATTTCGTATTTGTGTTGCAAAAACCTTTCTTCAACAAGGGCAATAAAGTGGTTCAATGTTAAATGCGTAACGTTCAAAAGTTAAAATTAAATAACAAAATAGTCAGACAAAGCAGTCATGCTGAAAGATAATACCGTTAAATTAGCATCACGCCACGGCTGCAAGAGCTCAAGTGACCCATACAACAGTCCGGCCGTTTCATACAGAAACCTGTATTTAGCGGGGCCATTTCGCGGCTGCTTAAAAAAAAAGGAAATGTGAGATGTTCGTATCACTGTATCACCGTATCACCGTATCACTGTATCACCGTATCACCGTATCACCGTATCACTGTATCACCGTATCACTGTATCACCGTAACACCGTATCGCCGTATCTCCGTATCTCCGTATCATTGTATATTGTAACACGTTATATACCAAGCCTAAATTTCAGCCATCTCCTCCGGTTCGGAGGAACGAACCGGAGGAGACGGCTGAAATTCAGGCTAGCCAAAACTACATTTCTGTTGGAAAGTATTTTTCTCCCATTTTAAAAAATTTAAAGGAAATTTGAGATTTTCGTATCACCGTATCACCGTATCACCGTATCACTGTATCACCGTATCACCGTATCACTGTATCACCGTATCACTGTATCTTGGTATCTCCGTATCATTGTATCTTGTAACACGTTATATACCAAGCCGTGAAGTTCTGGCACGTGTGTCTGGTTTGTCTAGACACTGAAAACAACATCCACTGTTAAGTTGCTCAAGCCTTGGAGAAAATATTTATTTCAATTATAATTCCTATTGTGATAACACTGAAAATGGAAGAAAAGTACTTTAACGATAAGCACTAGGACATTTGAACTCATGCCTTAAGGACTAGCCGCCAAGTTGTACAATTCTTGATATATTCATAGCTTTTAGTCATTTATTATTGTTGTTTAGCGGTACTGGCATTTTCAGACTTTCAAAACTCGAAAACGTTAAAAAAAATTCGCAATGAAAAAAATTTGGATTTAGTAAAAATTGCTCGCCGCGGGTACCCTGTGGTATACAAAAAGGATATTTGCCTTATTTTTCGGCTGTAAAACGTTGTTCCAAATATTTTGTCACATGAATTCTATTTATTTATAGGTATTGAACATGAAAACTGTGAAAAGGACGCATTTTCGTTAATTTTTACCGTTTATTTGATTTTACTCGACGCGGGTACCCTGTGGTAAAAGTTTGAAATGTTTATCGCTAAATTTCGGAATGTTCCACCGAAGGGATTTTTTGGGATTTTTAGTATGTTACCAAGGTCATCTTAAACCTTCATTTAGCAGTTAAATAAATTATGTTGCAATTAGTTTGAACTGGACCCTAAAATTTTCGTACATTGACTGGACTACTTGCAGGAAATTGAATAGGGGGATTATGTTTTGGCGCGAAAACACGTTTCAGGGGCGGAGCTTACATTTCGCGCCTTTGACAAACTCTTTCTGAGTACGATCAAATTGTAAATACCACATCCACGGTCGACTGACTGGACACGTCAACATACAATGCCTGAAGAATTGACGCTTTGTGATTGGGCAAATCTTAGGACGTCATAAGCCACGCCTCCGGTTGAAAAATTGGCGCGCTGCAAGTGGGAAAAGTCCTTCGTGCGGGAGGCTAAGAAGGACTTTGAGAAAGTCTACAAATCTTAGTGATAATCATGTCTTTAGACCATGATCTCACGGTCCTAAGGTAAATTTTGTGCGGTAGAATATGTAATATTTTTCTATTTCCCTAAGGTGTATTTAGTGCGGTAGAGTATGTAATGTTTTCCTATTTCTTTAGACCATGATCTAGTAAAGCAAAGTAAAGCAATTTTATTTCACGTCGGTAACTCGTGACAGTCTGGTGAGACTGATAAACTTGAGGCCGACGGGAGACCTACGATTTTACGTCCTTATCCGAGAAGACGTGAAGGTCTAACCATTTGCAGTTGTTTCAGAAAGGTAGCACCTTCTACTCAGTTATTTTAAGACCCTGAGTGTTGAACCCGCGACCTCCCGCGACCTCCCGTCTCCTGGTGCGGTATGTATGTAATGAGGGACTATAGGGACGTCATAAGGGAGAGGGACTAGGGTCGTCATACGGGAGAGGGACTAGGGACGTCATACGGGAGAGGGACTATAGGGACGTCATACGGGAGAGGGACTAGGGACGTCATACGGGAGAGGGACTAGGGACGTCTTACGGGAGAGGGACTAGGGTCGTCATACGGGAGAGGGACTAGGGACGTCATACGGGAGAGGGACTATAGGGACGTCATACGGGAGAGGGACTATAGGGACGTCATACGGGAGAGGGACTATAGGGACGTCATACGGGAGAGGGACTATAGGGACGTCATACGGGAGAGGGACTAGGGTCGTCATACGGGAGAGGGACTAGGGACGTCATACGGGAGAGGGACTATAGGGACGTCATACGGGAGAGGGACTAGGGTCGTCATACGGGAGAGGGACTAGGGACGTCATACGGGAGAGGGACTATAGGGGACGTCATACGGGAGAGGGACTAGGGACGTCTTACGCTTAATTACGGGAGAGGGACTAGGGACGTCATACGGGAGAGGGACTAGGGACGTCATACGGGAGAGGGACTATAGGGACGTCATACGGGAGAGGGACTAGGGACGTCTTACGCTTAATTACGGGAGAGGGACTAGGGTCGTCATACGGGAGAGGGACTAGGGACGTCATACGGGAGAGGGACTATAGGGACGTCATACGGGAGAGGGACTAGGGTCGTCATACGGGAGAGGGACTAGGGACGTCATACGGGAGAGGGACTATAGGGACGTCATACGGGAGAGGGACTATAGGGACGTCATACGGGAGAGGGACTAGGGTCGTCATACGGGAGAGGGACTAGGGACGTCATACGGGAGAGGGACTATAGGGACGTCATACGGGAGAGGGACTAGGGACGTCATACGGGAGAGGGACTAGGGTCGTCATACGGGAGAGGGACTAGGGACGTCATACGGGAGAGGGACTATAGGGACGTCATACGGGAGAGGGACTAGGGTCGTCATACGGGAGAGGGACTAGGGACGTCATACGGGAGAGGGGACTATAGGGACGTCATACGGGAGAGGGACTATAGGGACGTCATACGGGAGAGGGACTAGGGTCGTCATACGGGAGAGGGACTAGGGACGTCATACGGGAGAGGGACTATAGGGACGTCATACGGGAGAGGGACTAGGGACGTCTTACTCCGAGAAAACTGTTAGTAAATCCCATAAAGATCGTCCGCGAATTCTTTATCTAGTACACAAAAATATCCGACAATTTAACTTTCATTTGATGAGAAATCAGACGCCTCTATACTATATTTTGGGGTTTGGAATCAAGCCCACCATCGTCTTCGATGAGGCAATGGTATCATTCATACCAACAAGTAACACCTGTATAAACAAGTTATCCTTGGCGGTAGGCGAAGGCATTAATTCAAAAGGAACAAGCTTACATCCTGTTTGACTACGCCTTTGCCAACGACTACTTCGGTAGGGCTTAAATGAGAAGGGCCATGGCCTTGGAAATCATCATACTGATTGCAGAACAACTATCGTACTGTACTTTTCTGGATTGCTTATCGCAATTTCAACGTCAGCTTATTTTCTTCACTGCGTTGTAATTCAAATTTCAAATTTATAGTTCTAAATAGACAGACAGAAATAGTTTATTGGAGTCGTATACATGGTGTACATAGACTTTTGTCCCAACAAAGAATTAAGTAGAACGCTAGCTATTTGGTGTTTTTACAACGATGGTCTATCTCGTAAGTGCACTTACACGACTGTATTCACCTTACAAGTGTGCCTCTTAATTGAAAGCTGTTATATACAAACTTCGCTGCAATGGGTGCTACTGCAGATGGCGGGTTGATGATTATGTTAAATAGCTGATTGTCTGACATATCTGTTGAAAAATTTAGAGCTTGGAGAAGTTTTGACCTCAGATCGTTGTAGGTATTGCATTTGACAACAAAATGAAATTCATCTTCAACATTCTCGCAACACGTTGGACAGATTCGTTCTTCGGGAGGCTTATAAGGCCTTAAGTACCTGCCTCTTTCAATAAGTAACCTATGGTTGCTAACTCTTAGCCTTGTTAAAGCAATTCTATGCTTTATTATTGAGGTGTGTTCTAGGTATTTCTCAAGCTCGTAATTTTTCTTAAATAACCTAAATGTTCGTAGCTTGTTTTTTGAGCGTGGATTTTTTCGGTTGTCATCAAATAGATCACTTTCCCATTCTTGTATTTCAATGTCTTTAAGCCGTAATTTTATTTGATCAAGAAATCTACGAATATTTAGATTATCGTTTTGTTGCAGCCATATGTGGCCGAAACCTAAACTGAGAATTTTTGTTTTTATTTTTTCCGACCAGAAGGTAGGTTTCGCAGCTGACAAATTTAGGTCTAAATAGACCATCTTTGCAAGCACAGAGTCTTCTTTGCATATCAGTTTAGTCCAATATTTGATGCTTCTGAAGGTTGAAAGCATTTTGATGGGAAATCTTCCAAGTTCAGCTCTACATGCATTGTTAGAAGCTGTTTTGCTTGTACCAAGTAGCATTTTGCAAAATTTTAGATGCATGCACCACTCGGCTATGGGGTCATTCTGTTTAGGGGCGCCGTCCGCTCCCCAAATTTCACTCCCATATAATAATATTGGGTTAATAAGTGTGTCGAAGAGCTTCAAAGTTAACCTAATATTAGATCTGAAGTGCAGGCCCATTTCTTTTCTGAGTTTGAAGAGTGCCTTTAGAGCAGTTTTGTTAGCTCCTGTTTTGCCAGGCTAAAATTGCCGAATGGGCTCAGTGTGATACCTACGAGTCTTGACTTCTACGATGTTACTTTCCAGTTGTTTTTAAAGAAGAATTTGTACTTATTCATTGTTTTACCATTATTATTAAAAAACATAATTTTGGTATTGGATATATTAACTTCTAACTTGTTTCTAGAGGAGTAACCTAATTTATCCAAGAGGTTTTGAAGACCATTTTTGGTTTTGGATAACAGCACTAAATCGTCTGCATACATGAGACAGTCGACTGTTACGTTTCCAATTCGTATTTCTCCCTCTTGTGTTTGATCTAATTGGTTCGGAAGATCACTGATGAATAAGTTAAAAAGTGTAGGACTCAACATGCAGCCCTGCTTGACCCCAATCTTACATTTGAAGGGCTCAGTGATATAGTTACCTATTTTGACAGCTGCAGTGTCATTTGAGTACATATCTCGTAAAATGTCATAGAATTTGCCCGAAATTCCAACATACTTCATTTTTTCGAACAGTTTTTCTCTGGGAATGCTGTCAAATGCTTTTCTGAAATCGACAAAGCACGAAAAGAGTATATTGTTCTTTTGTTTGGGCTTACTTTTCACGAGCTTGTCGATTATTGATTTTAGTACAAAGATGCTATCAATCGTAGAGTTTTTTTCGGAATCCGCCTTGTTCTCTCTTGATAACACCTCTGCTAATTAAATATTCATTCAGCCTGTTATTAAGGACTGATGTAAATAGTTTACTAAGAGCAGAGAGTAGAGTTATACCCCTGTAATTATCAGCTTCAGATCGATCACCTTTTTTAAAAATAGGGATAATGAAACCTAGATTCCATAACAGGAAAAATACCAACAAAAATAAACGGAGCAATATTAAGTGTCATATCACATGAATATTTTGATATATACCTTTTTTTAAAGTGTGTAATATTAAAGTTGCATGCAGCACATTCTTGTTCAGTAATATATTTACACGACAAGCGTTTTGGCCATGGCACCCCTAAATTTGACCCACGGACACAAAATGTGTAGGCACGGTAATCCTTATTTTTGTCCACATTAAAAGACCATCAAGAGGTGTTTTCGGTCAAAACATTTCAATTACAGAGCAAAAATAAGGATTACCGAGTCGAAACATTTTGTGACCGCGGGCCAAAGTTAGGGATGCCATGCCTAGTAAAATACCCGTCGTGTAAATTGGGCTAATGCATGCCGGTTCCGAACAGTAACTTTACTATTTTCACAATTATGTAATTCTTGAAGGGAACTTTATATAAATATAACAGTTTTTTTTATCTCTCATATAACAATTGATAAGGATGAGTTGCCCGAGAAGAGATATTAAAAATGCCCCGAAATTGGAATTACATAATTTGAGATAAGAAAGTAGTGTATAGCTCTATCCCACGTGGCGGCCATCTTGGAATAAACCTATTGTCAATGCTTACCCAGCCTCGGTTAAACACGTTTGAGAGCGAGGCTGGGTAAGCATTAACAATAGGTTTATTCCTAGATGGCCGCCGCGTGGGATAGGCTAATAGAGAGTGATTGCAGAAAACCCGTGAAACGCTTAGTATGGAATAGTCAAAAGGAACAATGGAATTAGTGTATATTAGTCTACTAATTGTTGCACGAGTTTTCTGCAATCATTCGAACGAACGTTGAACAACGAACAATAGAGTTCTATGGTTCAATGTTAAAACAAATAGCACTATTGTTTAAATATTTGAAGTTTAAACTATAGTTAATAGAGTGGAATGGTTATGAAACCCAGCAACCTTCTTTGTTAAATGTCTTTGTTCTCTTTTTTTTTTCAACCATACCGTGCACAAAACACAATAGCAATTCCAATATGTTAATCAATCAGCTAATAGAAACGTGTGGGTTCAGTCGTTCAGGGGACGCTAATGAACTTTGACCGTGCACAATTTTTTGTCTTACCCCCTTCCAACATAAATCGCAGCGCCTTTGTTGTCCTTTGAAGTTTGTCGGGTTTCCTAACCATTTCACTCTATTATAACTATGTTCAAACGTATCAAAAGTTTGAGTTGATACACTGTATCTTTAGAGGATTTTTTCAAGGATCTCTAATTAGAGATTAAAGACACATGTCCTCCGATAAGCATAAGAAAAAGAGGAAAAACAGAAAAGGAAATCACATTCTTGCACGAATTAAAAGGTTTAATGTGTGCTCTCTCAATCAAACCGGTTTGACTCACTGGTTTACTGATGGGGTAATACAATCTAGTGGATACATAGGCAACCCAACACTCATATTTTGAAATAAGTGGTTTTGCGTCACGAGAGGAAACACACCTTTTCAAATGCACAGAAGACAAAAGGACAACGAAATACTCAAAATATCATTTTTTTCTTATTTCGTTTATTTTTAGTGAAGAAGTAAACAGTTAATGTATGTTATTATAATTCTCATACAAAGCCTTTTAATTCTCTAGTAACGCCAAACCACTGATTTCAACTGAATGAGCCATTTTTGCAGCAAATGGAAAAGTTACCGCAAAACCAAATCAATCTCAGAAAATTCTCGACATTCCATTGAAGCTCATAAGCTTTGATCGTTCCAATCTTTTCAAATGTTATCACATATTGGTAATGAACTGGACCCAGGCCTCAGTTATCGTCGGGTTAGCATGCACATTGGTCGTGTTACCGTTTAAAGTGTAAATTGCGATGCACTCTGGGATGGTTCTCATTTTCACATGCGCAATAGCACGAACAAAGTAAAGCGTTAGGTTAAATGAGCTGTGTCATGGTGACGGATACGCCTTTATATTATATACAACATTATTTTCAGTAGTTTTCATATAAACTGACTATCCTAGCACAGGTGTGGGATGGATGAAATCAAAGTAAATGTTTAAAAATGATTATCAAACTGTGCGTACATCTAGTCTTAAAGAAAAATATTGCCGGCATATCCTTTCAATCAAGCATTAAAGGATGGGACTTTAACTGTTTGAAGCCAATTAACAGCTACCAATCAAACATTGAGTCCTGACAGGCGCAAACCATGACACAGCGCCTTTAAAACAAAACCACTCCAAATCATATCAAAATGGCTCGCATACTGTTATGTTTATATAATTGTCATTGCAGGGTCGTAACGAGGTATATTTTTTTCTCTAGAGATCCCATATTTTTATAGCCTCCGATGCAGACGTCGTGTGTGGTTCGCTTCCCTCCCTCCCACACCAACGTCTGCGAAGTCAAGCCGGTTTTTTTTATCATGGAATACAGTGTCAATTACACCATGGTATACTACCAAACATCGGGTGGGACTTCTCATTGATGAGTGAATGATGATGACGCTAACAATGGACAGTACATCCACCATGTGGCTCTGGGTACGGAGGTCCTTGTTACATGGAGAAAGTTGTCCCGGGTATAGAAGGGATAACCCTTCTAGCCGAGTTACCCGGGGAGCGACAACTTTCCATACATTTCTCTGTAAACCACAATCAACTGTTTACATTGTGAATAAACTCGTCCCGGGTAGAAGGGTTGTCCCTGGCCCAGGGATATCTCGTCTCGGCGAGAAGGGTGTCCCTTCTTCCCGGGGACAACTTTCCGACATCAATACGCCATATAAACACTTTGTCCCTTCTAACCGGGACAACTCGGGGCAAATCGATCACACAGAGCATGCGCACTGTGATGCGATTCTTGGAATCAAATATAAACGCTCGGTAGAGTTGTCCCTGCTAAAGGGGTAACCCTTCTACCCGGGATCATGTAACAAGGCCCTGATATTTACACACAAATTAAAAATCGGGATTTTTTAAGAGGATTTAAACTATACTACAATAAAAATAGAAATAATAGTAATGGGAATGGACAGCAACATTTCAACAAGGTGACTCTTCATTTGATGTCCTAGTTTATTCAAGTAGATCGACGTGAAGGTCTAATCATTTGCATATATTACAGCAAAGGCATGCAGCAGCTATTCTGTTATTTTAAAGGAACCTCGGCTGAAAAACAATGTTTGCCCTCGAATGTTCCCTGTGGATGTCTAAATATGTTGAGCTGTGTTTCTGTCCTGTTAATTGTATTATATACGAAGACTGCAAGGCTTCATCGGACGTGTACGATGTTATTTATTGTACCAATAAATAACATCGTACAGCCGTACCGTCCGATCAGCCTCGCAGTCTTCGTATATTTCAATCCTTTTGCTGATCCTGATCTCCACAGATCCGGCTACACTTTTGTTTGTAAAAGTGGTCCTTGCAGCCTTTTTTGAAATCTGTTAATATGTACACTTGGTGTCAATTTATATGGACCGATTTCCTGTCCAAAAAACACATTTAATTTTTTTGCGCGCCGCCATCTTGGATTTTAGACGTCACAGTGTTGCCTCTGTTGTTAGTAAACAATAGTTATTTTATTGTGTAATATAATAGGGGCAAGACTGTGATGCCATATAATCCAAGATGACGGATTCTGCGAAGCTCAAATGAGTTTTATGGGTAGGAAAATTGGTCCATAACTGATATCTAGTGCAAAATTAAGTACAGGACAGAAACACAGCAACATATTTAGACATCTACAGGGAACATTCGAGGACAAACATTGTTTTTCAACCGAGGTTCTCTTTAAAGCGGAAGGCCATATAACTCATTATACCATAGGATTTGACCAACAAGTGCAATGTGGGGATGGCTGTGATCAATGTTAACATTTTCCTTTTTACAGTCACACACACATTTGTGCCCTTGTCCTTTAATTTTTTAAAGCCCACCCGACATGTCATGATCCAACAAATTATAACCCCCTTCAAAAACTCATGAATAATTAATGAGCATTTTGTCCAATCAGATGAAGCAAATCAGTCACGTGCATGCTCCTTTATACCTGATAAAATCTCATCATTCTAAAAGGCCCGCGGAGGGATTTGAATTCTGTCCCAGAGGGAAACGGGGTTAATGATTGAGACAATGGAATTTCTATTGATGTTTCAGCTTTCTCACTGAAATGCTAATTAGGATGAACGTTTTATATAAAGAATATTAATGAACATGAAATTTTATATAAAGTTTCATCCTAATTAAGAATTCACTGATAAAGACCCAAAGATAGCAAAAAGTACACGGAACATAATGTACCTTGATAATAAATTTTGCACTAAATTTACTAATATCAGCAGACTACCGAGATACACAGATAATATTTTTAAAATGAAGTTATCCAACTACCATTACTTGTTTACCGAGCCACTGTTTAGTTCCAATTATTAAACCAAACTCAAAGCCGTAAAATTATAAAAACGTGCATTAAACTTACATATTTTGTGCCGGAGTCAAAAATTTAGAGTCTGCCGTCATGTCAGTCACATCGCTTTCCAAGTCTTGAACTTTATCGAGGTAAACCACGACACCAAATCCTTCAAGTGCAGATTCTTCTTGCATTGCGAAATGCCGCTTCAAACAACATAGTATGGTAATTTCTTCATATCATTCCCTTGAGATGTTCGTAATTGCAGGCGGTGATTACTCGAATATTTTGCATGGCGTTGTGAATACAAAGGTTCAATGGTTCATTAAGTAACCATTCCTTTGAGATGTGCGTCTTTCTTTCATTGCATTCTTAAAGCGTTTTTGAAGCCGTTTAAAACACTCACAGCACGTGTTTTATCAAGTCTAAAAATTCTCGGGCTTCGCCCTCGAATTTTTAAACTTGATAAAACACTGCTGTTCGTGTTTTAAACAGTACTTAACATCAACATAGCAACAAACGCAGACTCATAAATTAATTATAAATTACTTTATAGGGAGTGTTCTACCTCATTGCGTAATAATTGGGCATAGAATGCCAGGGTTTTCAACTGTCAGGTCTGTTTTTGCAAGGGCATTCTTGGTTTCTTTCAATTAGACAGTGCGAATATTTAATATGTACGTATAGAGGCGTCTGATTTCTCTTTCAACTTTCCAAATCACAAATGAAAGTTAAATTTTCGGATATTTTTTGTGTACCAGATAAAGAATTCGCGGACGATCTTTATGGGATTTACAAACAGTTTGTAAATCCCATAAAGATCGGACGCGAATTCTATATCGCACTTATCAAATGTCTAGATATAGAGAGTAATGTTTTCAGTTATTTTGGCGATACGACTTTTTGGCGATACGACTTATTTTGGCCGAGAAAATCGAAGCCAAAGGACGAAATCTCTAGTAGAATTTAGCCTCCTCCGCAGGCAACCCCCTCCCCCTCACCTGAACCTTCCACAGGAAGCCCGCTCAGATGATCCTTCCACCACAGGAATCCCGGTGATTCAAATTTCTTGTTTCTTATTATTTAGGAGTTGCCTGCGGAGGAGGCTAAGTAGAATTAAAGACACTGATGTTTTATTAATTTCCTTTGTTTTTGCTTCATTAATTATTAATTAGTTTGATAATTTATAACGATACCACTGTGACACTGGACTATAAATATATTTAATTCTAAATCTAAAAGGAACTATAATTTTACAGATTCCAAGCCCACTTTGCAACCGGAAGACCTTCGATTTTCCTAGCTAGACTAGACTAATTTGGGTGACTAGCAAAACAAGCTGATAAAAAACTATTCACAACTTCTGAGGATGATGTAAAATAGCAATAAACACTTACCACAACCGACGAATAGAATATTTGTTGTACGACTACAAGACTCGCCCCTGACTAGTCAACCGGGCTCAGCTCAGGAACATGGCAGCTATGTTGCAGTGCAAAGTGACGTCATAAAGACCCCCGTCGACTGTTCCATTCGACTGTCGGACCATTTGACATCACGCCAAACCATTCGTGTTTACGTTGAATTGAATTACTTTGCGTTGGATCGTTTGTATTTAGGTTGGATCATTTCATTGTTATCTTTCCATTTGACATAAGAGTTGGATCGTTCGTGTTTCGTATTGATCATTTGATACTTGGTTGAATCATTTCTACGTCGGTAGTTAGATCGTTCGTGTTTTGTCTTTACCATATTTGTGTTTTGTCTTTTCCATTTGGCAAGCGATAGTTAGATGGTTTCATTTCTGTCTATTCCGTTCGTGTTTTGTATTGATCATTTGATACTTGGTTCTCAAACTCATTAATAATTCATGAGATAGTCATCCAATGGAGGAACTGTATTTGGTCATATGCTTGATGCCGGGTGAAACTGCCCTTGTGTTTGATCATGTTTCCAACCCTAGTGATCAATATTTCTTAATCATCATATTCATGAACCACTAACTAATTACATACTGATAAACTACAAGTAAGGAGCGAAGAAGTAAAGAAATTAAGAATGACACAGAAAGAAAAAGTCTGCCTCCACTTGAGTTCGAACCACGACCCTTCCGACTGCTTGTACTAACTCTTGTCCACTACTCTACTAGTACGCTAGTCGAAATCACTGCCATCAAAAAAGAATAATAAGCCATCTATTGAATAATTAGATACAACAGTCAAATGGCAAACAATAGTTGCTAATGAAGTTTGAAAAGAAACGTATGTAAATTGTCGATTTTGCATTCGCATGAGAAGACATGTCAAACACTCCTTGTTCGTCTTTCACACCCTGATGATAGACTCCAATTCGTGTTCGACATAGTTCTTGAATCATTAAGACATTAGTCTACGTCGGTAGTTAGATCGTTCGTGTTTTGTCTGACAAGTGCTTTTGTAATTAATATATAGACGAATCGTTCAGTGCAAAGGTGTTTTTAATTAGTTTTGATCATTTTTTTCTTCATCTGGTTATAGGGAATTAGATCCTCTTTAGGTATTTGTTGTTGTTTCCCAAGTAGTGTCTCAATGAGAATCATGGCAGTTTCTGCTGTTCGCCTGGCATCTTCCTCACTTCCAAGCTTAGGGTTAACTTCAACCAGGTCCACAGCTTGTAGTAAACCTGTGCGACAGTAAATAATTATGTCAGGAAACCAATCTCTCGCTTTTAATAAATATCTACAAGAAGCAACTAGGGTTGCGAGAAACCGGTATTTTCAATAAAATCTGATTTAGTCAATTAGTTGAACTCGCGTGCACAAGGGAAATGCTTGTGTGACTTGTTTACTTTAGATGACAAAACGGAATAAGATCACTTAGTAGCTATTAGAAGATTAAGTAAGTACAACTGTTTGAATTAGTTTCATTGTTTCAATAAGATTTAAAGATTAAGATTGCAAACCTGGAACGCTAAGTTATGCGGTCCAGCTGAACTAAAGTAACCTATTGTTCTTCTTGGTTGAATAGTGGACTCATTAAGTAAAGGAGAACACACATTGACATGTCGACCTTTAGATTTAGTTGGGTTTTGATAACCAAACAGATGACCTTACGTGAACTTCAACCTAAAGGTTCAGGCGAAACTCGAAAAGACTAAATGTATGTTTTGTACTCAAAACATGGCATTTGATCTTTAGCTTCACCTCTGACTTTTCCAAGTCAGGTTGTTATTCATTTTAACGAGGTTCTTTCATAGCCACTTACCAGTAATGTTAATTATCAAACTCATTAATAATTCATGAGGCAAAAACAAAGGAAATCACCGACCGATAAGTGATCTTTAAATCTGATACAGATTTAGTCCTGATTTATATAAACTTTGGCTTCGATTTTCTCGGCCAAAATAAGTCGTATCGCCAAAATAACTGAAAACATGACTCTCTACATCTAGACGTTTGATAAGTAAGTTCAGCTCGAGTTCGTAAATCGGATAAAGATCGGCCTCTCATTCTTTATCTATTACTTATACATCTGGGCTTGTGGTAAATACACACATGTATTGTCTCAATTACTATTGTTTGTAAATGACATAAATATAGAACGAACATCTTGTAACTAGATGAAAGAGAGAGTTTTGTGAGTCCTGGAGGCTCATGGCCAACCTTGAAGTTTGTCTTGAGTCCTTGTACAAGTTCAGGAAAAACCCCTCCTGACAATTATATTATTGGATTTGCTTAGAAAAAAGACAAGTTGGCATATCTCTCTTTTTTGGTTAGCTCAGTGGTTATATATATATATATAAGTGTTCCATAGCCTGACACCCTCAGTACCACAGGCAGCCCAAGCTCTAAACATCTAGCTAATACTTACAGCGTTTGTATGGGAATTTCAACGATCGACAACGAGCTAGAAATAAGAAAGAATTAATGAATAAAATGTCTTACCTTGCTTCCATAGTGTATTACTTGCTGTCTGTGTGGTAACAGGGTTGATATGAAGCGATTTTAGCGAGTTTTCATTTCCTCTGCTCCCCTTCCTAAGAAAAAAGACAAGACAGCACACTAGTTTCGCGAGTAGGCCTGAGCGGATTGTGCTCCTAAAAGTGGCATATTATGCCGCTAGCACTGCTCCAAATTTTGTCGAATTATGCCCAAATTATGCCAAAGTTAAAAAATTATGCTCGTAGATTACACAATTATGCTCACAAAAAAACGTTTTTCGAAGACGGCCGGCATTAGTTGATGCGCGGCATTTTTAGTTGTTCACACATTTTATTAGGTGACCTATTTTTCAAAGGTTAAGAGTCACACTTATAAAGTGAAAGAAACACGCCCCAGACATGTCCTAGACTTTTTAGTACCAACGGACACAGAAACCAATCACACGCTCTGAACAAAAGACGACTTTTTGGCTTTTTTCACGTTTAACGCACACTCGTTAAGTGAAATTCAGGTATTTGCTTTGGAAAAAATTAGAATCTAAGCAAAATATACCAGCTAATAATTAGGAAAGGCACTATAAAAGCAATAATAGCATTGCTTTTGGCTTTAATGCTTCAAATTATGCTACAATCTGGTAATTATGCTCGAGCAGTGCTTTTTCGTGCTCGTCGCAAGGCTGGAATTGCGTGGCAGTCGCATTCAAAAGAAAGAGCAACCTTTCTGCTGGGATTCTATGGAGGAATTGTGGCGGCCACAATATTTTGAACTGAAATATTTCGGTTGAAGTGGCTGGCCCTCGCGAAACTAGTGTGCTGCCTTTGTCTTTTTTCTTAGGAAGGGGAGCAGAGGAAATGAAAACTCGCTAAAATCGCTTCATATCGACCCTGTTACCACACAGACAGCAAGTAATACACTATGGAAGCAAGGTAAGGCATTTTATTCATTAATTCTTTCGTATTTCTAGCTCGCTGAAATTCCCATACAAACGCTATAAGTATTAGCTAGATATTTAGAGCTTGGGCTGCCTGTGCTCAGTACTAGTGCAGCATTGCTCTGAAATCTGGGTCCAGTAAAGCGCTTGGAGTCGGGGTGGCGCTATAGGTAAGCGCTTAGCTTCTCACCATATTGTGGCCAGGGTACCAGCCCCGATAGCATGTGAGTTGAGTTTGTTGGTGAGTTCTCCGGTTTTCCTTCCTCCATAAAAACCAACAGCTAAATAGACCGCCAATCCAAGGTAATTTCCACCATCTTGTAGGGGGTGCAAACATGGCGCGAAATACAGTGTTCGTATGGGAATCGATGCCAAATAAAATCCATAAAATCGAATTTCTGAAATATTCTTCAGATACAAACTTAAGATACCAGGTAAAAGATTAACATATCGAAATTTGAGGGATGTAGCGATGGCTGGGAAACGAGCAATCGTGTTTTAGTTTCCCATATACATGGGAATTCACATACACGCTAAGTTTGTGAAAAACTTTACTAGTACTATTAAATGAAAAATGGCCGTAAAACTTTAATCGTAAAGAAGTTCTTTATGATATTAGCACATTCGTAGACATATATTTCCCGCGTTTTGGGTTACCTGTGGTATGTTTCATTAGCGATCTCGGAAGAGTTTATATAATTGCTCCTTGTGATTCCTACGAAATAAATCTAATTGTCTTTTCGCCCAAAACATTATAGAGTGAATTAATACTAATAAACGAAAAATTTCGGGCGTGAAAGGCAAGTTGACTTTTCTCCCAAAACATTTATCAGTATATTATAGAGTGAATTAATACTAATAAACGGAACATTTCGGGCATGAAACTCAATTTGACTTTACGCCCGGAACATTTATCAGTATATTATAGAGAGAATTAATACTAATAAACGGAAAATTTCGGGCGTGAAACTCAATTTGACTTTACGCCCGAAATACGTATCAGTTACTAATAAAAGGGCGTGAAAGTCACATATACATTTGTCTGTAAAGTTTCCCGCGTTGTTACAGACAAATGTATGGGAAACTTAAAACACGATTGCACGCTTACCAACACAGCTACATCCCTCAAATTTCGATCAGTTAATCTTTTACCTGGTATCTTAAGTTTGTATCTGACGGAATATTTCAAATTTTCGATTCCCATACAAACACTGTATTTCGCGCCATGTTTGTACCCCCTACAAGATGGGAGATTCCAATTCGATCTGTGGCTTAGTTGGGTGTTTCAGGTCCTGTTAAAATTCAGTGTCTGATGTGCGGGAGTTCGCGAATGTAAAATCCCCGGCCGGACCAACACTCGGGCTATTTAAATAATAACCAATTGCAAGTAGAAACTGCTGCCTTTGTGAAACAATCCGTTCTTGTACTGTAAATAGTTTTAGACTTTCTCGGATAAAGACATTAAATCTTAAGCCCACCAGTGGACGAAGAGCCTCCTCATGGATGTACCACTGGTTAATCCATTATTATTATTATTTTTTATTATTATTCTATAATCATGCATACTGAATTCATGACTTATTTCTCTTTTTTTTTGTGCCAGCTCTCGGCTATGTTTCCACCGAGTCTTTCTTTTTCCCTAACCTTGTAAATAAAAGTAATTTGTAGCTAGAATAAGAAACAAAACAACTTGAAATTCAATCATAAACAAACGAATTTACGGCATTTAAGTTAGCTTCGTTTTCGTTAGCTTTCTTTTTCCTAAGATGTTTTCCAAAATGTATAATAAAACAATTATTGAATTGGGTTTTCGCATGATGGCAATAATTATCAAGACGCTCTGTCTGTGTTATCAGCCTCCGCCTTCGGCAGATAACACAAACCTGTCTTGATAATTTTCGCAGTCATGCTCAACCTCATCCAATAACTGCCAAACGGCAACTCGAATATATAACATGGCTGACAGCAAATCAGTTGTCTTACCTGTCTGGGCAATGGCTTGGCACATGTACATTCCTTCACTTAATGTCAGTCCTCCTTGTACTAAAAACCAATCAAATAACACTTACTTTTTTTAAAGGTATTCATTTATGTAGCGCAAATTCTCTATAAATATATTCAAATGTCCTTCACAAGGGCCAGGACTTGAAATACAGACTGCTACACTGTGGTGCAATGTGTTGCCGTGTAGTTAGCATGTTTGTTAGCATCTCAGAATTGGGAGGTGGGAGGAAGTGAGCGGACGACCTCGACAGTCTGATAATCAGGCTACAGAATACCAGGCTGTTGTGCCGAGAGACAATCCCTACTCTTTCACGAAATAGCACAACAGATTATTTTACGTCCCTCTCGTGTAAATTAGAAGAGGAAGGCGACAAGGCCAATGGCTTTATACGTTCCTGCTCAAGATTCGAACCCCCAATCTCCCGCACTCGAGACCGTTAGGACCGTGCTCTACCAACTAAGCTATAACCAGTGAGACAACTAACAACTAACAGATATAACGCACACAGAATAATTCCTTAAATCCTGTTTATTCTGTACAATGTAAGCATTCACGGCTAATATCCCCGATTGTTCTATTTCACAAAAAGTTGTCTAATACGGCTGAGTATTCTTAGGAGTCAGTTATATTATTTCGAGCCTGGAAGAAGAAGTAACCTGTATATATTTCGATTACAGCTCCAATCAAAGAGATCAAAGAGAAACTCGCTGTTTTTGTGTGGTTTGCTCGCCATGGCTGGTTCACACTAGCAACGTAAGTATAGCCGGGGCGGTCCAGGATTTTGTGTCAGGGGATTCGATATACGCGAGCGCCAAAATATTCGATAATTTCTCTTTTGTTAAGCGAGCGAGAGAAAGGGTGGTTCGATTTAAACTGTAAATGCCAAGCTTGAATGCGTAAAACAATTACGATGTAATTTAGTATTGTTGTAAGTATCCCCAGAAGGCATGTAACAAAAGCTAGTAGCTACACCCTCGAAAATCATAACGGTGAACGAGAGACTTTAGTTTATATGCTGACTTGTACGGATGTATACAATAGAAGAGTTCACATTTGCATGCTGGGTAATCAGGTCAAACATGGCTAAAAATACAGTGTTTGTATGAGAATCTGGTGTCAAATGTTTTGTCCAAAATTCTATTTTTGAAATATTTAGAATCTCAAAACTAAAAGTGTGTGTTAAAAAATTTTGCGGATTAAATTTGAGGGTAGTACACATCTTGGAACCCTGCAACCGTTTCCTTGTAAGTTCATGAGTATGGCTTTTAACAACAAACATATGGGCACTTTAAAACAAGACTGAATCGTTAATAGATGCTTACAGCCTTGAAATTTTATAAACACAAACTTTTGCCATAGATTTGGGATTCGAAATGTTTAAAACAGATTTTGGGCAAAATATTTGACAACCAGATTTTCATACAAACACTGTATTTTCCGCCATGTTCAATTTGCTCTGATTCCCGGGCCCCAGCATGCAACTGGGAATGGGGTCTCCTCTATACAGCAGGTACCATACCAGTAACGCCTGTACTGGGGGCCACCTTAGGATCCATACCATCAATATCAATGCTCACGTGAATTGGGCAGTTATTGCTAGAGGGAAAAAAAGAGAATAAAATAATCACAAAGTAATTAACCAACAATATAATTAAAAGTAAAGTAAAACAACCTTAGTTAACATCGCATATCGGTAACTCGTGGCAGTCTCGTAAGAGTGTGATAAACTTGAGGCTGATGGTGCACTACCCCCTTCCCCGTCAGAGCTCCTGATTAAGAGAATTCAAAGCTGTACAAGCTACTCTGATCAGAGAAACGTCAGTGCAGATGTGTCAGTCCGACACAGAAATAGAACACGTGACCGCAGGCTCAATGTGTCATGCACTAAACCCATAATGCATCACACACCTGCACCTGACGATCTGTGGTCGTGGTTGGGCAGCTAAATTTGCTGCACTAATAAATTAGTCAATTAATAAATTAGTCAATTGATAAATCTGTTAAAATGCTTACCTTGGGTTGATGGCATCCAAAACCTTTTCCACGGTTAGCTCAATACCAAGCTCATAAATATCTTCCATATAGTATGCTGTGATACCAAGATCATTCAGGATTTCACTGAAAAAATACATGCCCGTCAAGTGCTTTTTAAAGGGAACCTTAAAGACAATGTTTGCTCTCAAATGGTTCTGATGGCTGTCTAAATCTAATCAGTAGTGATGTGCTTGGCTCCTGTATGTGACACTAGATGTCACATCGATTGATATTGATTCCTGTCCATAAAACGCAATTTCACGCGCGCCGACAATAGATATCATGCCATCACCCTATGGCCATACTTATATAGCACCATATCACCACAGTCTCATGTCGCTTTACAATTATTGACATCCTGCCAGTGAGGTTACAGACTGCTTATACACACGCAGCTGCGGTCGAATTCCATTCGACCGCAGCTGCATTATTAGATAGCACAAACGAATGGTATGTTAATATGGATCGTGGCCTTTTTAACCTGGTTGTGTTTATTGATCTGAAAAAAGCATTCGATACCGTAAATCACAACATTTTGGTACATAAACTTGAGCTATTCGGTATAAAGGGAGCTGCTAAGAATCTCATCCGCTCATATCTTACAGACCGTACTCAAAAGTGCCAAATAAATAATGTAGTTTCGGGTCACAGGCAAATAACATGTGGAATTCCTCAAGGGTCAATACTTGGGCCACTTCTATTTCTAATGTATGTAAACGATCTGCCAAATTGCCTGAGCTCCACAACAGCACGGCTATTTGCGGATGATACAAATTTAACAGCAGCTGGTGAAACTCTAGAGGAAGTAGAACTGGCAATAAATCGTGATTTGGGGAACGTTAAAAAATGGCTTTCGGCAAACAAACTGAGTCTTAACGTAGCAAAAACTGAATACACCCTGATTGGATCTAGATATAATATTAATCATCTTTAAAAGGCACCAGACATTGCCATTGGGAACCAACCAATCAGGAGGGTTAATAATTGTAAAGTACTTGGTGTCCAGATCGATGAGTTCCTTACGTGGGAAAGTCATATCGATTATATAGCTAAGAAAATCTCATCGGGTATTGGTGCTATAAAAAGGTTAAGACAGTTTGTAGATCACGAAACATTGATATTAGTATATAATGCATTGGTTAGGCCGCATTTCGACTACTGTAGTGTAGTGTGGGACTCGATAGGAAGTGTCCTTTCGGATCGTCTTCAAAAACTACAAAATAGAGCCGCCAGAGTTATAATGAAACGCAGTAACGAAGCCGGACAGTCTGAAGCGTCCCTAAATGCTCTTGGGTGGTTGACATTACAGGAGCATAGAGCTCAAATGAAGGCAAAACTTATGTTCAAGATACTCCATGGTTTAGCACTTTCGAGGCTGTGTCATTTATTTCAAAAATTTAATCAAACTAGCAGTTATAACTTGAGAGGATCTTCTAGTAAGCTAGTCATGCCTCGTCCAAGAACCGAATTCTTAAAGAAAAGCTGGAGTTACAATGGTGCAAAGTCATGGAATACCTTGCCAACTGAAGTAAGGGACTGCGAATCGTTTAATTCCTTCTGCAATCTCATTTCTTCCTCCATTAACCGTTAGCATGCATCATTCCTTTCCTTCCGTACTTTTAAACAATTAGTAACGCTACCATTAAATCAGCAGTTGACATTATAGTATATTATAATGTCATATTATTGTAAATACGTATCATGTGTTTTTAACACATCTTAAATACCTTTATATATATTTATGCATTATGTGTTTTTAGCACATTTAAGTAGTCATCGACTTTTGTATTAGTTTTAATTAATTGTATTGTTCACGCCCTTCATGGAAATCAGCTACAAGTTGTAGAGGCTAGCGTGCCTAAATAAAGTTATTGATTGATTGATTGATTGCGCTTGATAACTTTCCAGCAAACGAACTTTGTGTTTCCAAGGGCAACAAGAAAATAAACAGTTCATTCGAATTCAATTCTAACAGAGCAAGACTCAACATGAATACAACCATTGTCAATGAAGTTTACTCACACTTCCTGTGGCAGAACATCGTGCAACCCAATATAGGCTGCCTTGTTTGGTGCAATGCTTAACAAAAACAATATTGCTGTTTCAGTAACCATAAACAGCAGTAGTTTTACTAATCACCCCCGTCAAATACATAAATAAATCATAAACTGCCTTAGTACTAAACGGTTGAACCCTCATTTCAACTTGTAATTAATTGTGGATAATGGGAAGCTACGTTACTTGGTAAGCCAGTGATGGCATAATGTTGGTATAATGAATAAATTCATACGCTTCATCAATATCCAAAGATCAGGTTGTGTTGTATTATTATAGTTCCGCATAAATTATTATGTAAGAGTTGCGCATGCGTAGGAGAATTCCACGAGGCGTCGTCAATTAAAGATGGCGGATTGGACTCCACACGTCTTCATTGAGATTACATTTTACTAAAGTAACATAACAGGCTGGACAAGACAAATTTGTTGATTTTCAATGTAGAAAGAAGATTTAATTACCAAATTGATACTGATACAATCAATATACTACTGATGTACGTACCATGGTTGAACCCACTCATAGCCTGGTACAACGGGAAACTGCAAGTGACAAATATTTAGCACGTACTTAATGTAGACGTAAACGGCTCAAGTGGCCGGGAAATACCTGATATAATATGATTATAGATGTGACTTGCCATGAAAAGAATCCTAAATCCTAACCTACATGCTCTGCTAAAAAAAACATGAAGATATATCAATTAAGGGATCATACTAAGAACATGCGATTGTATTGGCTAAAATGTCGAGCTCATCGTGTTTTACCATTTTTTAAATGCATACTTGAACAGGAAAATCACGTGATCAAAATCTAGCCAATCAGTAACAAGACCTATTGTAAACAACATCAGCATGGCTTTTTTTCTTTTGCTATCGTCACCGGTGATTTTTGATTGGATCCCAACATTTCCGTCATCAGCTCAGATGACGATCGAATTTTACATTATAAAATAAATAGAAGATCATTCTCTTATGTCCTATAGAAATAATGCACTTTCGAGGTCTTGAAGAGCTGCTGAATACACTTGCGTTCTGCTGCATGGTGAATCCACTCACTTTAAAACGTTTTCGTTTTGTTACTTAGTAACGCACTCTGATTGGATGAAAGCCATGACTTTGCGTGTGTAGATCATGCAAATTACGTCATATCTCACTAACACGCGCTCTGATTGGTTTGTAAGATTGTAGATCATGGTAATGACGTCATATCCATTCATGTTTCTAGAATTCAAATTAAAAATGGAGGAAATGCCAAGGTTTCCTGGACTTTGGTGATTTTTTTTCAAGATGAAATAAAGAGATCACTAACGCTTTGTTGACGATGTCACAATGCTGTCTTCGATGACAGAAAAATTAAAACAAGACTGATTAACTGCCCTTGGCGACAAAGAGAGCACGCTAAGCTGGATTTGAGCCATTTTCGCTAGTAAAATGTGTTGTCATATTCTACACCTCCAGTCGTATTTTGGTCAGAGCTAGTACAGCACACAGCAAATCCTGTTCTATTTAACAATTATGACGTCCTTTCTAGGAGTGTCTATACTCTCACAAACATCTGACGTTTGACGTACCCGGAGAGCGCGCGTTAGTAAGTATCTATGGCGCATAAAATCCTGTATTTTATGGCTTGGTGAATAATAAAATTATTCTTACCTCTGGGATGCCCTTTATGAGCCATGATGTATGCATTTCATGTATATTGCCCGATGTGTTGATAACAGGTGAGAGAATGTCTGCATGAGCATCAATCTGATATAGTGGAGAATATTGAATAATTATTCCCCGAAGTGCAGGTGACTAGTGGTAAATACGTATCGAACCACGAAGCTCGGTAAATATCCACCACTGGTCACCGACACCGATGGAAATAATTGTTTTAGCATATACTATTAACTGTGGTGCGCGAACCATTTTGTTTCCAAGCCCGGATATACAGGACATTCCGAGTTTTGAGTAGCCAATCAGATCGCGAGAAAATAACTATTCTCTTGTGTGCTTTACAGTAAGAACATTTATCCCGTGCTAGACTATTGTAACCTGGTATCTATTAAACAATTAAATATTAATTATTACATGGGTAGAGTACCTGATAAACTGAAACGTTAAACCATGAAGATGGTCTCTCTAAGAGCGGTTTTCGATTGAGTGCCGTAAATCCAAAACGAGAGTAATTACAGTAATTAATTAAAGTAATTATAGAGCTAATCATGAGAGCAAGTAAAAACACAATGAGCTAATCACGAAGTGAAGTAATTCCGTGATTGGTTTTACTTGAACCAATCACGAGGAAAAGTAAACGCAATCGTGGATAACTCTCGCTAAATCTCAGGTTTTAGTTTAGAACTTGATTGACTAATAATTACGAAATATTTTTCAGAACCAATTGCTGTTTTCTAGTGACGTCATCACCGCCATTGACGTTAACAAAAGATTGTTCATTAGCTTCTCTTGTTATATAGATCAACCAACATCGCCGCCATCTTGGTTGACGTTAACAAAAGATTGCTCATTAGCTAACCAACATCGCCGCCATCTTGGTTGACGTTAACAAACGATTGCTCGTTAGGTTCTCTTGTTAGATCAACCAACATCGCCGCCATCTTGGTTGACGTTAACAAAAGATTGCTCATTAGCTAACCAACATCGCCGCCATCTTGGTTGACGTTAACAAACGATTGCTCGTTAGCTTCTCTTGTTAGATCAACCAACATCGCCGTCATCTTGGTTGACGTTTACAAACGATTGCTTGTTAGCTTCTCTTGTTAGATCAACCAACATCACAGCCGTCTTGGTTGACGTTAACAAACGATTGCTTGTTAGCTTCTCTTGTTAGATCAACTAACATCGCCGCCATCTTGGTTGACGTTAACAAACGATTGCTTGTTAGCTTCTCTTGTTAGATCAACCAACATCGCCGCCATCTTGGTTGACGTTAACAAACGATTGCTCATTAGCTAACCAACATCGCCGCCATCTTGGTTGACGTTAACAAACGATTGCTCGTTAGCTTCTCTTGTTAGATCAACCAACATCGCCGCCATCTTGGTTGACGTTAACAAAAGATTGCTCATTAGCTAACCAACATCGCCGCCATCTTGATTGACGTTAACAAACGATTGCTTGTTAGCTTCTCTTGTTAGATCAACCAACATCGCCGCCATCTTGGTTGATGTTAACAAGCGATTGCTCATTAGCTAACCAACATCGCCGCCATCTTGGTTGACGTTAACAAACGATTGCTCGTTAGCTTCTCTTGTTAGATCAACCAACATCGCCGCCATCTTGGTTGACGTTAACAAAAGATTGCTCATTAGCTAACCAACATCGCCGCCATCTTGGTTGACGTTAACAAACGATTGCTTGTTAGCTTCGCTTGTTAAATCAACCAACATCGCCGCCATCTTGATTGACGTTAACAAAAGATTGCTCATTAGCTAACCAACATCGCCGCCATCTTGGTTGACGTTAACAAACGATTGCTCGTTAGCTTCTCTTGTTAGATCAACCAACATCGCCGCCATCTTGGTTGACGTTAACAAACGATTGCTCGTTAGCTTCTCTTGTTAGATCAACCAACATCGCCGCCATCTTGGTTGATGTTAACAAACGATTGCTTGTTAGCTTCGCTTGTTAAATCAACCAACATCGCCGCCATCTTGGTTGACGTTAACAAAAGATTGCTCATTAGCTAACCAACATCGCCGCCATCTTGGTTGACGTTAACAAACGATTGCTTGTTAGCTTCGCTTGTTAAATCAACCAACATCGCCGCCATCTTGATTGACGTTAACAAAAGATTGCTCATTAGCTAACCAACATCGCCGCCATCTTGATTGACGTTAACAAACGATTGCTTGTTAGCTTCTCTTGTTAGATCAACCAACATCGCCGCCATCTTGGTTGATGTTAACAAGCGATTGCTCATTAGCTAACCAACATCGCCGCCATCTTGGTTGACGTTAACAAACGATTGCTTGTTAGCTTCTCTTGTTAGACCAATCAACATCGCCGCCATCTTGGTTGACGTTAACAAACGATTGCTCGTTAGCTAACAAATTAAGCCTGAATATAGCCAAAACAGAGTACACCTTGATTGGATCAAGACCCAAAATACAAAATCTTGCCGCAGAACCTAATGTTCTTATTGGCGTTGACCCAGTCAAACGAGTCAATAATTGCAAGATACTCGGTGTACGCATAGACGAATTTCTAACATGGGAAAAACACATCGATGACATAGCCAAGAAAGTCTCATCGGGAATTGGGGCAATAAAAAAGCTCAGGGAATTTGTAGACCGTGATACGCTAGTATGCGTTTATAATGCCCTTGTGCAACCCCACTTCGACTATTGTTGCGAGGTGTGGGACACATTGGGAAGCATACTATCACAGCGTCTGCAGAAACTTCAAAACAGGTGCGCTAGGGTGATTATGAAGCGTCCGAACGAAGCTGGGCAATCTGAAATAGCTCTCCGCTCATTGGGTTGGATCACACTTGAGGAGCGGAGAGCTAAAATTAAGGCTGGACTCATGTTCAAAATAATCAACAATTTGGCACCTCAACGGCTCTCTAGCATCTTCAATGACTCGTATGCAGTCAATTGCAACTACGACCTGCGGAATACACGTAAAAAAGTTTCCGTTCCTCTTCCTAAAACTGAATTCCTAAAAAAGAGCCTTAGTTACAATGGAGCCAAAATATGGAATGAATTACCTATAGAATTAAGAACCTCTGAGTCATTAGCCCAGTTTCGCTCAAAGATTTCCCCGGCCTATTAGCGTAATTATATGCAGGGGTATCTAAATATAGTAGTTAGCAGTTTATAGTAGTATTTATAGTAGTATTTATCATAGATTGACATGTATTCGGTTAGTTTTTAGCTTAGAACATTATTTTATTTATACGAGTAGTGCACGCCCCTTCTGGAAATCAGCTTCTAGTTGTGAGGGTGCTGCGTGTGTTTTAAATAAAGTTTTAAATAAAGTTGATCTTAGCTTCTCTTGTTAGATCAACCAACATCGCCGCCATCTTGGTTGACGTTAACAAACGATTGCTTGCTAGCTTCTCTTGTTAGATCAACCAACATCGCCGCCGTCTTGGTTGACGTTAACAAACGATTGCTCGTTAGGTTCTCTTGTTAGATCAACCAACATCGCCGCCATCTTGGTTGACGTTAACAAAAGATTGCTCATTAGCTAACCAACATCGCCGCCATCTTGGTTGACGTTAACAAACGATTGCTCGTTAGCTTCTCTTGTTAGATCAACCAACATCGCCGCCATCTTGGTTCACGTTAACAAACGATTGCTTGTTAGCTTCTCTTGTTAGATCAACTAACATCGCCGCCGTCTTGGTTGACGTTAACAAACGATTTCTCGTTAGCTTCTCTTGTTAGATTCTTTAATTCTTTAACGAGTTACTCCTAAATCAGTACGAGACTATACTAGGAGTGGACCTACGATTTTACGTCCTTATCCGAGAAGACCTAACCATTTGCAGTTGGTTCACAAAAGCAGCACCACCTACTCAGTTATTTTAAGACCCTGAGTGTTGGTCCGGCCGGGGTTTGAACCCGCGACCTGCCGCTCGATAGACTGGAGCTTAACCACTGAGCTAACCGGGAGGCGCCATCTTGGTTGACTCTTACTCAGCTCTCAGCTTATGCCTAAAATTAAACCTCTTTCCAGGAACCTCAGAAAACAATCCTCCCTTTGGCCTAAAATAAACACCTCTCGATTCAAGAACTCGTTTGTAAATAGATTAATATTTAGATATAACTTGGCCATCTTGGTTGACGTTAACAAACGATTGCTCGTTAGCTTCTCTTGTTAGATCAACCAACATCGCCGCCATCTTGGTTGACGTTAACAAACGATTGCTCGTTAGGTTCTCTTGTTAGATCAACCAACATAGCCGCCATCTTCGTTGACGTTAACAAACGATTGCTCGTTAGGTTCTCTTGTTAGATCAACCAACATCGCCGCCATCTTGGTTGACGTTAACAAACGATTGCTCGTTAGGTTCTCTTGTTAGATCAACCAACATCGCCGCCAAAACGTGGCTGGAAGGAGCCGACCAGCAATCAGGAAGTTGAACAACGATTTCTTTCTTTCTTTCTTTATTTTACATGAAGTACGTACGGCATAAGCAGATTGAACATTACAATTCATGGCTATTGAAGGCTTATGCATAAAGATTACTTGGTGAATTGCCGGATACGAAAATCCAGTACAAAAACCTCCCATGCAGTTGAGGAAAAACCCAGCGGGTGTAAAGTACAGGCCACAGGTAAGGTTTTTAATTCTAAGACAAATCCTAACCTAAACCACAAACCTAACCCTAACCATCGGACGAGTTCACAGGTAAACGACGGGTTCTCACTCACCTAGAGCTAGGGTTCATAGGTAAACAAGAAGTGACCTGACCTGTGACCTGACCTGTAACCCGCTGACCTGTGCTTTACACCCGCCGGGGAAAACCCGGAAACGTATTCTCCAAACAGTGCAAGTTCACCTAGACCATAGTTAGTAGAGTCTCTTCAACTAACTATGCCTAGACCTCTTGGAGTTTAAAGGTCTTAAAAGTTTTAGGTAACAATAATAGCCAATATTACATCTGTATAGCAAAATACAATATAAACACCAAGGCTACGAGCTTGAATATAACAAAAACTATAGTCTCTAATATAAATTATCGAGGAAAATTAACCCCGAGCAAAACCTGTGAAGGCTGGTAGGCGTCAAGTGACAAAGGAAGCTAAGGTGTGGTTTATATACCCACAAGGTGAGAATACCAAAACATACCGGCGATCTGCGTTACCCATGGGAAATACATTTCTTTGTTATCTGAATCTCTGGGGATTGATTGCAAGCAAACGCAAAACCGAAGCAATCAGTTATTAATTTCGAAAACCGATATATGAAATTGGTACGAAGTATTTTCTTACCCATGTCACGCATGCGTCATAATGTATTTTCTTACCCATGCCACGCATACGTCATTATGTATTTTCTTACCCATGCCACGCATACGTCATTATGTATTTCTTACCCATGCCACGCATACGTCATTATGTATTTCTTACCCATGCCACGCATACGTCATTATGTATTTTCTTACAATGTCACGCATACGTCATTATGTATTTCTTACCCATGTCACGCATAGGTCATTATGTATTTTCTTACCCATATCACGCATGTGTCATCGTTATGTAACCAATTTCCAAATACAGTGCCTGTGCTAATGCTGAAAAACAAGAAAGCAAAATACTTAAATAATTTGCATTTGAGAGCTGAGTCGCACCCAGGGGGGGCACTTGTGTATGTGGGGCCATGGGGTCCAGAACCAGACTCGGTTTTAGGAGAAAAAAAAGCTCCAAAACCGGATTTCCAAGTTATTGCGAAAGCGAACCCGGATTTTCTCACTTTTTGATTTTTCGGAATAGTCTATAACCCGGAAGTCAACATATTTTTCCGAAAAACTCGGACCCGGAAATCAAACTTAGGTTCAAACCCGGTCCGCCGCACATATATATTGCGTCATAAACTCGCCTCGGTTAGCTCAGTCGTTAAGCTTCAGTCCCTCCCGGTTAGCTCAGTCGTTAAGCTTCAGTCCCTCCCGGTTAGCTCAGTCGTTAAGCTCCAGTCCCTCCCGGTTAGCTCAGTCGTTAAGCTTCAGTCCCTCCCGGTTAGCAGTCAGTCGTTAAGCTCCAGTCCCTCCTGGTTAGCTCAGTCGTTAAGCTCCAGTTCCTCCCGGTTAGCTCAGTCGTTAAGTTTCAGTCTCTCCCGGTTAGCTAGTCATTAAGCTTCAGTCCCTCCCAGTTCAACGTATTTTCACCGTTGAATTAACAATTATCCTTAAATGGCAAACACGCTTGCAATAATGTTAATCGTTAATTCTACGACAAATCCTAACCCGAACCACAAACCAAACCCTAACCATCGGACCAGTTCACGGGTAAACGACGGGTTCTCACTCGCCTAGACTGAGCTAGGGTTCACAGGTAAACAAGAAGAGAAGGTAAAGAGAGGAACATTTTTTTTAGCGATCCTACTCGGGCTTGGGCTCGTAACTCTTTGCGTGTACTGCAGTGTAGTGCAGACGTCATCACTACTACACTAAGCCAGTCCTCTGATTGAGCCCTTCCGAAAGGCGGACTTTGGATATCCTGCAGATGTTCAACGATCCGTTTCTTGTGCTATAACCATTCTTCGTCTATGGAAGAAGGTTCTCGCGGTTGGCTACCGCCGTTCAGTTGGCCAAGTGGTTAAGCTCCAGTCCCTCCCGGTTAGCTCAGTGTATAAGCTCCGGGGTCGACGGTTCAAACCCCGGCCGGACCAACACTCAGGGTCTTAAAGTAACTGAGTAGAAGGTGCTGCCTTTGTGAAACAATCTCGTTCACGAACTGCAAATGGTTAGCTCTTCTCGGATAAGGACGTTAAATCGTAGGTCTCCCGTCGGCGTTTATCAGTCTTTCAAGACTGTTACGAGTTACCGACGTTAAAAAAATAAGGTCGCTTTATAGAGTGTGACCCCACCTCCACCCCCCTAATTTACCTTAGCTTACATAATGTATTTTTAAAATGACTCATTGACCCTTGTCATTTTGCGGCCATGTTGTCTAGAAACAATAGGTTTTGCCAGGAGGTTTTGAAAGGTTAGCCTCGAACTGAGTAGTTTCATTATGGGTTTGTGCATGAAAATAGAAGATATGTATGGCTTTTTATAAATCCTTTCAAATTGCCGTACAATGTATAAATAAACATACCTTTTCGCTTCCATGTTGTTTCTTTTGTGGTTTTTCTTCTGTTGGAACCATTTTAGCGTGTTTTTAGGAGTTTTTCATCTACCTCGGCTCACCACTCTCTCACTCACTTCTTCTTAGAGTGGTGAGTCGTGGTAGATGAAAAACTCCTAAAAACATTTATACATTGTATGGCAATTTGAAAGGATTTATAAAAACCCATGCATATCTTCTATTTTCATGCACAAACCCATAGATTGGGCTGCCTGTGGTTGGACACGTACCTTCGACTTCGTCAGTTCACTTCACTTGAATGTCAGCTTCTGGTTCAGCAATAGCGTTGTCTCGTTCATATAGTTTGACAACAGTTTTGTATATATTACCTTATATTCCTTTATCAGTTTCTTTGTATTTCTTTATAAGCTTCTCAAGTTTGCTTTTACGCCTGGCAATACGACAGTGAAAGTGAAACTCTCAGCCCAGGGCCCGGGGGGGGGGGATGCTCGTCGGACATTTTCGATTTTACCCCTAAGAAGTACTAAAATGGGCGTGGCTCAAGCTTATTTTGACCCCTAAAAGATAATAAAAATGTAAATTGATAACAGTTTTTTTGTTCAATTGACACCCGACCCCCAAAAGGTACCGCTTTACATAGAAATGTCTGTGTTTGATGGCGGATACCCTAAGTGGTACCAAACTCCTGATTTTGACCCCTAAAAGGTATGACGAGCATCTATGTACCCCTCACATAAGGGAGTCCCCCCCCTCCCGGGCTGGAGGGACACAAGGCTCAGTTCAAAGCCTTTAGTGTGACATTCTAAGGCTGTGTATGCAAATGTAGTTTGACAAGAACACAAACATGAAAGCAAAGCAGGACAAAATTCTCACCGATTAATCTTCTTTCACTCTTGTGCCGAAGTATCCCATGATTTAGTTATTACGTTTTTAGAACACCGGCGGGGTCCCTCGGGCTTTTCGTTAAAATAATATTTTTATTCGAGAAACAACGAAGAGCCAACACACCAAAACCTTTTACTTGCAATAAAACTAATATTCTGTTGTCGAATATATAACAAAAGAATAATTAAATAAACAAAGAACTTTATTCTACAGCTTTCCTCACCTGATTCAACACTACCCCCCTGAGTTAAATTGTCACTTATCGGTTGATGCCGAGACATACATACATTACTACATAAGACTACATTGCGCATGCGCAATATCGCCTAAAATATGGAAAAATATGCTAAAACTAATTTATTACCAGTACACGACGTCACAAATTAGCTGAGCCGTACACAGCGGAGGTTCACCAACGTGGAACACAATGAAATGAATAATAATCTAAGGCGTTTCGTTATGTAGATTGATTCGAAAGATAAAGTTTATTTTGACTACAGTTTTCCTTAACTGATTAAATCCAAATCCGGATTCTTGGGATTCATGACCCAACCAAGTGTATTCCAAAAAAAAAATTGCAAGCGGTCTTCGTTTTGAGAATAGCACACCAGAAGTACAGCTAGAAAAGAGTCCATTCGAAATTAAAAACAAAAATAATCCATATCCGGATTTTTTTGTTTCATTTGGCTTTGAAGAATCCCGTGAGATCAGGAGCGGATTCTCCCAAAGAAACGCAGCTTAATTTATTTACTATAAAGTGCATATTATTTCCCATCTGGTTCGAAAAATTAGAGTTTTTAGAACAACTGCTCAGTCTCTCGTTTCCTGATTGGCTTATTGCCATTGGAAATAAGAGGAAATAACAGGATTGTACAGGTTGTTGTTGAAAGAAACAAATTTACGATATAGTTTATCGTGATATGTTTTTCTTATTTACCACGTTTTTCGTATGTCGTGATCAAATTGTATTGTAGAATTAACTCGGCTAGCGCCTCGTGGAATCCACAACAATGTTGACCATGCGATGACACAAGACGTGGTGGACATTCCACGGTAAACTATCGTCAATTTGTTAATACTTCATTGTTATTATCTATACCTGCGGTCTCCACCAATAGTAACAGCAATCTTGTCTTCGTTTAATGTACTGAGTACGGCTTCTGCTGTCTGCCAATGATAAATAAATTATGAGTTACATATGGATTCTCTGTGATTATAGCGATTCCTAGCTCTATAGAAACTCAATAAGAGCAAAACAGGAGAAAGAAAGAAAACAGATATGAGAGGCTCCACTGCGTGACTGTCACGCTGCGTGTGACAGTGCCTGCCCCGCCCTCGCTCGCTACCCGTTCGTGATGGCGAAGTGGTCAAATTCACTCTTTTCACCTGGTGGCCATACTTGATTCAAAGCGAGGCAATCCTTAGTGTTTTTAGTTAGCCTCGCACTGAGGGATAGTCAGATAGTCTTTTTTTTGCTCTGACGAAGGGCTAGCGCTCGAAACGTCAGCTGCTACTCGCTTTCCACGGCGGTTAGCATACCTCAATCGACTTTAGTTGATTATATACCAGTGTTTATCCTAGCAAAAACAAATGATCGCCTCGCTTTGAATCCAAGCTGGCCATCGGGTGAAAAGAGTGAATAGCCCGCGATCTGAAACTCGTTGGATGTCCTGGTTTTTCTTCTTCTCATGTGAATATGAAATACCTTCGAGAGTTGACCTAAATAATACCGGGTACTTGGAAATATTTTGGACAGGGAGCCGATGGGAATTTGGGGGTATGCAATTCGGCCTTCGGAGTGTTTTATTGGGTTATGTTTACTATTCTTATAAAACTGTTCAAGTACCACCACCACCACCCCCCCTGGGGTAACTGAATACCTTTCTTGCAACATCTCCACAGTACATAGGATTCTTGACCGCAGTGTTAGCTCCATAAACTCCCTCTGTCTCCGGTTCTGTTACGTCAAGATCTCCAGCGTCGAGAACTCTTCTTCCTGTTGAAATGAAGAGGTGATTTGATACATTGCTTTAATCGGGGAGTGTCAAGCATGTTACAATATCACTGCATACATTGCCTCAAATGTAAGAGCCAACGAATTAGTTAAAATGCCCAGATCCCTGTTTAACATAGAGCGTATCGAGTAGTAGATCCGATCGAAAACTCAATTCTCTTGATGTATTTGCCACAGTTTAACCAATCAGGGACGAGGTTCAAATTCTGAATATAATGTTTGCATCCGATGGAAGTGAGATTCTCAACGGGTAACACCATAGGCTCTTATATTTCTTCTATATCCTTCGTCTCTCTCGCCTCTTCGATGGACTTTTATTTCCTCGAATCGCTGAAACACATGCCGGTACTGTTCGATTCTCGATCGCGGCGCCATATGCGAATTGAGTTTGTTGGTATCTCGCCCTTGCTCCGAGTTTTTCTCCGGGTTCTCTGGTGTTCACGTAAACCAAGTGAACCTCCTGAATTCCAATTCTATCTGTGGTTTAGCTGGCTCCTAACTTGGATCAGCCCCTATGGTTGTTTCAGGTCTGGTTAAAATTCAGAGTACTCGACTTTAAGATTGACTTGAGACTTGAAGTCGATCGGATTGACGAAACCGATACAACACGGATGCTAATTCTGCAAATTAATTCTGAATTCTTATTTCTTAAACTGTCTAATCTATTCTATTTTAATAAAACTCGTTCACAACTATATATAAGCTCATGGGCTAATACACTTGCCACAAGTAGACCACAAATTTGTTTACAGGCGAGTGAAGCCAGTTCTTTTCATCCTGCTGGGGCCGGACAGGCGAGCGACAACTCAAATCGCAAAAACGCGGGCGGAAGATTTTGAGAAAGTCTAATCAGGGGTTAGTTAATCTATAACACTATTTTGAAGCAATCGTATCTATCTTCTCGTTTTGAAGATTTTAGTTTTTTTTTACCAGGAACTATTAAACCATTCGTAGAATCCATATCTCACTCGCTTGCTCGCTGGAGTAGGATGTATGTCGTCACACTCTACAAAGATGGCGGCAGGTAAACAGCTTAAAGGGGCTATGCCATGGTACTGCGCATGTATATTGAGTAAGCGCTCGGTTGGTGGCTGTTAATTGGATACAAACATTTAAACTTCCCTCCCTCATTGCTCGATTGAAAAGGATTTTCAATATTTTTCCTGGAGACTGTTTATATACACCGTTTGTTAGTAATTTTTGCATATTTTCTTTGATTTTAAGCATTCCACATGGCCGAGAGGTTCGTTAGTTCGAGAAAGATGACACGACTGAGTGACCGAGTGGGTCTGGTACGAGACATTGGCGCATGCTTGATACGAAAGACGAGAATGCGCAGTAAGAAATAAGAGAAGGGTCTGGGGTCTAGAATGAAATGCTGCAGAACCTTCTCAGTTTTCTTCTCGTTTTTCCACAGGCAGCCCAATCTCGTGATTTGTGTATTTATACGCTTACAAATATCGCTTGAATAGTTCATATTATAAATCCTTCCAAAACATGTATGTTAGAGAAATAAATACACGACTTCACCCTACAATGTTTCAGTTGTGGCAGGAGCCCATTGTTGTGGTTTATTCATACCTCTGAGCTCTTCTAGGGTCATTTCCGCTGCATTTTTCGAATGCTCCTTCAACTGAAACATTGTAGGGTGAAGTCGTGTATTTATTTCTCTAACATACATGTTTTGTTAGGATTTATAATATGAACTATTCAAGCGATATTTGTAAGCGTATTAATACACAAATCACGAGATTGGGCTGCCTGTGGTTTTTCGTGGAGTTGAAGAATTCTGCTCTCAGGGTACTGGACCAAATCTGAAAATGTTCACAAAACTTGGCGCCGAACTTTCCTAAGCGACGATGTTGACGAGTCAGTACACAATCCCCAATATTACATTTGATGATATTAAGAGTTTTTGTACATATTTAGCGGGAATTTCTTTGCTGTTTTTCGAGCGAAGAGGACGCGAACTCCTAGATCCTGTAACTGAATTTCACTTTCAATCTACCGCTAACTTTGAAAGGGTTTCTATCTCAAACTCATTGATCTGACCAATCAGAGAAAATTCTACTGTAGTTTCCGAAAAAAATCACTGCAATGGTATTTTTGGACAGTTTAAGCACAGCTGTCCTGACGCTTGTTCAGTAAAATCCATC
The DNA here is from genome assembly GCA_030867875.1 of Actinernus sp. WN-2022. Classification (NCBI taxonomy): domain Eukaryota; kingdom Metazoa; phylum Cnidaria; class Anthozoa; order Actiniaria; family Actinernidae; genus Actinernus; species Actinernus sp. WN-2022. The sequence continues at coordinate 78,983,607 of JAOWCC010001589.1, forward strand.
ATAATAAAACATTCAGTATTGACCAAACTTGTTCGGTCCAGATGGTGAGATATTGGTCTCGTTCTTTTTTTCTGTGTGTGTATATGGACCTCGCCATTTGGACTCGACCGTGCATGCACACACACAAAAAGAACGAGACCAATATCTCCCCATTCGAACCATATATGTGGGCCAATTTATTCTCGCTTAAAAGTGTAAATCTTTAGGATGCCCATTCGGCTTTCATAATACCTGCGAGTCAGCAAAAATTAAACATGGCGTGTTTTGTTTTTCATTTCCACCAGCCCTTCCCCCTCTAGTTAATAATGACGGATCCAGACACGGCCGTTGAGAGCGAAATGCAATGTACTGGATGCAAGGACAAATTCGGACGAAGTGCAGGAACCCTAGTCACAGCGGTGAGATACAAAGCGCTAACCCACATGCGCCATCCCACGGGGACCCGAATAACCAGCGTATCCTCGCTCTACAATTACCAATAATCAATAAATGGCAAACACGCTTGGAATACCGATTATTGGTAATTCTACGACAAATCCTAACCCGAACCATAAACCGAACCCTAACCATCGGACGAGTTCGCGGGTAAACGACGGGTTCTCACTCACCTAGAGCTAGGGTGCACAGGTAAACAAGAAGAGAAGGTAAACGAGAGAAAGAATTTTTTTGAGCGCTCGTACTCGGGCTCGAACTCGTAATCGTTTGCGTGCTGTGCTTGGTAGTGTGCAGGCGTCACGCCCACTACACTAAGCGCGTCTACCGCCGTTTTGATTTGGACAATTGTTTATCTTTATCCTTGACTGGTTTTAAGAATGTCATTGTTTAATTTGCGTTCCAGAATTAGTGATTATTGATAATTGAAGAGCAAAAGCCAATTACTAATTATTGGTAATTGTAGAGCGAGGATATGTTGCAATAACCCACTTTGTCTTTGATGACGTGCGCACGCAACTAGAACAATGCACATAAAATCTGAATAACAAGAGACTGGCGGGCCACACAGACTATTTGGCGGGCCACATCTATTGTTCTCTGATGCGTGCGCAACTAGAACAATGCATATAAAATCTGAATAACAAGAGACTGGAGGGCCACACACATTCTCGTTCCCAGTGCCTCTTCAACTAACTGAAAAATCAGAGGCCCTGGTAAGACACGAAACCGGATGTCCTAGATTCTAGGACATTGAAACTGCGCATGCTCTTAGAACTCATTTCCGATTTGCTAACAAAACAATGGCGGTCCTCATGGAAGCTATCCAGTTCGCCCTTGCAAAGCTTAAAATACAGTTTTCTTTAAAAACTAAACACTTGGAAGCTATTCGGGTAATTAGTATCGATAAGAAGGACTGTTTCTGTGTCCCTCCGACCGATTATGGTAAATCGTTAATTTACCAAAGTTTACCGTTTGAGTTTAATGCTCTTCAAGGTTCATCCAACTCAATCGTGGTCGTCATATCTCCTCTCAACGCAATTATCGAGGAGTGCACAGAACATGCTGATTTTCAGCTGCTGGATTAGACTGCAGGGCTGATGGTCGAGGAAGAATAGCCCTATGTACCTGTTGTAGGTTAGCAAGGGCTATAGCGCTCAGTGCACTCGGCGCGGAATGTGTTTTGATGGTGGATTACTAGGAGAGCTATAATTTTGCTTTCGACCTCGTTTTAGCCTGGAATTTTGGATCGCCGCGGTTTGATGTTCATGCGATTGCTGAACCATCTCACGGAATTTTTCGGCAGTTTCAAGAGAGCGTTTGCACGGACAGCATATTTTTGTAGGGTAGGATTCTTCCCAGAAAATGAACGGATGGCTTAGATAAGAACCCAAACTTTTCCTTAGGTCGCTGTTTAAAATCACTGGGTGATTCTTATCCGATATTACGGCGTTGCAGCAAATACATGTATTTCGATCGAAAAGCTTTTCTGCTGACTTTTTTGGCGTAACATCCGCCATTATTGGGTTATAGTCGATCGAAGGGAGATTTTAATTACCTTTCGGCTTTTGCCACCATACATTACATATATGAATGTTTATTAATTAATTAATCTGTTTAATCATGTTCTTTTAAAAGTCACATCTACATCTACATCTACATGTCATTTAGTCGGTAATAAACCGTATGGTTATCACACCAACTGTACAATATATAAAAATAATAAAATAAGTGATAAAATAATAAATAAATGATAAAAACAACTGAGAAAACAAGTCGAGTGAACGCAATAAAAGCACGAAACAGCACCAACTAAACAGTACCAAATAGCACGTATTAAACAAGGATTCTGCACTATTCAGCCAGTTAGCCGTTCCACGCCTTCACCGCTTGTACTCTATAATAAATCTAGTAATGATTAATTAATTAAGTAATTAAGAAGCTCGGACTTAAAAGTAATTAATGAGTTAATCTCAACAATATCAGCAGGTAAGTTATTCCAAAGTCTAATAGTCCTTGGGAAAAAAGAATAAAAATAAGTATCCTTAGTCGCTTTATCTTGTCTATATCTGCAATTATGGCTTCTCCGAGTTCTGAGTTCAGTATGTGGGTGGAGATAAGTGTTTACATCACGTCACATCACTTCATTCTTTATTATTTTCACATATGAATGTTTATTCTTTTGATTATTTTACTTTTATTGAAAGAACACCTCAAAATGCCTTATTTTACTTGTTATGTTTACAACGGAAGTGATTTATCCACTAAGTGAACCGGAAGAAAAGCGCTGTGCGCAGCACCTGTTCAATTTTTTCTTCATCGCGCAGCCGATTTGGCTAGCCAATCAAATTAGAGCCTGTTTCGTGTCTTACCAGAGCCTCTGATTTTTCAGTTAGTTGAGGAGGCACTGGGAACGAGAATGGGCCACACACTATTTGGCGGGCCACATCTATTGTTCTCTGATGCGTGCGCAACATCGTTAAAGTAGGCTACAGACCGATCTGCTTGTACATTTGTTGCCCCAATTTAGGTCACCTGGCTTTTCCCTTGTTTTTCTGTATCCCAAGCGGAAATGTACCAATTTCTCTAATTGGAAAACAAAGCACTGAATCCCCTGGAGAGCTGCCACATGATCTGAATTGGGATAACAAATGTACAAGCTACATCGGTATATTAGGAGACTACGTCTTTGTTACTTGAATCTCTTGAAATTGATTGCACCATTGTTAATAGAGGGAATGGTTAGGAAACCCGGCAAGCTTCAAAGGGGCTAAAAAAGGCGCTGCGATTTCGGTTGGAATGGGGTAAGACAAAAGATTGTGCACAGTCATAGTTCATTAGCGTTTCTATTGGCTGATTGATTAACATATTCCAATATCTATTGTGTTTTGTGTACTATCACGGTTGAAAAAAAGCGAACCGAAAGACCTATAACAAAGAAGTTCGCTGCACACTAGCAATAAACAAACTAAAAGTACTGTAAAACAGTCCCTTTCGTATCCCGAAAATCAGTCGAGGAACAGGGCTCGTTTCTCGCGCCCGAATGATAACAGTGAGAGTCCTGGCCGCGTGGCTCGTAGCCCGTTTCTCGACTGATTTTCGCGATATGAAAGGGACTGATTTACAGTCTAAACTGAAAGTCTAACTTACCTAGACTGATAATACGACTCGGCAACCCCAAGTCCCTGAGGTAATTTGGAACTAATTCTGAACCTTTCTTTGGCTGTAAAACAAATACAACTGCATTCACTGTTTGACGGTACTTAATTGTTCTAACTGATACTTCATAAATATGCCTATGTTCTTTTTGGGTGTCTTTCTGAATGCTCTCTCTCCCCTTGAACCGATACGCAGGCCCAGTGGCGGATCCAGGATTTGAAAAAGGGGGGTGACTATTTTGACCGGTACAGTTTCTGGTGCGAAATTTCTTACAAAATTTGAACGAATGGCCCAAAAGGGGGGGTGACATGTCACCCCCGTAACCACCCCTGGATCCGCCCCTGAGGCCGTACTAAAAACCTTGCGTTTACGCTCGAAGAATGCGCTTTCTTATTCAGGAAACACCGTTTGTTCGTATATTGATTTGTTGTTTAGTTGCCTTGCAGATTAATTTAGAAACCCGTAAAGTTTGAAACTCGGTGGGTCTCTGTTTACAACGAAATAATCCTTAACCAGGCTCTCAAGTTAAGAAATGGTTCGCCAAATTACAGGAGCAAACGACAGTAGGATACGGCAATGAGTCTAATAACGATTTTGCTTGAATATGCCTTAACAGTACTGTCTGAGATGCTACAATCAAGGTTATAAACTGAAAATAGAGGAAACTGTACCTGTTAGGCATTTTGGCTGTACCCTGGAGGCCAGAGGTTCTAATGCCCTCTCTAAACCAAAGCCAAATCGCCTTCTCGTCGATTCGCTCCTTCGGGCCTAAACTTTCAATTGGCTTAGAGAGGGCACTAGAACCTCTGGCATTCGGGGTATTTGGGCTGTGAAAACTGAAAGAAATCACCATCCAGCCAATCGGAAAGGGGAAGATAAAATATTAGTTAATATTTTTGAATCAGATATTTGAGAACTTTCCACAATAACAATTTTCTTTGAAATCAGACCACATCAAAAATTGGGGGGTTTCTCAGTGTAAGCATGTCCTGAAATTGTTAAAGCAAAAGTGCACTTGAAAACACTTGAAAACTTCGCTAAATTCCCCATTAAGTTCAGGTGTATTTAGACTCGTTCTATTAATGATTTGGGATTTAAAATGGTTAGGGTTTTTTCAAATTTGGGGGTTAGGTTTTAGAAGGTTTGTATGAAAATTCGAAAAAATGAATTATTAATATGCTTACACTGAGAAAGCGCCAAAAATTGTCTATTGAAAATATATTGCCTTTCTGGTTTTCTATTGAATGTGCGAGTTCAACCAATTAAATTCCGATAAAGAAGATAACGAAGATGGCTATTGCCAATGTTTTTCTTCCTTAGTAATCTGGTTCCTTTCGAATTTCACTACCTTTTTACATTCCTTGCCGTTCAGTGCATGCCGGAGCATTACTTAAGTATAGACTAAATGAGTACGTTTGGCTTGTGCCGACTGCATCCAGGAAAAGCTACACTGACTGAGTGAGATAGCTACGGAGCGAACTTTCTTGTAAGTGAGAGAAATACGGCTAACACTCACAAGAGGTCATTTCAATCAGTACGGCGTGTATAACCGACCATATTTTATGTGTTAACTGGAATAACGGTACGCTACTTCTTCAGACGAAATGAGTACGTTTGGCTTGTGCCGACTGCGTCCAGAAAAAGCTACACTGACTGAGTAAGATAGCTAGGGAGCGAACTTTCTTGTAAGTGAGAGAAATACGGCTAACACCCACAAGAGATAATTTCAATTTACGGCGTATATATACCGACCATATTTTATGTGCTAACTGGAATAACGGTACGCTACTTCTTCGGTTGAGTGATTATACGATTCCCAGCAACGCTGCATGTTTGCTGTAACCATCATTTCTTACTCCCCTAACTTTAGAACGCAACAACTGAAAAGTATTAAAAGGCATGTCTCGTTTAGATTTATATCCAACGTTTTGGGCACAATTATAGAATACTCGGCCATTTGGGTCATTAATAATTCATTTTCTCAAATTTTCATACAAACCTTCTAAAAACCTACCCTGAAATTAAAAAAAAACCTAACCATTTTCGACTCCAAATCATTCATAGAACGACCCTACATACACCTGCACTATAATGGAGAATTTAGCAAAGTTTAGCACAGTTTTCAAGTGATATTTTGAAGTGGCCGGGTATTCTATCAGTTTAGCTTGCTTACCTGACCACCCGAAAACGGTACACCGATGATCTGGACTTGTTTCAGTTCCATCTTGGGCCGTAACTTGATTTTCGGTTCTTTCTCGGTGTAAGAAACCCGAATATTTGAATTGCAAATTATTTTCAGCAGTGTTTAAGAAACAATACATACCATACAATACAATACATAGTATTGATTAGTTATGCTAATGAGAAAAGCAACATAAAAGTTCTAAATAGCGATCATCGGCAGCGAAATCCCTCGTGACGTATTGTGAGGATTAGTGACGGTTAGGGTTTGGTTTAAAATCAGGGTTAGGGTTTGTTTCGATTCTTCCCAGACGCTAAATATTTCTTTATATAGTTGAGGGTGGCGTTCTTGTGAGTATTTTCCTTCTAAAATTTTGTACTTTAGGGAACCCTACAAATTCGGGTTTCTTACACTGTGAAAATACCTGATTTTTTTCGTTCAATATTCGTATTCTCGACGAGCTGGAACGAGTACTCAATGGAGGCTCATGCGGGGGATTCTTTTCTAATGCTAAATAGCTTGTAACAAATAGACAATATTCGTATTCTCACGGACGAGCTGGGACGAGTACTCAATGGAAGCTCATGCTAAATAGCTTATAGCAAATAGACAATATTCGTATTCTTACGGAGGAGCTAGAACGAGTACTCAATGGAAGCTCATGCTAAATAGCTTATAGCAAATAGACAATATTCGTATTCTCACTGACGAGCTGGAACGAGTACTCAATCATGGAGGCTCATGCGGGGGAATTTGCTGAAAGCTATTTAGCGTTAGAAAAGAATCCCCAGCATGAGCCTCCACTGAGTACTCGTTCCAGCTCGTCCGTGAGAATACGAATATTGTCTATTTGCTATAAGCTATTTAGCATTAGTAAAGAATCCCCCGCATGAGCCTCCATTGAGTACTCGTTCCAGCTCGTCCGTGAGAATACGAATATTGCCTAATAGAAAGGTGGGGTTTCACATAACAACACCGAAAATAGCCTTTTGCAGGAAACAGTCACGTACGTACTATCACTTCAATACTCAATTAATTGCGCTCGTGGTCCCTTGGGAAAGGCTTTACTAGACGGCAAATAAACTTCAAGTCGCTGTTTTGAAGGAGGTGGAAAATAGCATTTACAAACAGGTTTTGCAACAAATACTACCGATCTCGTACACGTGCCTTTAAATAGACTTGGTATATAACGTGTTACAAGATACAATGATACGGAGATACCAAGATACAGTGATACGGTGATCCAGTGATCCAGTGATACGGTGATACGGTGATACAGTGATACGAACATCTCAAATTTCCTTTTTTTTAAGCGGACGCGAAATGGCCCCGCTAAATAAAGGTTTCTGTATGAAACGGACTGTTGTATGGGTCACTTGAGCTCTTGCAGCCGTGGCGTGACGCTAATTTAACGGTATTATCTTTCAGCATGACTGCTTTGTCTGACTATTTTGTTATTTAATTTTAACTTTTGAACGTTACGCATTTAACATTGAACCATTGAAAATTTTCCGCGATCCCGTTTCTCCGATCTAGTGAGATGGATTTCAGAAGCTCCAACTCCAAAAATATTTTATGGTTGCTTTGTCGCATTTAGGAGGAATCGTATTACAAAACCGTGCAGGAGAATATCAAAATTCGATTTGGTTATCATGCTCTCGGTGAAAAGGCGAAAACATAAATCCGACTAGATATAAGGGTAGATATGCGGGAAACACCGTCAAGAGCTCTCTTTTTAGAATTTCCCAATTCCCCAACAAATTTTGGTTTTGCAGCAGAGTTATCAATTGACATTGTGTAAAAAATTCAGACAAATCTTTTTAAAAACTCTATTTTGGTTGAAAATCGAAAGCGTAGAAAATAGCCCAAGATTTCCCGAAAATGCAATGTTGATTTCCGATCAAAGCTACGCGCCGCATCGAGAATATTTGAAAGCCGGTTCTAGTTTTCTTATGACTTGGAAAATGGAAAAGACGAAAGGTCCTTGAGGGACAAAGCCAAAGCGAACACCTATAAATGACAAAGGAAGGGCACATAACTGATCAAAGGCCTTAAATGCCAGTGACAGCGATTTGCAGGAGTCTGAAAGGTCCTGAAACAGCACGGCAAATAGCGAGATCGTGGTGTTGGTTTCAAGCGATTCATAATTTTAATATTTTTCTATCTAAGCTTTCTTGGAAACAAATCTTCTCTCGGCTGGTTCCTATCAATCAGATCAATTCTTCTTGATGTTCAGATGTGGACCACTCGGCACTCTGTCTGAACTTGTCGGGTTTTGCGAGGCTCGTAGTCGTATGCATTGTTTGGCCTTGTTTTGCTTCTTTCCAAGCTAAGGGCATCCTGCTGGAGCTAAGCACTGCTGGAGCTTTTAGCCCTGCTTGCTTTTTGGAAGACATAAGGCCAACAACCCATGGATCGGGGGTGAAAAAACGTTTCTCAATAATGCACTAGTCAATTGAAACTCCGGCCCGCCGACCCCCGGTACATAGCGGGGAATGTAACATTTATACAGTGTTACATTTTGACCTTTTCCCCGCCCATCGGTGACAGTTGGCTGTTACAATACCCGCCCCTATGGCCCCGGCATGTGCTTCAGAATTTTGAATTGGGAGGAGGCATTGATAAATTGAATATACATAAGCTTCAATCTGTTGTTCCATTATTTGAAAAAAATACATTTTCTGAAGCACATCACTAGCTGATCCAGGGGAGGGGTTTCGGGGGTTGCAACACCCACTATGATTCCTGTAAATCACTGTAAATTCAATTTTAAAATCTCTAGATAAAAAAAAAATCCTTTTTCAAACCCCCCTTTCACAAAATCCAGGATCCGCCCTTGTACATTTTCTATTACTATACATGCTTTCCGCACTTTTACAGTCTCCACCATTGTCTTGTTTATCAGAAATCGTTGTCTGTCAACAACAAAAAAACACTGCGACAAAGGAATATAAAGGAAATGCCATGCAGCTGCGTTAAAAAATATATTTTAATCTTATATTTTGCCGTGACGCAAACTTTAACAAAACCGTCTTTGTTGTTGCAAATAACAAAGAGTGTGTAATAATAAACACTTCCTGATCTACTACTCGTGACTTAACTCAGTATAAACACTGCCTCTGATGGAAACACCCAGGACTTGTTTAAATTAACTACGATTTCTGCGTGTCTCTAGCTTCCGCCATGTTTGATACACGTTGTTGATGCTCGGGCCCAGTCCCGCTCTGTCGTGGCTGGCGTTACAACCACCGCTAAATCCAAATCGTTACTTTCCCCGTTCCACCGGAGAAATGCAGCGTTAAATGTGCGTTATTCCACGGCCATGTCCCCGTTAATGCCCCGCTATGTCCCGGGGCCGGGGTTTCAATTGACTGCTTTCGTTACGGGCGAGTGAGCACATGTCATGTGTTAATTGCCTGCTGTCAATCAAACAGAACGTTTTACTTCCGGTTAAAAACTTCCTTTTGCGTACTGATTTTTTTTAAACAGTTTTTGGTATGTGAAAAATTGCTGCCAAAACTTCACTCAGTAGCCTGAATTTCAGCCGTCTCCTCCGGTTTGTACAACTGCGCATGATTCTGAAAGGAAGGAAGTTTGTTTTGCCATCCAGTGCAACCAAGTGATTGTATCCCTGCAAAGGGCCTCTGGTTTCTAGTTTTACTGGGGGAGGGGAGCGGGTGACAACTGTAATAAGGCCTGTTTCAAGAGAACAGCATTTTTTTCCGATTTGGTCAGCGATGTTGGTTCCTTCACACGTGTACCGTAAGCACAAGAAGGCGCTTGACTGACATTGTACGTCGGAACCAGCCCTTGCTCTTTAAATAAAACCGACACTGAACCTAGTGAGTAATTAAAGCTAACAAGCACACAAGATCAGACATGTTAACACAAAAGTATGACATCATTTCAATACCTATTCGCACCTTCGCGTCAGGACACCTGCACCTCGTTCCTCGCTTATCGTACTAAGAAAATGGAAGGACAAGTACCCTAAGCCGCGAGAGTTCTGGCAGCTCAACAGAATGTCCCAGGTGGTCAAGATCTTCCACCAGCTGCTCCTCCGACATGAAGCCGTCGCTCAGCTGCCAGAGCTAGAGGCAATTTCATCCTTTTTCCCACTATGTGGTTCAGGTTGTTGTTTGCCTTTTGTCCTCGTGCTCACTTACGCTTGTGTTTTGGTCTATCATGGTTTGTGTTGCATCACCGTTTTAGTCTCCTTGGTAGTTTCGCCGGTGTATTTGGTCTATAGAAAAGCAAATTGGTTTTGCTTTGGTTTGTCATTGGCTCACAGGGAAGCCATTTATGAGTTACTTGTGATTGCTCGCTCCTATGATTGGCTGGCTGTGGGTAATTTGCGTTTGGTTTCACTACACTCAATTGAAAACCGCTCTATTGCTTTATTCCTTCGTTACTACCATATGTATGTGGACGCGGATTTGTGCAGTGCGGTATAAATGTTCTAGTTAATTTTCTATTCTTCGTTTTAGTCCTTTATGTTTGCACGTTTTGGCATGTATTGCCGTGAGATTACGTGCTGGCCTCACAAATACGGATTTGTGCAGTGCGGTATAAATGTTCTAGTTAATTTTCTACACTTCGTTTTAGTCCTTTATTTTTTCACGTTTTGGCATGTTTTGCCGTGAGTTTACGTGCTGGCCTCACAAATACGGATTTGTGCAGTGCGGTATAAATGTCCTAGTTAATTTTCTATTATTCGTTTTAGTCCTTAATTTTTTTCACGTTTTGGCATGATTTTGCCGCGAGTTGGGCACACGTTTTGCCGTGAGTTTGGTACTTGTGTTGCCGTGAGTTTACGTGCTGGCCTCACAAATACGGATTTGTGCAGTGTGGTAATGTTCTAATTAGTTTGGTAATCCTCGCTTTAGTTTTTATTTTATTTACGCTTGGCATGTGTTGCCGTGATTTTACATGCTGGCCTCACAAATACGGTTTGTGTAGTGCGATGTTTTTATTAGTTTTCCATTCCTCGCTGTATAGCCTTTTATTTTGCACGTTTTGGCATGTTTTGCCGTATGTTTGGCATATGTGTTGCCGTAAGTTTGCGTGCTGGTCTCACAAATACAGATTGTGCAGTGCAGTAATGTTCTAATTAGTGTATTTTCCTCGCTTAAAGTCTTTTATTTATTTGCACGTTTTGGCATGTTTTCGGCCGTGAATTTCGCACATGTGTTGCCGTGAGTTGGCGTGCTGGCCTCTAGCCTCTAGTTTTTTTCGCGCAGCAAACGGATCATCGAAGCGGCTGCCATATTGGCCGAGCGTGAGAGACCTGGGATCGAATGACAAATGGAGGGGGGAGGGGCGCTTTGATGATCCGTTTGCTGCGCGAAAAAACACCATCTACCGCCTGAAAGCAGGCTAGCCTCAAAAACAATACAAAAGATACCTTTTGAATACCGCGTAATGTCAGTTCTCAGGGTTAGGTTCACAGGTAAAGAACGAGGTCTCACCGAGTTAACCTACCACGGTAAACTATCGCAAATCATTTTTTTCCCAACAACAAACTAAACTAGAGAAGCGAGCAGGACCAAGATGCGGAGAAAAGTGATTCAAGCGCACGCAATCAATCAAGTTCAAGTTTATTAATTTACTCATCAACTACATTTTGTTTAATAGAAATTGAAATTGAAATAAGAATTCGAACTAGAAAATAATTGACATTAAGCTTACATGCATATATTAGATGATCATGATATTTGGAAGATAATAAATTAATAATTATTATTTATAAGTATTATAGAAAATATATATAAACAGTATACAATGAAGTGAGTAATAAATGTAAATTGTGACAATAATAGAAATATAAGTTGAGGAGTGAGGGATTCTCTAATAACAGAGCTAATCGAGAGAGAATCAATCTTGCGCGAGCAATCACGCAATCCACCGTGGTACGAACACTGCTAACCGCCGTGGAAAGCGAGCAGCACCGTGGTATGTCCTATTTCCAATGGCAATCAGGTGAATCAGCCAATCAGAAAACGAGAAACTGAGCAGTTGTTGTAAAAATAATATTGATCACCTCATCTTTCTAATCCAGTCAGTGATTTAATATTCACTCTGTCATATACAAATAAATAATGGCAATTTATAAATTTGGACTGCAGAAAGAATAGGATGAAATTTAGATTACTGCTTCTATGTTTACCGGTTGAAGAATATATAAAATGTCCAGCTTTTGATGAAATGGAATTACCCTATATCATTATGACGTCACGGCTTGTTTATGAGGGGGACAGAATCGACTTGAACAATAGAAGTTTGAACTAAATCTGCTCTGCTGAGGAAAATTTAACTTCGAATTGTCTGGTTTCCAGATATCAGCTGTATCAATGTTTATCCCACAATATTTACCGTATTTGGTGGCTGTTACCGCTATTCTACGTTCTTCAAAATGCATTTGATAGCGATTTCCTTTGTGTTGTTGCTGTTTTGTCCCTGTTTTGTCCCCCTCCCACGACCGTGATCCTTAGCGTTTAAAGTGCCTATAACCCCAAATTTGAAGTATTTTTAATAAATTCTTTACATCCTTCTTATCAATAATTCGAAGAGAAAAAAAGGAAAAAAGTAAGAGTTCGACCTTATTTCTGGGGTCAAACATTGTAAAACAACCCGATTTGGGCACCCTGTCCCAAATGGCCGTCAGCTGGAGTCTGGAAGTAGCCTGGGAACGAAACCGGAAAGCAACGTCATAGTAGTGAGAGAAAGCGAACAACCAACAACAAAGACAGTAAAAACAGGGCGAACCGAGCGAATAACTCGATTTGAAATGCCAAACAGATGTGTATTTGGGGGCTGTAGGAATGAGCCAGACTCAAAAAAGGATAGCTCTAACACAAGGTCCCGTTTTTAAGCGATGATCGGCCAGAAGCAAAGAAGAGAAGACGCCAGTGGTTGAGGTTCGTGCGAACAAAGCGAGCGAAGTGGGAACCGACGAAGAACGTTTGTTTGGTTCACTCCAAGCCGGAAGACTTTATAAGATTTTCTTTAGTCCTTGACTCTACGCCAAGACTGAAGTCGGTTGAATATGGAGTTGTTCCTATTCCATCAGTCCATGCCATCGAAACCGATTTAAGCCATTCTCCGATTTTGGTAAGTGCTTTTGAGTTGCATGGCAATACAGATTTATACAGTAGCGCTATAGCCTCCTAGTCCTATACTGCTATAGCAGCCGTTGTGTAGCGCTTCCGTTCACTCCATTTCCCGGAATGGAGTGAAATGGAAGCGCTACAAAACGGCTACTATAGGAGGCTAGCAATACAGTGGAACCTGCATGTATAAAGAAGTTCCTAGGGAAAGGAAGAAAACTTCATTATGACCGGGTTCCACGTACTGAACATTGTTTTCACCACAAGTGTATTAGACTAAGAGAGTGCATGTTATATCGTTATTTAGTATGAGGGAAATAACCATGAATAAATCAGACAACTTTCTTTAGATGACACCTGCACCTATGGACAGGACACCATGCTTAACAAGCAGCCAAGGGCAGAAGCAACCCAGAAGAGACAACAAAGGATGACTGTTATAGATGTTCCTCCTTCAGCTCCAGGTAATTCAAATTGTTTTGTATAAAATATTTTTTTGCACAAAAGAAACTATTCAAATTCTGAAAATATTCAAACAAAATAGAATCTGTGCTAATCACACCTTCTGTGTATGTCCCCCAATAACACCTACATGTAGCTCTTGCTCAAGCAGTGCAAATACACCTACATGTATCAAACTGTTGGACATGTCATATAAAGGTATACTGCTTGTTTAGTCGGAAGACTAAACAAAATATTAAAATACCAGCTGGAAACATATAATATTACACTGTAAGTTTGTATTTAAAACGAAACCAGTGCTTTATTTACCATAAACTAATATATATATACCCATAACTAACTTAATAATAATTGTTATTTTTGTATTTTAGTGCCAGAAGTTCCAGTTCCACTTGCTGTGAGGCCAGAAATTCCAGTTGCACCTGCTGTAAGGCCCACAAAAACCAAGGCAAAACCCCATTGCTCAGTGTGCAAGAAACCTATTAAATTAAAATTAATTAAATTGTTAATCTCTAAATTATATATTGTTTCTTTTTTTGAATTTATTTGTGGAACTCTGTAAACTAGCTTGTAGCTAAGACTGTATGTCCTCCTCATTAAATAAAGTATTGTGTAAACCTATTAAAGAGCATAAAGGTGTTGTTGATTGTCCAAAGAACAACCCTCATCCCCTTATAAGTACAGAGTGAACCAGAAATGTCTACCAGCTATCTCAGTGATTTGATATGTTATCAATGGACAATCTAGGTAGCAATATATTATACTGTCAACTTCCATAGGCTAATCACTCCTGTGACCAGCTCAGTGAAATCGATTGCCCTATTTTATTGGCATGACATCAAAACAAATAGATGAAAGCCGCCATTCTTATTTTATTGGGAAAATGAGCTAATTTGAAGGAAGGCAATCTATGGCAGAACAGCTTTATTTTGTATGTCTATTGTTAAAGACGAGTGTTTTGACCCCCTAAGATGGCAGCTGTGTCTATCATGTGACACCATAATTAAATAGGGCAATTGAATTTGAGGCTTAAAGGGGCTATGTCACGGTACTATGCATGTATGGAGTCAGTGTTCGATTGGTGGGTTAAAACAGTTCAACCCCCTCCTTCAATGCTGGATTGAAAGTTGTTCGTTATTTTACTTGAATAATGTGTATTTACACAATTTATTAGTCATTTTTGAATATTTGCTTTGATTTTTACCATCCCACACGTGCACGAGGTTTGTCAGTTCATATGAGAATCTCTGATAATGAGTGGGTCCGGCCCGGACATCTAATGTAATGGTCTCTCACCATGATACAGTTCCTTTAAGGTTAGGCCAGAGCATTGAAAACATGTTCATCTTGTAAAAGGGGTTAGTCAGATTTTACTGTTTTCCAATTTACTACTCAAACATTTAAATTTTAATATTATAATCCTATTTTCGAAATTTGTGTAAAATTATAGAAAGGAACACAGGGTGCGATGCAAGTGCTTCCAATAGCCCAGGGCTAGTAGTTTCGCTTGTCAGGGTAGTGATTCCTGTTCACAGGTTGCCTGAATGGACATTGAATGGACATATGGACATACATGTAGGTTAATAGCCCACATTCGATATATGCTTCACTTCTCACACACAAAGGTTCTGGGGCATAATTAAATTCATTATTGTTATTTCATTAATCACTGCACATTATTCCCCAGAGCCTTGTACATGTATTGAATCATTTGTATGTGACCAGTGAAGCCTATATCAAAAGTGGCCAATGGCACTGAAAGTTTGACTGTTCATTGTTGTTCTCCTTAAAGTTTATATAAGTTATATATGAAGTACTTTCATCTTCTTCAAATCCAGTGAAGGTTTCTTTCCCAGCATTGAATTTTGTCCTGATTGTGTCATATGCACATGCTAGTAGAGGAATTCTATTGTTGCCCAGATAACCGTAGACTAACTGGATGTACATGTACTCTCTGTATGAGACAACTCGTAGAAATCTGTAAATAAAGAAGTTTATATGTTAGTACCAATTGTTTGATACAGTTGAAGCCCTTTGTGAAACTGCCCTTGTAGGTGACCAGCTCCCCTCAGAGACCACTTTTGTGCTCTGTAGTAACCAGCCACTCTCATAAGTGACCACCGCGCATACCACCACCTTTGGAATTTTTCTTTGTTTTTAAACTCTTGTAAGTAACCACTCCAGAGACATGATCCCAGACTGTGCAGAGTCAACTAAATATAAATATGCACTAGCATTTTGCAACAATATTCTTATTATATCTGACATTCAAGCTGTTACAGTAGAGTAGTACAGTATTGTATACTGTGATATCAGTCGCATTATATATGTATCCCATGGGTGTGGTGTGTGCAAGCTCTCATAAGCGAGCAACTACTCCTGATTCCAGTTCTGACTAGTTATGAGCACATTTTCCTGATTCCCAGTGTGGTTGCTTACGAGACTCGAGAGCTACTATTTTTAATTAACATGCACGATAGATCAAAATACTCTGATAAACCTTCCACTTTCCTGGTCAGACTAAACATGGAACTGTGTTCATTGATTTCAATTCATACCTTGGTCATTATTGAGCATTATTAATGCTCGCGGACTCGCTCGTTCGAGATACGATACGAAAACCTTGTGAATAAAAACGATATATGATTGTTGCGATTGGAAGGATCACTGGATTCTTTTGGCATCCTGCATTGCTGCAATGCCGTTTTTTTTGGGAGACCACGGCCACGGGAAGCCCATGAAGGGCTATGATAACTTATTTTAATTTTGGACAGTTTAACTCACCAGCTTTTCCTTGCTTCGAGGCCTTCCACTGAACCGATTCTGGAGGTTTCCATCTGTACTCTTGTAACCCCATTCTTCATCGGCGAGTGGCTCATCCGCGCCGTCCGCTCTCTTCGCCGGCAGATTCTTCTGCTTCAAGCTCATAGTCATAGTTGATAAAATTTAGCTCGGAATTGTCTGATGAACAACTGTCTTGAGTTCAGATTCGGAGCCTGACGAAGACATTTTGTCAAAAAATCCAGCAGAAAATTACAGAACTTACGACGAGAGAAGCCTTAACAGGCTAGCAGGAGAAAATGCTGTTTTGCCGTTTTAGTGAAAAAGGTTGACAAGTGGTATTTTTGAAAATACCAGCCTTATATTTTGGCTACTTTTGAATAAAGACATTGAAAAAAATGCAGACTTTTTCAACAAAAACTAAAGAATTTGGGTCTTTCTTCAGGGAGCACATAAATTTATGCTTTCCTTTGCCGTCTGGGAATCCATAAATTTATGCTTTCCTTTGTCAGTGTGGGAATCCATAAATTTATGCCTTCCTCGGTAATAGGTAAATTTTAATAATCATATAATTTGTTACAATTTTCAACTTCTTAACTGAAAACATACTTTAAAAAATATCAAACTAGTAAGAATAAAGGGAACCAACTTGAAGAATATTGTGATCTGGAAGGACTTTTTGGTAAATGGCAAAATGGCACTTTTACCTGCTAGGCTGTTCTTTATCACGTGACATGGCTCCCTACTATGACGTAACTAGTCCCAGACCCCACCAAGTCGCTAAGCTGACGGTAAAAGTTCACGGCTCTCATCTTTGAAAAGCCGTAAAAAAATGAGAAATGCTTTAAAACCATTTTTTTTTCCGGGAAGTTGCATAGAATACTTCTAAGTTTGATCTGAAAGCGTAACTTTTTTGGGGTTATAGGCACTTTAAACAATAGATTGTTTTGATATGACGTCATAGTGATATAGGTCAATTAAAACTAAACGGGTTTAGAACAGTTCGGCTTTCTTAAAACAACTTTGATATTTTTTGTTTCAAAACTGAAACCTAGTTTGTTAGTCTGTTGAAGTTATTTACATTTATGAATAATAGCTTCTATGTTGGCGGCTTCATGCCTGGCTGGCTGACTGATGTCTGATTGACTGACTCTGTATAGTAGAGTAGGGGATTTGAGGTGAACATATCACTTTCGCGGGTAGAGTCGATGGCTAAGAGAATAATAGGCGCAATCGTTTATCTGCTGAAATTTGACACCTGTCGTATACAAACATGCGACTTCCGCACGACATCTCCGAAGTTCTTGATCTTTTCGTTGACTTAGAAAAATAATCATTTCAAAACTTTCAGTTCCGACATTTGTGTTCATAAAATAAATAAAAGTAATGTACATGAGGGAGGGCAGTACCAGGTCTGGATTTGAAATAATTCCAATTTCCGTGACCCGTTTTTTCGTAAAATTATGTTGAATTCCGGATTATATATGATTCAGAATAATGAAACTGAGAAAATCTGTGTTTGTTTTCACAATAACTTGGAAACCAGGTCTGGTTCTGGACCCCATGCCACACATACAGTACTGTACCTATTTATCATACAAGTGCCTGGAATGCCTTCAAGTCTCTTCTTCGATAAAAGAGCTTCATTGATAGAATGGATTGCAAGCAGCAAGGTCGTCCCATAATGACTGTATCATTTCTTTGATGGTTAGTTCTTTTCCTAGCATGCCAGCAACCAGGTTATTGGGGTCCCTGCTACCGCCATGTGCTAACATAGTGTCCCTGTATCTGTTGCCCATTTCTCTCGAGAATGGGTCTGCCTCAAAGCACTGGTGCCACACCCGTGATGCTACAGCTCTTGACCACAAGTAGGAATAGTAACGTGCACCATAGCCATTCAGGTGACTAAACCTCTGCTGCCAAGCAGTGGCTGGAAAGAAATGGTGTAGGAACCAATAAATTATTACCTCATGAATTAGAATATTCCAGTTGTGTGCATTAATTTACAACATGTCTGTTAAGGCTACAGTTAGCCCCTTCTTTGCCATTTAATTTTCCTGAGTGGTACTTAATCTTCCTGCCCAGTTGGCCACTTCTCTTCTGTGATTTGATTCATTAAAATTTTCTGAAAAGGAAAGCACTAAACAATGGAATACAGAGAATGTAAGGCTTTTTTTTTCACCATTTATAGAGTGCTGAATGACATCATTAAGTCTGATAACAGCTTCAATCAGCACTTCCCCGAAGAACTGAGTCTGTGCCTGGTGTTTTGACTGAGAAAGAGCCTTGTGTCTTGCTCGTAGGTTGGGCCATGAGTTCTTCAGCTTTCTTTGGAATATTGGACAACATTTACTTGCCATTGATTCCAATATGAAGTTATTAGGTCGAATTAACAAATCGCACACATTTTGCCATTGTCTGTACTCGTATTGATCATAGAAATGACACCATAAAATGTTCAAAACTCAAGTGGAACAACGAGTGTAGCGCATTTTATGGCGTCATTTCTATGATCAATACGAGTACAGACAATGGCAAAATGTGTGCGATTTGTTTTTTACAACGACGAAGCACTTATAGCTTCAAATGAGTGCATAATAAACTGCTTTCGAGTCGAAAAAGGCAAAACGTAAACACTTCTAATTACCGTTGCCGAGAGAAAGCTTTCTTAGACAAATGGCAATTTGGTTCACCGATTAACTTCTGTAATTGATGGAATGCATGTGAAATCCTTTCAGGTTTTTTTTCTGGATCAGAAAAGTTATTGTTATATAATTAAAAACTTCTGAGCTCTGAGAGAACTAGTCTAGTCACAAAGTCTGACTACAAGTACAAATTCGCCAAAACTTTCTATTCTCCACTCAAGAGAAAACTCTCATTTTGCCAAATGGCACACTACAAAGAAGTATGACTCACCGATTGACTTCTCCTAGTAATAAAATGCTTGTAAAATCCTCACTTTCTTGTTTTTGGAAGCGAAGTTAACATCCATTTGAATTCACAAACCTCGCCATGAAAGCACTTTGCAAAGCTACCACGGCTTGCGAGTGACATCATTTTCATTGTATGTACTTATTTTGCATATAGTGGAGAGCCAATCAGAACGCGAGAAAATTGGATGTTGTTGTAAAAATGGCTTTAGACTTGGTATATATTTTGAAGAATGAAAATGTGGGGAGGACTATGCCGCTGTTTGGTTGGATTTCCCAGCTTGCTTTGTGGTTAGAGTGGTTGAATTTAGCTTGCGGTGCAGTGCTTACAGAATGAATGGCTTGGTGCTGGGAAAGTTTAAGTCTTCAGGGACAGAAAGCAAGGTTAGTGGAAACTTGAAAGCCTATATTTGATGTGAAACATGCATTTTTGTAAGAAAATTTAGAATCTGAGGAGAGAACTATTTTTTTCTGTAAGTGTCATTTTAATTATTTTTTTTCTGAAATGAAATGATGTACAATTATGCAAAGAAAGGAGGATTTAGATGAAATTCTTCATTTTTAATATGCCTAATGCAGTTCAATAGGATCATTTGTCTATACATTATGCTGTGTGGCAATAAGAGGGCCTTCCTCTTTAAACTTAGCAAATATTAGACTGAAATCCTCAAATCAAGTAACCAGTGAAATACATCTAAATAATGACATGTACCGGCCTTAAAACTATGAATTTCTAACAAGACCTGAGACAACCATAGGGGCTGATCAAAGTCAGGACCCAGCTCATCCTCAGATCAAATTGGAATATACATACGTATATTGTTGGAGCAAAATCTGAAAACTGAAATGAGAAATCTGAGACCAAAAGAATTAAGGTATATGTTGTAGGTTGTTTCTCAATTCAGGTTGTTTTTAAAACAACCTAGGTCATTTTAAAACAACCTAGGTCATTTTAAAACAACCTAGGTCATTTTAAAACAACCTAGGTCATTTTAAAACAACCTAGGTCATTTTAAAAAAGATAAAAAAATCACCCACCCCTCCCCCACAAAATATTTTTTGACGAACTACCCCTCCCCTCTACTTCCTTCCCCTCCCTTCCCACTGCCTCTCAATTTTCTCCTTGTCCCCCTTGACACACCTTACTGTACTGTACCACTTACCTCAACGGTCACCCATCCACTTACTAACCTTGCCTGGTCGGGCTTAACTTGGCCGAATCACAAGGAACGCCTGGTAGATATTAATCCAGTGGATTATCGCACTGCGCCACGAAAGCGCTTGTTGATTTGAACACATCATTTATTCTCCAAGTTACTTATCGTCGAACCCAGTCCCTCTCGTTATGTGCGCATGCGTACTACTAACAAAATCGGACTTTGAAACATCTTTCGAAAACATTGTAGGGACGACATTAAACAACACGTTTGTGTTGACTCTGCGTTCTTTTATGAAAGCT
This sequence comes from Actinernus sp. WN-2022, assembly GCA_030867875.1. Lineage (NCBI taxonomy): Eukaryota > Metazoa > Cnidaria > Anthozoa > Actiniaria > Actinernidae > Actinernus > Actinernus sp. WN-2022. Next base: position 79,004,118 of record JAOWCC010001589.1, read on the forward strand.
GCAGCAAATCAAGGGAAGTAAGGAAGCTAAATCCAGAAAAAATACTTTGTTTCTCGACTTTATTACGGCTCCACTCGTACTTCGAAACAAACTGTGTCAACCGAACCGACTTAGAGTAATCACTGACCGAAAGTAAAGACAAAAGAAAGCGCATCACCTCTAACATTAACTGTATTATATTGTCTTAATTGTCAGTCTATAATCAAAGAACTCCGAGAATGTGAAAAGACGTAAAAAATGGATAAATGATCGGGCGCTTTCTCAGTGTATAAGCATATTAATTATTCATATTGTCGAATTTTCATACAAACCTTCTAAAACCTAACCCCAAATTTGAAAAAACCCTAACCATTTTAAATCCCAAATCATTAATAGAACGAGTCTAAATACATCTGAACTTAATGGAGAATTTAGCGAAGTTTTCAAGTGTTTTCAAGTGCACTTTTCTTCAATGGTCCTGTGAACTAATTAATCCAAAACCTAACCCTGTATTTAAAAAAAACCTAACCGTCAACAAGGGCTGTTCACTTACTTTGAAGTCAATGATTTTAGAGCTATAGTCACTAAATTAAGCTTTTTAAATAATGCTTCTTCAATGGTCCTGTGAACTAATTCAAACCCTACCCCTACATTTAAAAACACCCTAACCGTCAACAATGGGTGCTCACTAATTTAGGGTTTTTAGAGCTAAGTTGCAATGTAGAAATGTAATACTTTAAATTCTTCAATAGTCATACATGTACAAACCCTAACCCTACATTTAAAAGACCCTAAAATGACCTAGGTCATTTTAAAAATAACCTAGGTTGTTTAAAAATGACCTAGGTTATTTATATTTTAAAAATAACCTAGGTTATTTAAAAATGACCTAGGTTGTTTAAAAATGACCTGAATTGAGAAACAACCTACAACATATACATGTACATTGTATACAATGTATATTACCATAATCAATGACTGCTTGTATCTTATTGTCAGTAGCAGAGTAGAGCACTGAGTTTGTGTCACAGCAATGACTTATGGCATGGTTACTGTATAGCATGCCATAACATTGAAATGGTTTCTCTATTGTTTTTCTTCTTCTGATCCAATCACATTACAGAGTTATGGAAGAGTAAGTTGCAGTCTATGGACTCGTGTAGAATCTGCTCTATCATAGAGAACATGTGTGCATTAGTTCTACACCATTAAGGTAAAAATCCTCAGATTTCTCATTACAGATTTCTTTTTCTTTTGGAAATAGTTGTATACATTCAGGTAACAGCTTACCAGGCACATGAGGAATAACTGTGTACTGCTTCTGTATATTGGAAATGATTTCTGTAGTGGTCTGTGGCAGAGGGTGCTGACTATGATACACCTGGTCAACCATGGAATACAGGACTTGCCGCTGCATCTCCAGTGCACCAAACATGTTCCTGGACTGACATAGCTTAGTAATCATCTCTTCTGGCAGTGAATGGCCTGTTCGAAAATGTTTAGCAAACTTTGATAACACTCTTGGATCCCAGGCAAAGTACTCCATCAACACAGAAGGCACTTCAGCAAAGTCTGTTGAGCATCTAGTTCCAGTGACATGCTGGTACCTTGTTCGAGCCAGCATGGAGTGCATCGCATGACCCATCTCATGAAATAGATTTTCTACCATGCCATGTGTTAAGAGAGATGGCCCAGATGGGGAGGGGGGAGGAAAGTTACAGATGACAGCAACTATGGGTAGTTGGTATGAACCATCATTGAGTGTCCGGCCCCCTAAAGGAGAATGTTCATGTTTAGTAAGTGTCATCATAGCCTGATTTTCAGATGATCTGATTTCATTGTGGAGTGAATAACATTGGATCATCTGAAAACTGTCAACAATGTGTGCTCGCTAATTTGTTTGAGTTTGTTTTGACCGGGTCAAATTGACCTAGTTTGAATTGACTGGATCAAATTGAACTAGTTTGTTTTAAGTATTGTATACTTACCTCTGATAGTAAAATGAGAATCCTGCTGTAACTTGCAAGGTCTTGCCAAGAAGTCACAGTAGATGAAACCTAGAACACCTTCTGTCTCATGCACAACCCCCAACTTCTGCACTTCAGGTGCCCACAATTCCCCAGGGGAAGGATCCTCAGGCTCAAGACTTATGCCGTAGAGATTCTGAAATAGGAAATTTAACCCCTCCATACACAAACCAAGGGGGAAGTATGCTGCTAGGGAAGATGCATTCAGTTTGAGAGACTGCATTTTTGCAAGACCTGAATAATACTGCAAGTCCCATGGCATGATCTTACTTTCCTTTCTTCCACTGTCAACTCTTTTCATGTTTTCCAAAATTCCAAGCTCCTTCTTGGCAGGTTTTTCAAGCATCTTTGATGTAAGTTTCAAAAAGTCTAAAACATTTTCTGGAGTTTTTACCATAGTACCCCGAAGGGCACGGTGTGCAAAAGTTGGAAAGTCAACAAGGTTAGCCAGTTGGTTCCTAGCTGAGAGCAGTAAATCAAGGTGATGTATTTGGGACTCAATTGGATGCAAATGAGCTCTGAATGCCAAAGCTCTTAGTTCTTCATTTGGGGATTCCAAATACATTGTATCAATGGCGACATTATCACCACTGTTTGGAAATGAATTGTTTATCCTATCTGGGCAGTCACGCTTTGGTAGTAGAACAGGCATGTTGGCGCCTTGTGCAAACTGTGCACCCAAAACAAGTATAGCCTCTTGAAGCTCAACAAACTGCTTGCACTTTTCCTTGTCCAAGTGAATACCACTTAGCTCAAAGTCAAAGAGGAAAAGCTCAGCAACTTGTTTTGTTTCTTCGTCCATTAAATCTCTGTTGTTTTCAAGGACGGATTTCAAGGCATTGTATAATGCATAGTTAGTGTTGAGTTCCTCAACAAAGTTACTGATTCCCATAGATGTCTCCTCTGCTGCAACTCGAAAACTTTCATCTGGATGGGACATCCTTACAAACTCTGCCAAGTCTGCAGCCCTACACAGGGCATCGGACAGTTCATCAAAGATACCAACAAGTTCTGGACTAGTGGCAGAGTTTAAAGCATTCTGGACCAGTCTTTCGCCTTCAGTTAAAGCTTGGAGTTTCATTACGTCAAAGCCTGAGCTTTCACTAAGCTCTGAGAGACCAAAAAGGCCCGTTGGATGAAGGTTGGAGTCTTGTCTCGCGCGTGGATAGTTGAAAGCAGTTGCCAAAGTACTCCATGTATTGACAGTCCTTGCTCGTTGTCGCCTCAGTAAAAGCCGGCATGTTTGTAATCCAGCCCTTCCACACACTGTTAGAAGTTTCATTGCAGTAAATAATTCAAACTTTTATAGACGTACATTTGTAAAGTCAGTAGTTTCCCATCTTCTGATCTTGTCGACTGATTATCGATTCACGAAATGATAAGGATCGGTCGGATCGCTTGTTGATCGATTGATTATTGATTGATTATCGACTAATTATCGACTATTGGGAACGAAGGTTGGCCAATATTCGCCATCCAAAACCAAAAGATGTTCTGTCTTTGCCTTATACTAGGAATCCCCGTGATTTTCTTGATTGCAATTCTCTTTAGTGATTGCGACTTTACGCTCAAGTTCTGGGAAAGGTTCGGGGCAGCTCCTAAAGGCCAGCTGTATGGGAGAGTTGGATGGATAACCGGAGCTTCGAGTGGCATAGGTGAACACCTTGCCTACGAGCTGGCAAAGTGTGGATGCAAACTGGTGCTGTCTGCCAGGAGGAAAGAAGAATTAGAAAGAGTGAAGAAGCAGTGTGGAAGTAAGTGACGTATTGGTGCAGCTGGGAGGGAAGATTTTAAGAATTTAGAAATTAAGACTTTTATAATTATACTTCCGCGTACGTACGTGCTTCATTAATTTGTCAATTATATAATCCCGCCTCCCGGCGATCGTGAATGGGTGATGCACAACTCAATCGGTAAAGGTTATGTTACACGAGACGACTTTTAACGACGATTTTTCGTGCAAAAATTGTTGCGCGAAAAGTCAACATAGTGTAACATGGCGCGCTGGACGATTTTTAACGCAATCTTCGTTGTGGCAGCATGTTGCAAGTTTTGAATTACCTTCAAAAACCTGCAACATTGTTGCCCGAATTTTGTTGGAGTTGCTTCGTGTAACACCCTCACCATTGACTTTTCGCGCAACATCGTCCCAGAAACCCGTTTGCTACGCCCACGGAAACGAGGCTACGTCAACAAACAAAGTCTTACTTGGCAGCTATGTTTCTAAACGAGGGTGTAGGTGCTAGGTAGATGTTGCGCTAACAATCGTCCCATGTAACATACCCATTGTTGTCTCGTGTAACATGCATTAAAAATCGTTGTGAAAAATCGTCGCGAAAAATCGTCTCGTGTAACATCACCTTAACGATTATAGTGTTTTTTTCAAGTTTTAAAGGGGCTGTGTCACGGTAAGACTTTACATTCGTTTTTTCGGGCCGGAAAGAGCTATTTCCACCGATTTTGATATGAACTAACGAACCTCTCAGCCATGTACGATGCTTAAAATCAAAGCAAATATGCAAAAATGACTAACAAACAGTGTATATTGTAAACAGTCTCCAGGGAAAATATTGAAAATCCTTTCGATCAGGCATTGAGGGAGGGAAGTTTAATTGTTTGTATCCAATTAACAGCCACTAAACAAGCGATTACTCGGTACATGCGCAGTACCATGACAATTTAGCCCCTTTAACATCAAATGATCAACATTACGCCTAACCACCGGTAACCCCATTTTTTTTAAAGTGGAGCAATGCAGAATACATTAAACATTAATCATTAATAATTCATTTTCTCAAACTTCTAAAAATCTACCGCCCAAATAAAAAAAAACTAAACATTTAACGAGTCTAAAAGTAAAATTTATACACCTGGGCCCAGTTGTTCAAAGCCGATTAGCGCTAATCCTGGATAAAGGCAGCGTTCACACTTGGTGCCCAGGCATGAACAGTACCAATAATTATTATTGGGCACTAATAATAATGTGAACAAGTCTTATGACATAAGTAGGGAGGTCAGTCCAAAATTTACAGTCATTCAAATCACAAAACAAACAACATAAATGAATGGAACTCGCCCTAATAAGAATTTTGGTGGTAAAAAAATTCAAGATCAGCCTAGAATAAAAAATATTGGCAAAGTTATGCACCAGTCATTTGAAATCCCCCACCCAACATGCCCATGAAAACTATTGAAGCTCCCACACCCTGGGGCATCAAAATTATGTGAAGTCCCCCATATTGAAATGTTGTAAATCACCTAAGTTGTTCCCATTCCTTGCTTCTATGTAAGCTTGCTTGTATTCAGAATGTAGAGTCTAGTCTATTAAACTCTATAATTTTACTGCTTGAAGGTTGAACAAGTGTACATGTCAAATTAGCATGAGGTGGAAAAGTGAATCCCCCACTTATATCCCGAGTCGGTAGGAGAGGGAAGTGATTATGAGCGTTGACCCCACCTCCCGGGAGAATGAAAAATGGTGAATTTGAAGTGAACATCCCCGCAATGCCCTGGGTGTGGGGATTTCAAATGACTGGTGCATTATGAATTGAGAGTTTGGGGTATTGTTTGGACAAAGGATCAAATTACAACCATTTAGGGAGTGTTCATTATTTATGAATGTGATATAAAGTGGTAAGCTGTAGTGCTAAGTGTGCACGCCCTACGAGGGAAAGAGAAAAAATCTCTGACCCAAGTGGGACTCGAACCCAACGACCTCCAGGTTACATGTCTGGTGCTCTACCAACTGAGCTATCAAGTCAGATGAGTCCAATCGTGGGTATGAGTGCATTATATGGGGTCACGGCGATTATATATTTATATATGTAGTTATGATATTGAATCATGTTTGCTGCGTAGCACTAGTACGTGTAAAGAATGTGATATAAAGTGGTAAGCTGTAGTGCTAAGTGTGCACGCCCTGCAAGGGAAAGAGAAAAAATCTCTGACCCAAGTGGGACTCGAACCCAACGACCTCCAGGTTACATGTCTGGCGCTCTACCAACTGAGCTATCAAGTCAGATGAGTCCAATCGTGGGTATGGGTGCGTTATATGGGGTCACGGCGATTATATACATGTATGTATATGTAGTTATGATATTGAATCATGTTTGCTGCATAGCACATATTTTTTCTCTTTCCCTCGTAGGGCGTGCACACTTAGCACTACAGCTTACCACTTTATATCACATTCTTTACACTTACTAGTGCTACGCGGAAAACATGATTCAATATCATAACTACATATTCATTATTTATGGGGGGGTGGTGTTTCATCTGGTTCTCTTGTTAAAACTTTTATAACCCCCCTATAAATGAATTAAAACTTAGATGACCCCCTTATGAAATTGCTCAAAACTTTATTGACCCCCCCCCGCCAATAAAGAAAGATAGATGTGCAAGAAAGACTGCAAACTGCACATCCTAAATATGATAATTAAAAAAGCCCCTGGGAGGGTCTCTTGACCTAAGTGAAGGAAGAGCATCTGTCTCAGTTGTCAAAATTTACACAGAGTTGGAAGAGTAGTTGGAAGTAGCTGAATTTTGTTTTTTTTAGACACTATTAAAGGCTTTTTCCATGGAGCGATCACAGAGACCGTATGCACCCGGGGGGGGGGGGGGGGGGTACTCCTGTTTGTGACGTATTATGTATGTGCCGCAGGGGTGGGTCCGGGTTTTCAGCTCAGTTTGGGCAGGTAGGGTCAGGATTTTGACTTGATTTGGGCAGATCAGGGTCAGGATTTGAGTACTGTATATTTTGGGTGCAGTCAGGGTCAGGGTTCAGTATATTTTTTAGGCAGTTAGGGTTCAGTTTTTTTAGCTACTATGTCAAAAAAAGACATTCTGTTGCTGCATTTTGATCGCCTGCCCACATGCAAGCACTGAGGTTCCCATACATTGTGACGCCGCTAATTCATACTTCAGTACTTATCTACATTGTATGTACTTCATCTGCTGATTTGTTTACGTCCCAACTTGAAATGTTCCGTATTTTGCATGCAATCCCGGTACGTGGTATACCGGCTGGGGTAACATATCCGACCGTGTTTTGAAAACAATTTAAAGAAGGGGCAATCAGGTTTTTTTTTCCCAAAAGGGGGCAATCAGGATTTTGGAGCTCGGATTGGGTCAAACAGGGTCAGGGTTTGAGCCTCTTGGCCTCACATACATACCCATTTTTCATGAAAGTACCCCCCTCTGGAGGTATGCATACTCCTGATAACATTCAAAATTCTCCTGCAATTTCTTTGTTTTCTAAGGGAGAATTTAGAATGTGATAGTCTGGCACTTATGCCCTTTTTGCACACAGCCCTTCAAGTAAAAACAAGCTTCACCACCATTCTCGCATGGCACAGCATCCACAGGCAGCCTATGCATGTCAAAAGTATTGATTTGATATATTCTTCCAATATTCTAGCATCGGTTAGCGACTCCCTGTGAATTTTAATAGCCCACTTTTGATATTTTTTGGCTACGATACTGCATAACCCAGGTCCTGGTTTGAACAATCAGTGAGATTGATGATCGATGTAAACTGCATGATGTTAATCGATAACAATCAGTCAATTGATAATCAATGAACAATTTATTGATGGTGACGGTTTATGTGATTATCAATAATATTGGCGTTTCAATAACTTTTTGGGAAACTGGAGGTCCTGACGTTAGAGGCGGTGGTTTACCTAGTAAACTTTACTCAACACTTAACAAAAAAAACACAATGATCGTATGAAGTAGCCGGCGGTAAGAAGCAAAGTAACCGGCAGTTTATCGCCGGTAGCCGCCTTCTATTGAAACCCCTATGACTATCAATAAATTGTTCACCACCTTCAATGCATTCCTGTGTTGACCTCTCTACTTATGGACAAGTCAAATGTTTTGTAGTCTTTATAATTAACATGAAATGGACATTTGTCATAACCTTTCACAACACAGTTGATTGCCACACTGTCGATCTTTACGTTCTTGTTTTGACATTGTTGTAACTTCAAACAGGGCTCGAAATAACGGCCGGTCAACGGTCAATTTTCGGCCAACTTTGGTGCTTGACCAGTCAAATACCGTTTTGAACGGACATGTTGACCGGTCATATAATTATTTGAAAAAAATTGACCTACAAATCGCAAAGTCATATTGAATTTATATTAGGTCAATGTTCGTCAGGCGTGCAACAATCAGTGAAAAGTATGGCCTGTCATGATTATCAATACCGTCCTTTTTGTTCACCCGACATCCAAACATGTTCTAATTTAATAATAGTTGCCGAAACGCTAACGTTTGTTAATTTCAACTGTCAGCGAGCCACATAGTTGGAATGTAAGGGAACATATTTTTATCGCAGTCCTTGCCGCCAAATGTAATTTCTTAGTTTTTCATGATTGTACTTCGCTACTGCACATATTTGATAAGCATTATTTGACATGCCTTCGATATGGTTGGCTAAAGCAGAGTGAGACCGATCAAGGGAAAATGATGCGAGAAATGAAATTCCTGAAAGACCTATTTCGACATGTCTGACAGTTCAATCACGCTAATTAGTGAACGGCACGCGTCAGAAGAAATCAGTGAACTGAGAACAGTGTAAATGTAGCCATTGTATTAAACTACACAAATGTTGCACATCAGACCTTGCTCTGTCTATGGATCTCAACACAAGAGTATAGACCAAATGAAACAAAACTAATCAGGCCCCATCAGAAACTTTGACTGTAACAACGAAGTTAAGAACACTAAAAGTTGTAACGGCAAATCACTGGAAGTCCACAGCTTTGGCCGCCCATATGGCAAATGATTGGTTGCTGATTAACGAAGACAAATCAGGAAATGTTAAAAGCTTCAATTGCTCAGTTTGTAAAATGTATAGCGAGAAGCGAGAAACAAACAAACAAAAAATTATTAATCATTTTTGACCGTCCAAAAATTGGCAATGTCCGGTCAAAAATGTATTTGGCCGGACATCTTGACCGGCGTATGACCGGCCGTTATTTCGAGCCCTGTCAAAGGTGTTTTGGAAATCAGGCAAGAGGCACACAATAAGACACAAAACACAATTTATAACCCAAGTAACACATGCCGTGCACAGCAAAATGATTGACAGAAGTAACCAAGTCAAGTGGACATATCTCTAATCAATATCAATTGATGAGGCCCAGACACTTATATTTATGTGATTATTGATTGGTCATCGATTGGCCAATACCATGCATTCAATACAATTAACTAACCGGATATATATCAGTAATTGATATCGATTGATCGATTTCCATTGATTGTTCATGCTGGGCCTGGGTCAAAGCTCCTGGAAAACTTCTTGAGGCTTCATGGGGTTTCCTCTTGGGTTACCTGGGTGGGGAAGTTGTCCCACAATTTCTGAAATAAAAACACTGCTTTCTTGCCCCAGCAATGTAAAAATGAATAGTTTGTACATTATTGTGTAAACTTTATGAAATGTAAATTTATTGCCTGTTTTGTCCCATGACATATACATGTAGTTGAATTTGCTCTGTGTATTGAATTTTCTCCTAGTTTTGGCAAAGGAATCATTTTCATCATACAATGCTGAACAAGATATCTTAGTTCTTCCCATTGATGTCACAGAGTTTGATAAGCATGCTGGACATACACAAACTGTCCTCCATCATTTTGACAAGGTAGAAATTGTAAACTAGCTTCCTTGTTTTTGTTTTAATGTTTTGTTTTTAGTCAGTGGAAAGCTTTGCACAGCTCCCCTACCCGGGAAATAGCGGGGCATTAGATTTGAGTTGTTTACTAAACAATACTTTAGAATTCCCCACTGTGTATGGTGGTTTTTCAAGTCTAAACCTCACTTTTGTTCCCGGACCTGGGGAAACAATGCAACCAAATATACAATTGTACAAAGCGGACACATATTTTTTGCTTTTAGTAAAATGCAATAAAAATGCAATACAGTAATATTAATAAATCATATTTTAATGTGTTTTAATGTAGGGCATTGTGAGAAGTACATTGTAGTTTCCTCAATGTTGTTCCAATAAATTAAAGATCATATATGGGACATGGATTCAGTGCTTTGTAAATCATTTACATCTACATTAAATATAGATGCTTCCAAATTGTGTAAGCATGCATGCCTTTTCTCTTGGGATTTAAAACACATTACTCAAGGGTGAAGGATGGTTAACAGAACGTGCATAATAATTTGAATTGAATGCACATCGCTTACCTCTCTCAGTTGCATTTTGAAATTTGGAATGTCCCTGGTGAAAATCCTGGGCAGGATCCTACAGGATCCTACATAGGATCCTGTACAAGATCTTGAATAGGATCCTGTAGGATCCTACAGAGGATCCTGTAGGATCCTATACAGGATCCTGTCCAGGATTTGCACCAGGGGTGACTAGAATTCAGTCCCAGTTCCATCATGATGGTGAATCCCTGCCCAAGCCCCGCTGATGTTCCCCACCTGTTTATGTATCAGGACAAAATGTGATCTAAAGCCACACATACCATGGCATAATTGCCACTCTAATGTTCCAGTAATGCCCCACTATTTTCCAGATAGGGGGTGCAGAGCTTTCCACTGACTAGTGCATTATTCTGACTAGCACAGTTTCAGTTTAATTAAGTGCCCATAGCTAACACTAATCCTGGCACTGGCCAGCACAAAGGTTGGCTGTGCTATATGTACATGTACATACTATCATAAAGTACATTACAAGTACATGTACATAGAACTGACTATGAACAACTTTGTATACCTTTTCAATATATAATTATCGATGAAATACCAGTGTATATTTCTTTCTAAAGTGATATCTGCACACGTGAAGATACATATGAAGATATCACTTTTGAAAATATAACTGGCTTTTTAGGAAGAGATTGAAACTGGTATTTCATCGATAATAATTATATACTAGAGGTAATCAAAGATTATCGAAGTGCGTTCGATTTGTTGTTAGAATCATCTGTGTGAGCTGACTGATAACCTGTTTTGCATATTTTGTGGCCTAACGAAAAAAATAGGCCTATAATGTTACATGCTTCAGGAATGAAACATCTTTTTTGCATTGTACCAAGAAGTTATCATATGTAAATAAATTACTTCTGTAATATTTGAAAATGCAAAATTGCAAATGTGAGTTATTTGTTATTGCAAATGAATAGGGTAACATTACCCATAAAATATATAGAGATTATTACGTGTTAAGAGCTTGATATTGTTTTTATTCACGAGGTTTTCGTATCATATCGCAAACGATAATTTGTTTATTATACATTTAAAGTGAATACAATAACACAAAATTAAGCATAACAAAATTTATTTCTAAAAGTAAATAGTACAGTGAAATGATATCGTATCACTTCACACTGATATGGTTTTTATTCACGACTTTATGACATGGATATCAACCCCAAATGTGTAATAATCTATTGTACTACATAGACATGCAGTTTCAAAATGCAGTACAACAACAGTAAAATAAACTTTAATCTCTGAACGAAATGGCAAGTACAGTTACATCAACACAACGTTCTAAACGATACTTCTAACAATATGCTCTGAACAATAATACAAGTGTAGCTATTGTAAAATAAAACCTGAAAATAATATATATATTTGTAAAATACAGGTGGAATCCAATACATTATAATCAAAGGTAACTGATGACCCCTTTTGAAATGGATATCTTATAATGCAAAAGAACAACATATTTTTGGCTTTGTGAAAGTGGATGTTAGCACATCGAGTGAGTTGACTTGATTTGGCCGGAGAACGGCTTTCCTAAGTGCTCTAAACATAGTACACAGTTTACTCATGCTTTGATGAAATGTTCCTACGATTTTCTTAAGTAACATTGTGTTTGAGGGGCAAAATACTTACCGAAAGAACCCATGCAGGTTTGAAACGGAAAGGAATCGAGTCCCCTCACAATCTCCCATCGCAAGTGCAAAGACCAAGAAACTTCCATGCCGACATCACGTGACACAGGGAACCCAACGCTTACAAACTTTGCGTGCAAACGAAGACAGCAAGATTCGTGCATCTCGACAGCTTCCCGCTTGTGGTCCACAGGGAGACCAATGCAAGATTAGGATGCGTTCTCCTTCGTCGAATGCAGTTAAACAACATTCCATGGCCACTTGGAGATACAAATTTTATCTTCTCGTGTTGATGTAAATAATATCTTACTTGTTTGCTGCGCTCACTCGTAAGATAGTTCATCAACACTAAGATAAAATCTGTATCTCTGCACGGTCATGTAATATCCTCTATCAATGCATTCATACAAGTATATACACATATAACTTTTTCATTGGGGATGTGGGGGTAGGCATATATATAAAGGGCAATTTTGGGGTAGTGTGGTTAGAAATTTAGCACAATAGTGCATTTTAACAACATATTCAGAGAAAAACTAGGTGATGTAACGAACATGTATGGGACATATTCAGTAGAATCTTGAGGGTAAACTTTCATTATTTCCAGATTGACATACTGGTTAACAACAGTGGCCGTTCACAGCGTGGCTTAGTGATTGAAACTCCAGGTATAGATGTTGAGCAGGCCATGTTCAATCTCAACACCATGGCTGTGATCTCTTTGACAAAATCTGTTCTGCCGCACATGGTTGAGAGGAAGACGGGACACATTATTGTCACAAGCAGTGTAGCTGGAAAGCTTGGTGGGTGGATATATATGTTGTACCGGTAGTTCAGTTTTAACCCTTAGTTGATTTGATTTTTTTTGCACTGGTTCAAACAAAATTTGCACCAGTTCAAACATTTTGGACCGGTACAATTTTTTTTTAACCAGCTGAGTGTAACATTATTGTCAAGATTATTTGGAATTCATACTTTAAAGTAAGCATATATACTTCAACCACACATATCTAAACACTGCCATATCTCATACATGCTCAAGTTAAAGTGAACAAATTGGCTTAAGCCAAAAATAGACAATCCGCACGCTAAGGTAAAACATAGAAAACTGATTTGAAACGAAGATGCAAAGAACAAAATACCTGAAATAGTTAGCTCCGAAGAATTCAAAGCAAAATTCTCAAAAATCCTAAACAGCAATTCGTGAACAATAATCCAAACACAATGACCCAAAATTTCACTAAAACTTTAATCAAAATAAGTGAAAAAGCACCTAACGATAGGAGAGAAAACAACCAAATGGCATCAGAAACATGGTTTGACTTGGAGTGCATTAGACAGAGAAAGGTAATCTAGAATCACTAGGAAAACAAATATGATGCTTTAGGGTTTTTAGGGCTAAGTCACTAATTTAGAGTTTTTATAGGACTACATGTAAGTCACTTAAAACAAGACCAAGTGTAATACATGTTGTCGTGTGAACTAATCCAAACCCGACATTTCCCCCCCAAAAATAACATCAGTGAACATAAGTGCTTTACTATACGTGTATATCTTGGATTTTTTTTTTATAAAGTGGTTTAAAACAAATTTAACTAGTCTAGAAAAAAATTTCCACAAAAATGAAACAATTAAAAAAAGATAGAACTGCTGCTAGTGCAAAAAAAATATTTAAGTACTGGTTCTAAATAATTTGAACCATACAGGAGTCATATATAGAGGTTATAAATTTCGTAAATGAAAAAAGGACTGGGACTGCATAAAATAGATTAAATGTAATTGATTTAAAAATAAATAAACTCCTACTGAGACCAGGGCCACTTAGACAATGGGAACCAATCACATTGCAGAATGAAAACAAAGCATTCCAATGTATGGTTATTTGAGCCAATCAGTGTCAAGTACAAGACAACAGCATTCTCGAGCTTCTTCCCAGTAAAAAGTTAATTTATGGGAGTACTACATGTACATGTAGTGCTGAAGCAGTGTTCTAGCTGTTTTTTCGAGTGCCCTCTCGTTTTCTTACTCGTAGCACCCTTTCTTTTTCCTATTGCCCTTTTTCAGGTTTAGACTAAAATTAATAAGAGAACTTGAACCTACAATGTAGGTATCAAAGTTCTAAATAATGTATATTAAAACTGTCTATCTTTAAATCACTCCAGAACTCTTCTGTTTTCATCCCCCATTCACTAAAGTGCAAGAGAAAGCATTCACAGAACCATTCTCACATGAGTCCACCATCTTGAATTGTTTAGTACTTCATGTATGCCTTAGTTATGGTGTCCCAATATAGATTTTATTTATTTCCATATTCATTTATTATCAATTAACACATGTATAGCCATCTATAACCATGTATAACCACATACTGATTATATGTACCTGTATTCCCATGTATTGCAATGTACCATCATGTAAATTTTTTTTTAAACAATCAGACACATAAGCTGCTCCCCTAACTTTTTGAGCCAATTTTTGGGCTTTTAGGACCTGAAGCTCAATAAATAATATTGTTTGATGTAGAAAAGAGTGTTTTCAATACTTGATCTTTCAACTGTTTAAGTAATGGTCCAGATAAGAACTGTAGTAGAATCCATTGTTCTGCGGCAATGAGCCTCCCCACCATACGATTTTGCTTGAATATGCATTAAGTGCTTTAGGAGGTATCTACAGTCCAAACCACATCTCGAAAATAAAGTATTTGTTATGCTATTGGCTCTTTTATCTGAGAAAACGCAGAGAAGGCACCATCCAGCCAATCGGATATAGAGAAAACAAAGGATTTTTCAATCGCAAATTTGAGAACTTTTCCCACACACGTATTCTTCGAAATTAAACCATAGTTAGTTTGATCAAAAATAAATTCAAACCACAAAAAATATCGAATGAAACTGCATTATTTCGATGGATTTCTATTGAATTTATAAGTATCAACCAATGAAATTACGAGAAAGAATAATAGAAAATTAACACCTTTTAACATTCCTTGCCGTAGACACTACAGTTCTTATCTGGACCATTACTTAATCATATTCATAATGTTCTTATTAATATGCACAATGTTATGAATATTAATTTTATAACATTCAAATTTTATACTATTTTTTTGGGGCTAGCTACATTTGTAGAACACTCTGAAGTCAAAGTCTTTTGAATGAAGAACATCACGTGGATATGCTACGATTTGTATTTTGGAATGCTTTATTTTCGTTTTGCAGTGTTTCCATTAGTTCTTTTTGTCTAAGTGGCCCCAGTTTCAGTAATTAGTATGTAATTAGTAATCAGTAATTAGTATGTAATTAGTAAACAGTAATTAGTATGTAATTAGTAATCAGTATGTAATTAGTAATCAGTAATTAGTATGTAATTAGTAATCAGTAATTAGTAATCAGTAATTAGTAACAGTAATTAGTATGTAATTAGTAATTAGTATGTAATTATTAATCAGTAATTAGTATGTAATTAGTATATAATTAGTAATCAGTAATTAGTATGTCGACCAAGTTTGGCTCAAAATTATCCAGGTGATGAGCTTTCAAAAATAAGATATTTTCAAAAGATAGCTATTGATTTTACCCAAACATCTTCACACTCGGTTAAGCATACTAATTTCGATGTTAACTTTCTTGTGGTGTTTTATTTTTTAAATGTTAGAATTTATTTTTTGATTCGGTTAAATTGACACACCAGGTCCCATTCCTTGTTTGCTTATGAAATCGATAATACATCTGAGTACTACATGTACATGTATTAAATCGATAATACATCTGAGTACTACATGTACATGTATTAAATCGATAATACATCTGAGTACTACATGTACATGTATTACATCGATAATACATCTGAGTACTACATGTACATGTATTAAATCGATAATACATCTGAGTACTACATGTACATGTATTACATCGATAATACATCTGAGTACTACATGTACATGTATGAAATCGATAATATATCTGAGTACTACATGTACATGTATGAAATCGATAATACATCTGAGTACTACATGTACATGTATGAAATGATAATACATCTGAGTACTACATGTACATGTATGAAATCGATAATACATCTGAGTACTACATGTACATGTATGAAATGATAATGCATCTGAGTACTACATGTACATGTATTACATCGATAATACATCTGAGTACTACATGTACATGTATGAAATGATAATACATCTGAGTACTACATGTACATGTATGAAATCGATAATACATCTGAGTACTACATGTACATGTATGAAATCGATAATACATCTGAGTACTACATGTACATGTATTAAATGATAATACATCTGAGTACTACATGTACATGTATTAAATCGATAATACATCTGAGTACTACATGTACATGTATTAAATCGATAATACATCTGAGTACTACATGTACATGTATTAAATGATAATACATCTGAGTACTACATGTACATGTATGAAATGATAATACATCTGAGTACTACATGTACATGTATTAAATCGATAATACACCTGAGTACTACATGTACATGTATTACATCGATAATACATCTGAGTACTACATGTACATGTATTACATCGATAATACATCTGAGTACTACATGTACATGTATTACATCGATAATACATCTGAGTACTACATGTACATCATTGTATGAAATCGATAATACATCTGAGTACTACATGTACATGTATTAAATCGATAATACATCTGAGTACTACATATGTATTACAAGTCAGCTTTATTTTTTCAAGTCAGAAAAATGAGTAAAAAAAGTGGTATTTGAGTAAATTTTAAAATTATAATTATAATATTATTATTGTTTATCATACAACTATCAACAGAGTGCAGGAAAGTGTTTTTTGAGTTATTGAGAAACTGTCAACCTGATTGACATTAATAAACCAGTGTTTTCTCTCTTCAGGGGCCCCAATGTCAGCTGCTTACTGTGCCACAAAGTTTGCACTGCAGGTGGGTTTATGTACTAAGAGACTAAAATAATACAAATTCGGCATGGTTAAATATTCCAGCACATACCAGGCATCCTGTGGCAGCATTTGCATGGCCCTGGTCCACATAGACGTGAAGTGTCACACTTTTAGCATGAGGCTTCTTACTATGTGTGGTTTTTCAACTTTTGGCTTTTCGACTTGATCTCAAGCCACACCAAAAACCTCACGCTTATCTGTAAATCTCCTGCTTACGTATAAAATTAAATGCAGCAAGAAATGGATTCAGAATGCAGGAAATATAATTTCAGAGAGCCCAGATTGTTGATGAACACTTTTCGAGGGGCATTCCCTTGGACCCCTTAGTGGCTTGTGCCTTCGCAGCCCTATTTTCTCTCCCCCATCAATATTTGTTTTGAAGTCTCAAGCCAGGCCATCACTAAGCTTACTAGCATCTATGCATCCATAACTTTTAGTTGATTGTGATTGCTCCATGATTGGTTGTCAGTGGCGCTTTGCCATGTCCAAACTTGTTTTGTTTCCTCTCCTCTCTCCCCCTGTTTTGTATACCTTTGTGTGACCCAGGTTTCTGGGCTATTTGGCTACCAGGTAGCCTTATTAGTACTGTGCAGTGTATACTCAGCCTCTAACTCCGTATTCTTCCACATCTAGGATTGCTCCTTAGTAGCTCCTTTTAGTTAATAGCTGGTTTATTTAAATAATAATCAGTGATTGGTTGGTAGTCGTGCGTGATTGGTTGGTAGTCGTGCGTGATTGGTTGATCGTCGTGCGTGATTGGTTGATCGTCGTGCGTGATTGGTTGATCGTCGGGCGTGATTGGTTGATCGTCGGGCGTGATTGGTTGATGTCGTGCGTGATTGGTTGATGTCGTGCGTGATTGGTTGATAGTCGTGCGTGATTGGTTGATAGTCGTGCGTGATTGGCTGATAGTCGTGCGTGATTGGTTGATAGTCGTGCGTGATTGGTTGATAGTCGTGCGTGATTGGTTGATCGTCGTGCGTGATTGGTTGATCGTCGTGCGTGATTGGTTGATCGTCGTGCGTGATTGGTTGATCGTCGTGCGTGATTGGTTGATCGTCGTGCGTGATTAGTACAGTACACACATGTATGCACAGATGAGGGAAGTGAGGGTGGCCGAGTGGTGTGAGCACTTGCCTCTCACCTCTGTGGCCCAAGGTTAGATTCCCGGACCTGGCGTCATACATTGTACATGTACAGTGTATGTGAGTCGAGTTTGTTGGTATCTCCTCCTTGCTTTGAGGGTTTTTCTCCAGGTTCTCCAGTTTTGCTCCCTCCTTTAAAGCCAACCTAAATTCCAATTCGAGTTTGTCGGAATACTTAAACATAAGCCTCTGGCTTGGGAGACCTGGAAACAGCTCCCTATATCTTTGACGCAAAAATAAACCATTTGATTTGATTGACATTGCATTTTGCATGAAATTATTTTTGTATCCTCCTTTTGTAATTTATTCTAGCTGATTAGAAAATTTTGTACAAAAACATTAACATCCAGTATTATTTTAGTACTGGAACTCCACCAGTGTTGTAGAAGCTGAAACTCAAGCCTGGTTTAACTTATAAATATGATTCGTTACCATTACTTACATAATATATTATACATATAGCTGTGTAGAAGCTGCTATAACTTTGTCATATTTTCACTTGAATAATGAATCAAACACAATTACTTTACATCTGTCTAGGGATACTTCGATGGTCTACGGATCGAGCTGTATCCCAAAAACATAAATGTCACCATGGTTTGCCCTGGGCCCATTCAAACGGCAATAAGAGATAATGCCTTTACTGAAAATGTAGACGTGGTAAGTTCAAATTTGCTTGAGAAAACTTTGTTCCTCATCTACATACATGTAATAATTAATTTTTGATTAATTTTTACGATAGATAATCATACGTATAGCCATATTTTAATCCATAGTACTGTTATCATTATACATCTCAGTAATATCTTAGTTATATTTTATGTATCAACATTTTATATTTTACATTATTTAGTTTAACAGGCGAAGAGCCACCCAGTGGAAGTATTATTAATAAACCATTATTATTACTATTATTAGTAACAACACATGATCACATACATGTGTAATGTGCTGTGATATCATTCCAATATTAGGCTGCAACTGTACTCCAGTTACAGATATTAACCTAGGGACACAAATATGGCATGTCTATACACCCCATTCCATTATGGCGGATACACGGCCGGAGCGTTGGGGCGGGACACGAAAACGAGGGTAGTTAGGCGGAAGTCGTTGTCAAGAAGGCCATGAGGCGGGAATTTCGTGCAAGTTTTGAAGTGAGTTTTTTTTCCCAAGAGGGTTGGAATAAGTAGATTTTATCCCCAGAGAGTTAGAAAATATGGCGGATATTCAGGCTATCATTTTCACTGAGGGATATATTCTTCAGTGAAAACGATAGCCTGAATATCCGCCATATTTTCTAACTCTCTGGGGATAAAATCTACTTATTCTAACCCTCTCGGAAAAACAAACTCACTTCAAAACTTGCGCGAAATTCCCGCCTCATGACCTTCTTGACATCGACTTCCGCCTAACTACCCTCGTTTTCGTGTCCCGCCCCAACGCTCCGGCCGTGTATCCGCCATATTGGAATGGGGTGTATAGCCTTACTGTAACTGTATTATAACTCATTGTACCATAACTCTGTAATTTGGTTGCATCAGAAAGACATTTCAATGTCATGGCATGCGGTACGGTAACCATGCCGTAAGTTATTGCCATAATTTGGGGATTAATTTGGATCCCACCTGCATCTTTGGGCAGGGATGTATAAGTTGTTGGCCTTGTCTCCTTCCTCTATACGAGGGGGACATAAATATGGCGTTGTTGTGTTATTTTGAGAAAGAGTAGGGGATTGTCTCCTGACACAACAGCCTGGTATTCTGTCATTGAGGTAGTAACAATCACTCATGATTGTCAACTGCATGGCAGCACATTGCACCACAATGGCAGGACTTCCGTACCACAAAAATAACCTTGTGAAGCACATATGAATATACTGATATATATAGAATTTGTGCTACATGTATGTAAAAGAAAAATGTACATTTTTATCTACTTTAGGCATACAAAGACAAGAACCCAACAACTAAATTCAGTGATACAAGAATGAGCACCTCTAAGTGTGCTCACCTGATGGTTATTGGTATTGCCAATAAGCTGGATGAAATATGGATTTCACCCAACCCAGTCTTGTTCTTCATGTATGCAAGCCAGTATCTCCCTACACTCTTTACATGGCAAGTACATGTATTCTGGTCTTTTAGTATTAAAATGAATACTTCAGTAAAGCTTCTAAATTGAAACAATTAATTTAAATAAAATTAAAAATTTTGATTGCCGTATTCTGTTTAGGGTTGCCAAACGTATTGGAATAAAACAGATACAAAAAATGAGGGAAATGGCATCAGGACCAAAGGGTGAGCTTAAGTAACACTATATGTACAAGAAATGAATAAACACTGATAGAAATTTATACTGCATGCTATTAATTTATTTCATGTGTTCTGACAAATAAAAAAAATATTAGGGTAACAAAACTAAGTCAACTTGAAAACTAGAAAGATCAACCAGATGACAGATCTGCAAAATGCTGTGCATATCCAGTCAGCAGTAGAACATGTGGGAGCAGCTGTAAATATTGAACAGAAACTCAACAAATTGCAGAAAATACTGGGGGTTAAGAGTTTTGTCAATAGTAATGAAGGATTGATCCTTATGAATTATTAATGAATTCTATAAGTATTCTGACTCACAAACTGTCACGTAATTACCCTATATCATTATGACGTCACAGCTTGTTTCTGAGGGGGACAGAATCGACTTGAACAATAGAATTTTGAACTAAATCTGCTCTGCTGAGGAAAATTTAACTTCGAATTGTCTGGTTTCCAGATATCAGCTGTATCAATGTTTATCCCACAATATTTACCGTATTTGGTGGCTGTTACCACTATTCTACGTTCTTCGAAATGCATTTGATAGCGATTTCCTTTGTGTTGTTGCTGTTTTGTCCCCCTCCCACGACCGTGATCCTTAGCGTTTAAACAATAGATTGTTTTGATATGACGTCATAATGATATAGGTCAATTATGAACAAACTAATATGTGTTTAAGAGTTATAATTATTAGTATGAGGGAGGTCTTGCAACCAATCTCTGACCTCCCCTATCCCAGAGTATAATGACAAGGTAAAACCTCCTGACTTCATGCATACAGATTGTCCATCACACCATTATGCGACCTGTTTTTATGCATGCTTCACATGTCTGTGATGCAACTTTAGTGCCAAACTCTTAATTTATGCTTTTCTTCAATAATTATAGTATTATTATTATACATGTAGTTCATTTCATCATAGGCAACAGAGGGGAATGGTTATTAAACCCAATGACCTCCTTTGTTATCGGTCTTTGTTCGCTTTTTTCAACAATGACCATGCACAAAACACAATAGATATTGGAATATGTTAATCAATCAGCCAATAGAAATGTGTGATTACCATGCACAATCTTTTATCTTACCCCCTTCCAACCTAAATCGCAGTGCCTTTGTTAACCCCTTTGAAGTTTGCTGGGTTTTTCATAAGTACATTACGATATTTGCATTCCAATTGTATTGTATAAACATGTACAATTTGGTCACTCAAACTGTAAATAGTACTTTAATACAAAATATAACATTGTCTAAGACTTACAAAATATTAATGTTTACAAAATTACTGCGGGACTGAATGCTACATTATGAAGTAACAAAAGTAGTTTGTGCAGAGCACTTGAAGTACTTAAATCACAAACTGAGTTACATGTGTAAAAAATGTGTTGGTATTAATTTGTTTTCTAAATTCTTCCTTGACCATGGTACCAAGCTATATTTGAGACTTCGTATTCTTTTATTATAGAAAAGACAAACTGAAGAAGCTATCACAAGAGTGGAAACAAGAGTGGACGAATTTGATACTGATTTTTAATCATCTACATGCATGCATACAAACAAAATAGTGCTAATAGATTGAATAGGTGCATGTGTTTGAATAGTAACTTAATAACTTAATCAAGAGCATTTTAATAGGACTTTTTTGTGTTCCAGAAGCTGATACCCGAGATCTCTGCATTCATGCCATAACTTTTGCATAGAGGACATGAGCACCCAGGGCCAAGGCTAATACCATAAAGTAAAGAAATAATATATCTGTACCAAAACTCCTTGAAAAGTATCATTACTTAAGAAATAGAAAACCTTTTTCGTGTTTCTATAGATTTATAAAAACAGGAGTGAAAGTTTGGAAGAATGAGAAATGGCTGCAGGAACATGAGCCTGAAGGGCGAGTGTTACCATACAGCAATTTCTTGTGTTCCTAGACTTCCATAATTGTTTCTATAACTCTACAGAAACATGAATTGTTTCTATTCCCTTTATAAAATAAATCAAAACAGAGTACAAAACGAAATTCTCCTAACTAGCCTAGCCTGGGAAACCAGCGGACTCTTATTGCTCCCCACTCGCGAGTGGGGAGCAATAAGAGTTGGCTGCATGGTTTCCCAGGCTATAACTAGCCCAGTAGTGTGCACAGCTTTCTATGTTTCCATACAGTTATGGAAACAAACTTTCAACCAACCACATCATGTATTGTCTGTGGGTTATTTTATAAAACGTTATTTATCATGATTGAATTTTTTTAAAGATGAATTTTCAAATATCTGCTCATTTTAGAGTGATCTTACTTTACCCATGAAATAGATGTTAGACAAATAGTCAGTATTAGACCCTTTCGTTTTTATTTCACTATTAGATACAGACTATTTAACAATTAGACCCGCAGCCCGAATGGGCTACGAGTCAATAGCCCATGAGGCGCAGCCGAATGGGCTATTTAACTCGTAGCCCATGAGGGCGAGAGGTCTAATTGTTTTAGTATAAACTAACTAGTCGGACAGTAGAAAATAATAGAAAGAAACAAATTGAAGTTGAAAAAATGTTATTATTTCGTGAAAATAGACCTATAGTAGCTTAGCCAATCAGAACGCAGGATTTGTAATAGTCCACTAGTTGGTTTATACTAATACATTTTATTTAATGGATTAAGTAAAACCACTCTAAGAGTAATTAATATCTACAAGTATGAAAATGTTACAAAAACTTCATAACAACAAGAAGAGTATAAATATCATACTTATCATGTAAGAGAATCCACCAAGGTCCGGTATTCCGGATCCCAACCTTCTGGATTACATATTCCAGCGATCTTGTACAAGCTATGTTTTACCAGTTTTATCATTACCTTGCACGCTGCCAATATCTTTTCATGGTCAGTACATGCATAATTCTTTGACATTTGACAGTAATGTTGCTGATTAAGTCAATTTGACAGCAATAGAAGTAACACCTACAATTTAGCCTTAGACCGGTCATTACATACGTACATGGGTTTTATTTGGATCGTGTACAAACGTTGTACATTGATTATTTGTTCCAAATAACGTTAGTGTTACCATAATTTAAAAAGATAATTTCACAATAATTTACATTTGACTTTATAACTAGTTTTTCAATTTCTATCAGAGATAACTATATATTAAATTATATTATCGGACGTCGTCTCTCTTTTTAAAACAATCGTAAACATATTTAGCTGATGCCTTTTGGAGTATTTTTTGTGGGTTTATCAGACAGTGTGAGAAACAATTGTTTCTCTGTCATTGTCTCGGGTTTTTTTTTGGGCAAGTCTAAATGTTGAAAATAAATTCTCTTAGCTTATTATAAATTGGGCATTTTATCAAGAAGTGCATTTCGTCTTCGATATCTTTTTGACGTTTTAAACAGATTCGTTCTTCCGGTTTTTTGTATGGCCTTGCGTGTCTGCCTTTTTCTATTGCTAGGTTGTGATTACTAGTTCTTAGTCTAGTTGGGGCCGTTCTGTGTTTCAGATTTTTAACTTCTGTAAGGTAATTCTCATATGTATGTTGTTTTAAATAAGCGGTATGTTCTTAATTTATTTCGCTGTTGGGGTCTTTTCCTATCATCATTATACACTTCGCTTAGCCAGTGTTAGAATTCGTTATCTCTTAGTCTCTGTTTGATGTGCTTAAGCCATACTTTTTGTTGAGTAATATTGTCTTGATCATACCAAAGATTTCCAATGCCGCAATGAAATAATATTTCTTTGACTTTCTTACTCCAGTACGCTTTGTTATTTTCGTTTTTTGTTTCATGATAGATACAGTAAGATAATGTTTGGACGTTATCTAGATCAACAAGTTTTATCCATAATTTTATACCGATCTCTGTTTTACATCCACATTTAGGGGAAATGGACCTAGCTCTGCACGGCACGCGTTATTGCTTGAGTATTTTCCTGCTCCAAGTAACATCTTGCAAAATTTGATGTGAACGAGGCCTCCAAGTTATCTCTGTTTGATATTTCTGATTGGTCTGCACCCCATATTTCACTTCCATAGAGGATTATAGGTTTCACTAATGTATCCAAAAGTGACATTGTAAGTTTGAGATTTGTTCTAAAAAAACGTCTCATTTCTTTTCTGAGTTTATAAAGTGCTTTCAGAGCAGTCTTTTAACTCTTCTCTGGCTAAGGTGAACTTACCGTAGGTACTAAAATGGAGGCCAAGATATTTATAAGTTCTTGCATTTTCTAATTCCTTATCTTTATAGTAAAAGCAGTAATTGTTCATTCTTTTTCCGTTATTATTAAAAATAAGCACTTGGGTTTTCTCGAGGTTCACATCTATTTGAAATTCATTACAAAAGCTCTCTAGTTTGTTTAAGTAATTTTGTAAACCAACAGCACTTTTTGACATAATAACTAAGTCATCTGCGTTTTCGAAAGCAACTCAACTGCGACGTCTTTAGTTTAGGCAGAGAAAAATAAACTTCTCAGAGATTTGCTTTTGAGACCTCTGCTTCCTCTCGGCTCTGCTTCCTGCTTCCATCGTTTGCCACCATCTGCTTCGTTTTCCGAGACCCCATGCCGGTTCGGAGGCTCGCTTTTGATTATTTTCTCTGGGTAGTTGGAACTGATTGGGCCCAGTGAAGTAGAAGTGCATCTGATATATCCTCAGCATGTTGTCTTCTACACACCGGGCTCTTTTGTATGCATGTTGAAGTACTGTTGGCATGTCGTGGTCAGTGCGCATTCCTTTGAAAAAGCTTTCCACTGCAAAAGTTCGTTAAGCTTTCAAATTGAATGCCATCCTGGAAATGTTCCTTCCCAATTTCTCTGATAGTATTGACTAGACTGGTGAGGGACTCAAGGGCAATGACAAACGACTGGTGCGTGGTCCGAGAAATCGTCATGTCTGGACCATTTTTGTTTCGTTTCCCAGTTCTTTCAAATGCATACTCTTCCTGCCTTGCAAAAATGCGACAACATCCAGGAATCTTGGTGTGTCACTTAAGTTCTCCTTTTTGTCGATCTTGAAGACGTTGGCGTAATTTTCCATAACACGCTGGAGTGAAATGAGTCATTTAGCCAAAGTTATCATCCTGGCAGCTTTATTGCCAGTATCCCAAAAACTGTTTTGGTATGTGCAAACGGCAAAGAGCATATTCAATGTGCTCTTCACAACATCGCGGTGGCCTGCAGCATCTCCTCCAAATAGGCCGTTCTGGTAGATTACGTCCTGCTATTAACTATTCTTCATTGATGCTGTAGATAGCATGTTCTTTGCTGGAGGTTACGAAGACTCTTCCATTTTCTGTAACGGCAATTCCCATGGGACTTGCAGTGTCGCTAAGAGTTGTTACTTTAATCGCCCCTTCAACTTCACACAGTGTACTTTTGCACCCGTTTCGTCAGTCTCCAACGATGATATGCCTTTCATTGCGTGTTATTGCAACTGGACCTACCCACTTTGATGTTTCTTCATGTTGTTATACTTGTGAAACACAAACATCGAATGTCTGAAACAAAAAACTTGGAATTGTCCTTTGTCGAAGAGCAAATTGCGAAAGGAGAGGCCGAGGTTGGGCGGGCTCTGGGAAACATTGGCTTCTTTGTTGCGTTACTTGGCAACCTTGACATCCGACGTCAATCAACTGACAATTAGTAACCGTAAGTATAAGCGACATGTAATTAACAAATAAAGAAGCCTTAGCCATGTTTTATACTATCATAAAACACGATGGGCATTTGAGAACATGAGAAATGTTAAAGCACAAGCCGAAGGCGCGTGCTTTCAACATTTCTAGAGTGTTCTCAAATGACCAGAGTGTTTTATGATAGAATAAAACATGGATTTAAGGCTTCTTTATCTGTTTTATAATATAGATTTACACGCGCGATAAAAGGAAACCGCCAGTTGAAAACTATATAACACGGCTAACCATGTTATATACTCTGATAAAACATGGCTTCTTAGCCAATCAGAGCATTCCGGATTTCATACCATAGTGGATTCCGGATTCCAAAGCATTTTGGATTCCGGATTCCAAAAGCAAAAAATTGGTGGATTCCGGATTCTCTTTCATGGGGCGATACTTATGATAGCACGTCATGATTAGTATAAATATTTTATTATTAAGTACAAATGAAAGTGGATATTTTTAGGCCAATTAATATAAACCTTGATCTTCTCCGTTTGTAATTATAATATTCAAACTTTAAGTTCAATATGGAGAATAAACTAGTTATCGATAGTACCTGTCTTTATTCTTCAGAAGTCCAGTTTTGTATTTTGGAAAATTATGTGACTACAGAATTTGACAACTACAGGGTATATATGCAGCCTTAAAATGCATTTAAACCATGCAATTGCTCCTTTTTTACATGTCATGTGTTTGATAACGCCAAAACATAGATTTGGTATCAAAATGAGCACGGAATAGATCTCTAACGAGAGCTAGTGTTTTACCAGGGGATCCAAACACCGAGAAAGATGAAAGCACGAGGCTGTTTCGGCCGAGTGCTTTTATTATTTCGAGGTGTTTGGATTCCCTGGTGAAACACGAAGCTTGATACAATACCTGCATTGAAACAATACCTGCATTCATAAATTATTAGAATGTTTGCCTGGAATGTTATTGCATGCAATTATAGACTACAAGGATTGTGATTGTCATTTGGTCACAGTCATTTCAACAAACGGCCTGATAGCGTAGTGGGCAAGACAGTGGACAAGTAGTCAAGAGCAGCCATGAGGATGATGGTTTGAGTCACACTGGACACTAATTTTTATTTCCATCTCCTTCACTTCTCCATGTAAAGTCATACTAATGCTGTAATCCTTGTAGCTTAATTAGGTCCATCACATGCATGAATCTTGATACCCAATGAGAGCAGTCCTCTGATTGTCAACAACTCTCATGAATTATTAATGAGTTTGAGAAATCAGATATCCAAAATAGATCCAAGAAACCATGCCATCTTGGATATGTGACTTCACAAGTGGAACACACAGAACCGGAATTTCCTAAATGTAGCACCTCATTTCAATGCACTATTTCAGACAATGGACTGACAGATAATTGTGTAAAAAATGTCTGATAGACTTTCAACATGGCAGGAAGCTGGTTTGTCTCCTTCACACCCGTTATTTGTGTAGTCACCCAACGCTTCTCCCCACTAACGGCTGCTTCAACCGAACAACATTCCTTTCTCTTTGTTGCGATTGCAGCAATCAGACGGTTGACTTTGTTTTCATTAGATCAATCACGAGACAGTAAATTAATAAATGACGTATTTTGAGTACCGAAGTGATGACATCATAAATAGTACATTTTCGCTTTAACATTTGACCAGTTTCAGAAAGAACACGATAAAAGAACATTACATACCAAAAATGAGGTGAATACGATAAAAAGCGGCCGAGATATTAGCCTGAATTCCAGCCGTCTCCTCCGGTTCGTTCCTCCCGAGAGAGACGTCTGAATCCAATAGCCGATAATGCCGTCCAGTGACGTCATTACCAGAAAACCTGGTAGTGAACTTTGATTGGTTCATATTCTATAATTTCGCATAATTATCATAATTAACTCATCCGAGAAGACGGCAGGATTCACTTTGGACTCGCGATTGTTGATCGTTGAGTTTCAGTGGAGTGATTGTCTTTGGCAAAGACCTTCAATTCGTATTAAAGGAAAACATCTGGAAATGGATTGAAAGTGTCCTGAACAATAACCGGCCGACTGTCCTGTAAACATGTACATTTTATCCCGTCGCGTTCGCGGGGTTGTTGATAATCGATTATTTGTTCACACTCCCAGTGGTAAAGAATGTCTTTACTCTCTTCAAGGAAATGTTCTTTCCCGTAAGAGAGTCTTCGTATTTCTTTGAAAATTCTCCATTATCCTTTCATGTTTCTTCTACTTTTCTGTTGCATCATTTAGATAGGTAATATCTCGTAGCTGTGTCGATTCGAACGGCAGATCACGAGACAAAGACCACCAGAAAGACAAAGATCAACTGTACTTTGCCTACAAATATAATAGAAAACGATTTGTTGCTTCGAAAAGGTTTTCACAACATAATAGGCACTTGAGAAGCAAATGGGATGGATATATATATATATATATACTAAGGATTCGGAGTATTTAAATTCTTGGTTGATTCATATTTCGCTCTACAATACTGTTTCGTGGGGACCAAAGTCCTCACTCGTCAGGAGTTACTTCGTGAATGAATATTTATTTACAGTTGAGCGTGCACTGAGCTTTCCACGCAAGCGGGTGTAGGTTCAAATGGCGTTCCATTGACGTGCATCTCATGTGCGCGCTCAACTGGGACTAATTGTATCGTAACAATGATTTGTTCCTATGCCTACATGATGATATAAGTTCGTTCCTCTTGTTAAGTGTGCATCGGAATGGTTGACAAATAATAACATACTTCTCCCTAAGGCATAAATTACATCGTTTGCTTGCACTACTGTAAGGTTTTGCTTGCGAAATAATTAGCCATGAAATTTCGTAATCTACATTAATGTCCTTAAGAGTCCAAATATATTTGCTAAGTTCTGTTGAGTTTCTCATGCAGTATGGTTTCTGTATCTAGTCTTGAACTCGTTGTCAGTGAGGCCCACGTATGATTCACATGTGTTGTTATCTTTACGTTTTACACACGCTTGGTACACTACAGCAGACTGCAGGCAGTTTCCGCTAAGGGGGCATTCGTTCTTGTTACGGCAGTTACAGGTCTTCTTACTTTCTTCATCCTCAGGTTTGCTATCGTTGTTAAAGTCCTTTAGTTGTCTCTTATTGTGGGCGTCGATAATTTGTTTAATGTTGCTCATGCAGCTGTAACTAATTTTAATGGTATTTCTGTTGAAGATTTTCCTGAGGTTATTGCCTATTGGGAAACATTTATCAACAAGGCTAAGGAATTTCTTACCTACATTAGTGTAGACATTCTTGCTGAACGGGGGATTATACCACAGGATGTTATTTCTTGGTCTGTTTCTTCGTTTGTTCGTAGTTTTCGGTTCAAACTCAAGTCTGTGGTTGTATCCGCTCTCATTCAGTGCCTTCTGATAGAGTGGTGCGGCAAGATCGAATGACTTCTTGTCCGATGATATGGACGAGAGACGTCTGTTGATACCTGCAGGCATCAACAGACGTCTCTCGTCCATATCATCGGACAAGAAGTCATTCGATCTTGCCGCACCACTCTATCAGAAGGCACTGAATGAGAGCGGATACAACCACAGACTTGAGTTTGAACCGAAAACTACGAACAAACGAAGAAACAGACCAAGAAATAACATCCTGTGGTATAATCCCCCGTTCAGCAAGAAT
The DNA here is from genome assembly GCA_030867875.1 of Actinernus sp. WN-2022. Taxonomy (NCBI): domain Eukaryota; kingdom Metazoa; phylum Cnidaria; class Anthozoa; order Actiniaria; family Actinernidae; genus Actinernus; species Actinernus sp. WN-2022. The sequence goes on from JAOWCC010001589.1 coordinate 79,033,737, forward strand.
GTCTACACTAATGTAGGTAAGAAATTCCTTAGCCTTGTTGATAAATGTTTCCCAATAGGCAATAACCTCAGGAAAATCTTCAACAGAAATACCATTAAAATTAGTTACAGCTGCATGAGCAACATTAAACAAATTATCGACGCCCACAATAAGAGACAACTAAAGGACTTTAACAACGATAGCAAACCTGAGGATGAAGAAAGTAAGAAGACCTGTAACTGCCGTAACAAGAACGAATGCCCCCTTAGCGGAAACTGCCTGCAGTCTGCTGTAGTGTACCAAGCGTGTGTAAAACGTAAAGATAACAACACATGTGAATCATACGTGGGCCTCACTGACAACGAGTTCAAGACTAGATACAGAAACCATACTGCATCATTCCGGCACTCATCCAAGAGAAACTCAACAGAACTTAGCAAATATATTTGGACTCTTAAGGACATTAATGTAGATTACGAAATTTCATGGCTAATTATTTCGCAAGCAAAACCTTACAGTAGTGTTATTATTTGTCAACCATTCCGATGCACACTTAACAAGAGGAACGAACTTATATCATCATGTAGGCATAGGAACAAATCATTGTTACGATACAATTAGTCCCAGTTGAGCGCGCACATGAGATGCACGTCAATGGAACGCCATTTGAACCTACACCCGCTTGCGTGGAAAGCTCAGTGCACGCTCAACTGTAAATAAATATTCATTCACGAAGTAACTCCTGACGAGTGAGGACTTTGGTCCCCACGAAACAGTATTGTAGAGCGAAATATGAATCAACCAAGAATTTAAATACTCCGAATCCTTAGTATTATTGCTCTACAGCATTGTATCGAGCACTGTTTGATAGAATTAATCGAAACATTTATTTATCTATATATATATATATATATATAGGCAAGAGACCATCACATAAGAGAACTGATCTCCGTACCCTATGATAGTCTGCGCCAATCTATTTTTGGCTCAGTGGACGTCACGATGCTATTTTAAGATTCGGTTCCAGCTCCTCACGGATTTTCATCGCTCCATCTCATGAATTCAACCTTGATTTCAACAAAGAAAGAGGGGCGATGGATGCGAAGCTTCAAAGCTCTGAATTATCAAGGGCACCCAATGAAGTTTTCGGTTAAAAAGCTGTTCGGGAGAGTAAGTTAGCCTAAAACTTTCGGATTTGAAAAAATTGTCACTAGAACATTGTTTTCTGAAATACTGGCTAGAAAATATGTTTTCAATCCCTAGAAAATTATAGAAGAAAAGGGAGACTAAGAGGTTTCCTCTAAAATATTCGTACGTATTCGCCTGATCAATAGAGTAAGAGCTTTCCCCTAAAGTATTCGTACGTTTTCGTCTGTTCAACAGAGTCCGGAAAAAAAACATTGGTTGGAATGGAAAAAAAAACATTATCACAAATCATTTAAAGTTTTCGAGAACACATTTTCATTCCCTAAGAAATTCTGACATCTAAAATCCGAAAGAATAAACCTTTAGCAAATGGAGGTCACCTAAAAGAATTGCCTAATGGGAAAAAAGAACCCCTAAAAAAATCGTACCTCCACAAAACTTTGCAACATGGGCTAGGAAATTATTGTTTATGTTCTAGACTACTAACAAATTCGTAGGCCGGGAATATTTTGCCATAGTATTTTCGGTTGATGCGATTTCCACCTAGAAAATCCGAACAGCTAATAGCTTTCTAGAATACGTCAAAAGACAAAGTTAAATGGCTAGATGAGCTGCACATAACTGGTTTCAAACGAATTTCAAAAAGTACTCGTTGGGTGCCCTTGAATTATGGCTCTGAATTATGTGTTGCTCCATAAACTTACTACCCGGACTGGTATGGGACGGATCTGACCTGATCTGACTTGAACACTCGAGAAAATGAACTTTGAATTTAATTAATATAAGCTACGGAGTGTAATTTGAAAACCCGTTTAAAAATATTGCCGTTTGGACTGTAGGCTGCATTAAGCCAGACCCGTAAGAAATTCGGATGTGACCTGGAAGCCGTGAAAAGAAACTAGAGTGACCTGAATTTCGTGAAACTATAAAAGGAAATGAAGCCGTATTCCATTCAGTTTGTAGCCGGATCGGTGAGCATGGAAGTCTTCCAAAAAATTGAATAAATTAACAATCCCGTATCGTTGTTATTGAAACTTCGCTTACCTTATCAATACTCGTTCCCTGTAGTTCATATTCATGTATAGCTAGATAACATACCTAGGGAACTGACCGGATTATTAGCTCTTTCATCAGGCTAATAATTTTAGAAACGTTCAGTTTATAGCAAGCAAGCACGCTCGACTTTTGACCACAATTTTGCGAAATTATAAATCCAGTTAATCTGAAACACTGAGTTTGGAATTATCGTAAACAGACGCTTACAATTCGCTAAAGAAATTAGAAATAGAACCTATAATATCGTAAATAATCGGACATGCTTTTGCAACACCGTAATCAATATGAATCTGTAGAGTAACTGTCGTGAAAGTAGAAAATTGTGAATGCTTTGATTACTGAGTAAAATACTTAATGCATTCTTCTGCTCTCGCCGCCCGCCGGGCCATTCGGACACGTGACACCCACAACCAATCGGATAGTAGTAAAAATAGTCGAACTAATTTATGCAAGCTAAAAATAAATCGGCGCAGACTATCATGGGGAGAGAGGCTAGTATGGGGGATCGGTTCTCTTAGGTGATGGTCTCTTGATATAGGTAAGGTTTTTATTTTGGCCAGCATGATGTGACCCACAAACTCTTTAATACTACCGCCGTGACAGTTTTATTTGCATAAATTACATTGTTAATCCGCCTTGACGTCACTGGACGGCATTACAGACGTCTCTCTCGGGAGGAACGAACCAGAGGAGACGGCTGGAATTCAGGCTACCGAGATATGGGCATTGGAATATATAATTTTCTTTAACAAATGACTGTATTTTTGTCCTGGCTCTTAGGTTTATGAGCAAGGACAAAAATAGTGATTTGTTAAATAGAATTATATATTCCAATGCCCATAATCGATGAAAATCCCCCAAAAATAGCGGAAAGTGGTTCTAAATGCTTGATTTGTTCGTCAGCTGCCCTCAAGATTGAACAAAATGTACGTTTTCGGAAGAAGCTCTACTAATTTGGTTGGAATTATTCGATCTTCGCTGGATGTAGAGGTCAGTCGCTCCGACGGTTGCCCTGTACCTCAATTTCCATTGGCCGAGAAAAATAGACAGTAGATTTCAGATTGTTCATTTTCTATTGTTAACGGCAATCCGACAAGAGGTCGCTGCGAGCCTGCGAAAACAAAATACATTTCCTTCTTCGAGGGTAAACATCAAATCTTTCTATAGGATAAATTAAGGTAGATTTATTGAACGGTAATTTCTAGATCTTCTGTGCAGTTCAGAAAAATAACAAGAAGACAAAGCCGGAGTTTTCAAACCGAAACCGTGTCAATATTTTGGCGTCAAAAAGTTTTAGAGACGAGCTATGATTGGTAGAGTCTCCGAGCAAAGAATTTGGCGCCACGCTGTGAATGGTCGGCGTTTCACCTGCTTCTCTTGTTAAAACGTTTATGACCCCCTATAAATGAATTAAAACTTAGATGACCCCCCTATAAATGAATTAAAACTTAGATGACCCCCCTATAAATTTGCTCAAAATTTTATTGACCCCCCTCCAATAAAAAAAGATGGTTGTGCAAGAAAGAATGCAAACTGCATATACATGTAATCTATTATTATTCTAGATTGATGGTATTTTCCATGATACATTACCTTTGTTTAGTAGAAACATATATATATATACATGTATTCTTCTGGAAATCTATACCTCACCTCCTTCCTGGATTGGTACTTAAATTGGTATTCAGTTAATTTGTGCATGATATTGCATTGTAGTGCACCATATTGCATTGTTCCGTGGTCTCAAATAAATAAATGAAAAAGAGCTTAGCATTGGCATATATTAATCTCCTGGGCCCGGTTGTTTGAAGCAAGGTTAAGCGCCAACCCTGGGTTAAATTGCTGACCCTGGGTTAAATCCTACAGATTGCAATTACAGATTTAGCGCTAACCTAGTGTTAAAGTTAACCTTGCTTCGAACAACCTGGCCCTGGACACCAATGTATTATCTGTCCTATGAGGATGTGCCTTTGATCATGAGCTTTGAGAATTACCATCAAGTATTGCGAGGGCCTTAGGCCCGAGCCTAAATGTTTGAGATTTTACTACTTCTAAAACACTGGTTTCTTGTATTCTGGAGACTAAACATTGGCTTGGCATTACAACAACAATTTCATTACATTTTATATGACAGGTACGTCAAAACTTTGATGATCCCCCTACAAAAGCACTTAAATCTTTTGTTGCCCCCCCATGATTTAACCGACCCCCCCCCCCCCCCCCCCCCCAGCCATAAATAATGAACACGCCCTAAATCTGGGGAAAGGAATATTGTTTGGATTGAAGCAGCCGTTATATATATATATATATTAGTGGAGAGAAGCGCTGAGTAGAAGCTGGTCCGATTGCTTTCTGTTTCCTGCTATTTGAGGTTTACATAAAAAGCCACTGAATTCACTCTTCACCTGGAGGCCATCTAGGATTCAGAGCAAGGCAATCCTTTGTTTTTTCAACGTTAGTCTCTCATTGAGGGATTATCTGAACGAGTTTAGCCTAACAAAAATAGAGGATTGTGTTGCTTTGAATCCAAGATAGCCACCAGGTGAAAAGAGTGAATTACTATCCTAGCTACTAAATTGATATTGATAGTATAAAATTACATCAAAATCACTATAAAAATTAAATTGAAAAATATAAATATTTAGAAAGTAGAACTTCATTAAAGTCCTAATATTGGTAAATAATTACCGAGATACAGGTAAATTTGTTTTGGCCGGCCCAGTTCTTATATGGACCAGCTAATCCCAAAGTTTTTGACAAGATTCTGACATAAATGTACTTGACCATTGAACACCTTGCCAACTATATTTCATTATTTTAATAAATCTATGGCCATCATTTCTAATTCTGTGTTTCAATCCATGTCTCACTTAAAACCAATTGCATCTATATTTGGCATAGGCAACTGCTGCTATTCCACCAATACCAATCACAGATATCCCTGCCAGAAGACCTGGAATTGAGGGCATCAGGTACTTCTGGGTAAAGGTGGGTTCTATGAAAGGGAATTCCATTGCCTGTAGTAATGGAAGGCAGCAACAAAACGTTATACCGGTACATGTATGTTGCAACAGAAAAGTAGACAATAATTACCAGGAAAAGAGATAGTAGACAAACAAATTAATCTAACAAATCTTCCAGATGTATCTGTTATTTTTTGTAAGTAGTTGCCCCCTCCCAAAAAGTATGAGGATACAATGTTCCCTCTTCCAGATGGATCTGGTATTTTTTTGTAAGTAGTTGCCCCCTCCCAAAAAGTATGAGGATACAATGTTCCCTCTTCCAGATGGATCTGGTATTTTTGGTAAGTAGTCGCCCAATCCCCAAAAAGTATGAGGATACAATGTTCCCTCTTCCAGATGGATCTGGTATTTTTGGTAAGTTGTCGCCCAATCCCAAAAAATGTATGAGGATACAATGTTCCCTCTTCCAGATGGATCTGGTATTTTTTGTAAGTAGTCGCCCCCTCCCAAAAAATGTATGAGGATACAATGTTCCCTCTTCCAGATGGATCTGGTATTTTTTGTAAGTAGTCGCCCCCTCCCCCAAAAAGTATGAGGATACAATGTTCCCTCTTCCAGATGGATCTGGTATTTTTTTGTAAGTAGTCGCCCACTCCCAAAAAAGTATGAGGATACAATCTTCTCTCTTCCAGATGGATCTGGTATTTTTGTAGTAGTCGCCCCCTCCCAAAAAATGTATGAGGATACAATGTTCCCTCTTCCAGATGGATCTCATATTTTTTTGGAAGTAGTTGTCCCCTCCCAAACAATGTATGAGGATACAATCTTCCCTCTTCCAGACAGATCTCGTATTTCTTGTAAGTAGTCGCCCCCTCCCAAAATATGTATGAGGATACAATGTTCCCTCTTCCAGATGGATCTGGTATTTTTTTAAAGTTAAGTCACCCTGTCCCCCAAAAAAGTATGAGGATACAATGTTCCCTCTTCCAGATGGATCTGGTATTTTTGGTAAGTAGTCGCCCAATCCCAAAAAATGTATGAGGATACAATGTTCCCTCTTCCAGATGGATCTGGTATTTTTTTGTAAGTAGTTGCCCCCTCCCAAAAAGTATGAGGATACAATCTTCCCCCTTCCAGATGGATCTGGTATTTTTGTAGTAGTCGCCCCCTCCCAAAAAAATATATGAGGATACAATGTTCCCTCTTCCAGATGGATCTGGTATTTTTTTGTAAGTAGTCGCCCCCCTCCCCAAAAAAGTATGAGGATACAATGTTCCCTCTTCCAGACAGATCTGGTATTTTTCATAAGTAGTCGCCCATCCCAAAAAAGTATGAGGATATAATCTTCCCTCTTCCAGATGGATCTGGTATTTTTTTGTAAGTAGTTGCCCCCTCCCAAAAAGTATGAGGATACAATGTTCCCCTCTTCCAGATGGATCTGGTATTTTTTGTAAGTAGGCACCCCCTCCCCAAAAAAGTATGAGGATACAATGTTCCCTCTAACAGATGGATCTGGTATTTTTCGTAAGTAGTCGCCCAATCCCAAAAAAGTATGAGGATACAATGTTCCCTCTTCCAGATGGATCTGGTATTTTTTTGTAAGTAGTTGCCCCCTCCCAAAAAGTATGAGGATACAATCTTCCCCCTTCCAGATGGATCTGGTATTTTTGTAGTAGTCGCCCCCTCCCAAAAAAATATATGAGGATACAATGTTCCCTCTTCCAGATGGATCTGGTATTTTTGGTAAGTAGTCGCCCAATCCCAAAAAATGTATGAGGATACAATGTTCCCTCTTCCAGATGGATCTGGTATTTTTTGTAAGTAGTTGCCTCCTCCCAAAAAATGTATGAGGATACAATGTTCCCTCTTCCAGATGGATCTGGTATTTTTTGTAAGTAGTCGCCCCCTCCCCCAAAATGTATGAGGATACAATGTTCCCTCTTCCAGATAGATCTGGTATTTTTCATAAGTAGTCGCCCACCCCAAAAAAGTATGAGGATATAATCTTCCCTCTTCCAGATGGATCTGGTATTTTTTTGTAAGTAGTTGCCCCCTCCCAAAAAGTATGAGGATACAATGTTCCCTCTTCCAGATGGATCTGGTATTTTTGGTAAGTAGTCGCCCAATCCCCAAAAAGTATGAGGATACAATGTTCCCTCTTCCAGATGGATCTGGTATTTTTGGTAAGTTGTCGCCCAATCCCAAAAAATGTATGAGGATACAATGTTCCCTCTTCCAGATGGATCTGGTATTTTTTGTAAGTAGTTGCCCCCTCCCAAAAAATGTATGAGGATACAATGTTCCCTCTTCCAGATGGATCTGGTATTTTTTGTAAGTAGTCGCCCCCTCCCCCAAAAAGTATGAGGATACAATGTTCCCTCTTCCAGATGGATCTGGTATTTTTCGTAAGTAGTCGCCCAATCCCAAAAAAGTATGAGGATACAATGTTCCCTCTTCGAGATGGATCTGGTATTTTTTTGTAAGTAGTTGCCCCCTCCCAAAAAGTATGAGGATACAATCTTCTCTCTTCCAGATGGATCTGGTATTTTTGTAGTAGTCGCCCCCTCCCAAAAATGTATGAGGATACAATGTTCCCTCTTCCAGATGGATCTCGTATTTTTTTGTAAGTAGTTGTCCCCTCCCAAACAATGTATGAGGATACAATCTTCACTCTTCCAGACAGATCTCGTATTTCTTGTAAGTAGTCGCCCCCTCCCAAAATATGTATGAGGATACAATGTTCCCTCTTCCAGATGGATCTGGTATTTTTTTAAAGTTAAGTCACCCTGTCCCCCAAAAAGTATGAGGATACAATGTTCCCTCTTCCAGATGGATCTGGTATTTTTTGTAAGTAGTTGCCCCCTCCCAAAAAATGTATGAGGACACAATGTTCCCTCTTCCAGATGGATCTGGTATTTTTTGTAAGTAGTCGCCCCCTCCCCCAAAATGTATGAGGATACAATGTTCCCTCTAACAGATGGATCTGGTATTTTTCGTAAGTAGTCGCCCAATCCCAAAAAAGTATGAGGATACAATGTTCCCTCTTCCAGATGGATCTGGTATTTTTTTGTAAGTAGTTGCCCCCTCCCAAAAAGTATGAGGATACAATCTTCCCCCTTCCAGATGGATCTGGTATTTTTGTAGTAGTCGCCCCCTCCCAAAAAAATATATGAGGATACAATGTTCCCTCTTCCAGATGGATCTGGTATTTTTTGTAAGTAGTCGCCCCCTCCCCAAAAAAGTATGAGGATACAATGTTCCCTCTTCCAGACAGATCTGGTATTTTTCATAAGTAGTCGCCCATCCCAAAAAAGTATGAGGATATAATCTTCCCTCTTCCAGATGGATCTGGTATTTTTTTGTAAGTAGTTGCCCCTCCCAAAAAGTATGAGGATACAATGTTCCCTCTTCCAGATGGATCTGGTATTTTTTGTAAGTAGTCACCCCCTCGCCAAAAAAGTATGAGGATACAATGTTCCCTCTAACAGATGGATCTGGTATTTTTCGTAAGTAGTCGCCCAATCCCAAAAAAGTATGAGGATACAATGTTCCCTCTTCCAGATGGATCTGGTATTTTTTTTGTAAGTAGTTGCCCCCTCCCAAAAAGTATGAGGATACAATCTTCCCCCTTCCAGATGGATCTGGTATTTTTGTAGTAGTTGCCCCCTCCCAAAAAAATATATGAGGATACAATGTTCCCTCTTCCAGATGGATCTGGTATTTTTTGTAAGTAGTCGCCCCCTCCCCAAAAAAGTATGAGGATACAATGTTCCCTCTTCCAGATAGATCTGGTATTTTTCATAAGTAGTCGCCCATCCCAAAAAAGTATGAGGATATAATCTTCCCTCTTCCAGATGGATCTGGTATTTTTTTGTAAGTAGTTGCCCCCTCCCAAAAAGTATGAGGATACAATGTTCCCTCTTCCAGATGGATCTGGTATTTTTTGTAAGTAGTCACCCCCTCCCCAAAAAAGTATGAGGATACAATCTTCTCTCTTCCAGATGAATCTTTTTTTTTTTGTAGTAGTCGCCCCCTCCCAAAAATGTTTGAGGATACAATGTTCCCCCTTCTAGATGGATCTCGTATTTTTGTAAGTAGTTGCCCCCTCCCCAAAAAAGTATGAGGATATGATGTCACTAGAAATAATTTACCTACACTCACTCCCTAGAAATACATGTAATATGTTCTTACCAATACTTGTTCTGCTCTGGATGTCACATCTTCTTCAGTTATTTTTCCAAACAACTGGGCCACCTACAAGGAGAAGCAGCGTGTGTCAAAGGCAGAAAAAGTATGACATGCTGTTTTGAAATAACACCTTAGTCTCTGTAAACCAGTAAAATCAGAGGGAATCATTTACAAATGGACTAATTTCTATTTTACTGCAACCATTTTGTACCACCAAGTTTCCCCGATTGAATGCAATAAATTACTAACCTGAATCAAACCTCAGGGTTTTCTTTTTCAAGGTTTAAGTCTGATAAGAGATCAAGTAAGAAATGATACCAAAACATGCAACAGTTTACAATCTCCCAGCTCAATCTTCCAACTCTGGTTTAAATTTTCAAAACCACTGTTCTTTGTTTTTCCATCTTTAGCTAAACTGCAGAATACAGTGCTATTTGGATATTAAACATTTGTTTTTCAACGTTTTCATACAAAGTTAACAAACCTTAAATCGAATATCAAACTTTAATGTGTGTATAAATCGTAAGGAAAAGAAAATGATCTGTAGTTTTAGTAATCTTTAAAAAAAGCTGTCAGTAAAGCAGCACTGCAATGCCAAGTACTGTATTTTGCTGTTTGCCACTCCTGTAACACTAGGTTTAAATCATATTCCTATTCCATGTGTAATTCTGAGGCTGTTCTCTCCAAGGGACATTTTTGAAAAAAGTTTTCAAGTATTCATTTTTTAACCGCATTGTTGATCTATGGAACAGCTTGTCTATTCTAACAAATTCATTACTCACAAGGAAGCGTTTTCATAGTTTTTAATACTGGTTCCTGTGTATATAGTTATCATAGTTTTATTCATATTGTAGTGTACACTCTGAGGGTGGTTTCCTGAAAATGGGAGTATTGCTCTTGGTGATGCTCTTGTTTCCAGGAGGCCTTCACCTCTCAAAACCTTGCATTTTATTGGACCCCATTTGGACTGCACTGACAAAGAATTCCATTGTGTTAGGGTTAGGGTTTGTATTGTTTCAGGGTTAGGCACTGTTTGGATAGCCAGTACTATTCCAGGTTCTGAGGAGGTGAAGGCCGCCCCCTTGTTTCTGGAGAACCACATTTAGAGTGTCTGTACATATGGTTATGTAATAATTTTAATACATGTACAGGTGGTTTATTTTTATAAGGAACATTTTCATGTTCTGTATAAACCTTCCTAATTATGCAGATATCTTTTGTAAATATTGTGTAATTGAATTGAGTAAATCAATCAATCAATACATAAATCAATAAATCAATGAATAAATGAATCAATAAATCAATAAATCAATAAAATACCTGACATTCATGGCAATTGGAGCGATTCTACATATTGTTTGGGCAGGGGGAAATTACATATCAATATACCAATTAATAGATGTATGGATAGATTGTTAGGACTATCTTATAAGCTCATTGTATCCTAGCAAACTACTCAATTTTCTCTCAAGGACTCAAACTGCTATCCTCTCAGGCTATTACTATGTATATGTACCTCCAGTGCAACTCTCTCTCCTGCTTCAACTGCTCCCTCCATGTAGCCAGCCCAAAAGGTAGCCGTTATTGTACCAGCAAATTGGATCCGACCAAATGGTTCACGGAGAGCTCTGAAATAGAAATGAAAGCACACAATAAAATGAAACGTTTTAAAACCAAGAGCATTTGTTTCTTTCCTTTTAGAATTAGGTACTCTTTTCGGATACGTATGCAAGCAGGTTTATGTTCTGTACTTGTAAAGGCAAGGGATAGGTAGTGGGAGTAGTCTGGTATCAACTGTGCGAGTAGTAGCACTTCAAGTTGCTTACTTTCCATATCTGGTTAACACACCAGGTGGATATGTACCAACATAACAACCTCCAGCAAACTTATCTTCCATCCAGTTCTTCTCTAAGTACCCAACAGGCTGTCACGGGGGAGACAAAAATGTACATGTACTGGTAAGCTAAGTGTATTTATGCCTCAGACTCTTTCTTAGTTGTTGTCTTTGACCTCAAAATTAAAGTGTGACTACAACATGAAAGTATTATTTTATATGTTTTTCTCCAAATTGCAATGATTATAACTGCTCTAATACTCACGTTTAAAGCATCTGGACTGTCGTATATCAATGCATACTGCTTGCAAATCAATTGCTTCCTTTGAAAAGAATACACAATGATAAATAATTAATCTAGAAAAGCCAGGGTGATTTTGGAAGCCAAGAAACGGCTGGATCTTCAGGAATGGAATATGTGCACATTCAGGGATGGGGAGCTACATGTACATGTATATGACATTACTACAGTAGCTATACGGCTACATTGTATATACTGCCGATTATGGAGTCAGGTTTGTCTCTTAGTCCAAATTGAGCTCAGTTATCGTTTTTGACCTCCGTCAAAGATGCGATTTATTTTTTAAAGGTCTGAAATGTGGTGTTAAGTTTGTGTGAAGGTGTACACAGAAAATACAAAATGCACTTCAGAGAATGTATATGAGAAAGAGGATAAACCCAAGGGATACATTAAATAAATCTTTGCTAGCTTACCTTTCTTCTTTGGACAGTAATGTCATCCTCCTTGCACTATCAGCCAAAATGAACCTGTGGAATGTAGAACACAAAGAATAACGAAAATTATCTCAAAGCTCATGCAGCAACTAAGTTGGAACAATAATCAGTCCCTGGTTGTTCAAAGTGTCCCGGGGAAGAGTAAAATTTAATAATGCTCTATCCACTGGATAAAATTTAATGCCTTTTCAAGGTAGCCTGCATTACCAGGCTCTTTAAGGTGGAGAGAAGGGTGATACTGTCAGTATCACTGCCTGCAGTTGAGTGCAAACCCACAATGTCAATGCCATAAGTGATTCACAGTATCTGAGCAAGATACATGCTACAATGGAGCTAGCTGGGAAACAAGTCCAGATGCAAATTTACTCTAGCACCTCATGCAATGTCATTCCCAAGAAATATCTCCCAGCAGAAACAAAACTAAAGAAGACTTATAGAAAGCTGACCATGTATAGCAAGAGTAGCATGCATGCCTGTATTTGGAACCTCTAGATTGCACAAGTATAATCCAAAAAACCTGAAAGAAATACAATGCAGTGTTTTTCGAAGGAGAGTATACCTCGTTAATTGAAGCACGTGCGGCACAGCAAATGGGATTACTTGTAGTCCAACATCACAACATTCAGCAAGTCAATGTGGATGATCGATATCCAATACCAGCAAACCGAGGAAAATTACTCACTAAAGAGCAAGCCATGACCAAGTATGCAGACATATTTTAGGGTCTAGAAAAGATGGAAGGAAATTAGCTACATTTACAAGATTATAAGGCAATACTCCCTGTAGTTAGGACACCGTGCACAGTATCCACTGCAGTCAAAGGAAAGCTGAAAAAGCTTGTTAATAGTTAAGAGTTTGCATAGGCTAACTGGATCAAGACTTGCAAGTAACAAACAAGGTAGAAGAACCCACAGAATGGGTCTCAAATAAGACTGCTGCAGTCATGCCAAGTCCAATGGAAAGGTTAGAGTTTGCATAGACCCCTCAATGAAGCACTTAAAAAATAATTATCCCTTACCGATAATCGAGGACACTCTTCCAGAGTTAGAAAAGGCTAAATTAAAGTCTTTACTAAAGCCGACTTGAAGGAAAGATTTCTGCAAATAGCAGTTGGACGAAGAGTCCAGCTATCTTAACACATTTCAGACACCATGGGGACGTTATTGTTGGGTCTGTCAGTCCTGCACCAGAGTACTTTCAGCAAAAATTGGATCAGAACCTGCTAGGATTACCAGGAATCTATGCAATAGCAGAGGACTTGTTGATAACTGGCCAAGGTGATACCGTCAAGATGAGGCAGACAGATAGCATGATGTCAACCTTGAACGTCTACTAATGAGATGCAGAGATAAGAACATAAAGTTGAACAAGTTCAGTTGTGAACAGGTCTCATACACTGGACACCTACTAACAAACATTCTGCACCACTATACTTTACCATACGAGATGAGCTATCAGCTCAAGATGAAATCATCTTCAAGGGTTTGAGATGCATAATTAATGTCCATCAATCTATTCCCAGAAGATACGAGAGAAACTCCATAGAGCACATACAGGGATTGGCCAGATAAGTAGTATATTGGCCTGGTATGAATAGTGACCTTACAGAATATATATCACCAGATGTGAGACCTGTTTAACCTTCCAGAATAATCAAGCAAAGGAACCACTCATTTGTGAAGATTGGAGTGAATATCTTCATAGTGGAGTGTAGAGACCACCAGGGCTAAAGTGAACAATCTGCACCGAAAAAGTGGTCGGTAAGTGGTCGGTAAGTGGTCGGTACGTGGTCGGTAAGTGGTTGGTAAGTGGTCGGTAAGTGGTCGGTAAGTGGTCGGTAAGTGGTCGGTAAGTGGTCGGTAAGTGGTTGGTAAGTGGTCGGTAAAACTGTGTCGGTAAGTGGTCGGTAAGTGGTCGGTAAGTGGTCGGTAAGTGGTCGGTAAGTGGTCGGTAAGTGGTCGGTAAGTGGTCGGTAAGTGGTTGGTAAGTGGTCGGTAACTTGCGAACTCGAAAATTACGTGTTTGTCATCTCTTCAATACATTGTAGGTCCAGTTGAAATAAAATACCATATAAGAACGCTTAAAAGCTTCTAAAGATAGTTTCACAACACTTTAGTGTTCTTGCAACAATGAGGGCCAACAATAACATTGATAGTTCTTCACGAGCGGAAACCCGACGCCATTTTGTTTTGACCGGATGGCATCACTTGTTACCAGTCCTAACCTGTTTTTTTTTTTTTTTTTTTTTTTTTGTGGTGGGGTGGGGGTGTTTCTTTTTATAGCGGAGAAAGTGTGTTTATTTATTTCAAAGCAGTGATGTCATAGGCTTTCATTTATTTGGTGGCTCTTACTAAGGCGGCGCTACTAAGGGACGGGCCGACAAGCAAAATAAATGGCATTTTCTTCGCGGCATGCTTACGCTAATAATATCTCTAATCGAGATATCGATAGCAGTATGTTTATTTGCTGCGGGCTGCCTGTGTTGTTAAATGGCAAGATGGTAATCCAAGATGGCACAGGTTCGCTAATTCACGGAGTGAATGCTGCAAAGAAGAAGATCGAAGAAGAAGAGACAAGTACACTATTTTCATCAATATCCAACTGTCTACAACATAGTAAGCGTATGTTCCAATGCATAAATGGCAGAGGAAACCATCTAAACTGCAGTTCTCAAGTATTGTCGGGTTCGCTAATTCACGGAGTTGAGTGTGACCATTTAATACTGAGAAAATGCTGCAAAGAAGAACAGACAAATATAATGAGTACACTATTTTCATCAATATCCAACTGTCTACAACATAGTAAGCGTATGTTCCAATGCATAAATGACGGGAAACCATCGGCATAAATAACGGGAAACCATCGAAACTGCAGTTCTCAAGTGTTGTCGGTAAGTGGTCGGTAAGTGGTTGGTAAGTGGTTGGTAAGTGGTCGGTAAGTGGTCGGTAAGTGGTCGGCCGACCACATACAGACCACTTTTTTTCGGTGCAGATTGTTCACTTTAGCCGACTACCAGTGCACCATCGACTATTAACTCCAACTACTTTAAAAGTGGACAGACTGAAAGTTAAAACAGCAACTGAAGTTGTGAAGACGACATTTTGCAGAACATGGGATCCCAAATATGGTAATCAGTGACAACATGCCATTAAACTCTAAAGATTTAGACGTCACAAGTTCCTCAGGTATGCAAATCATGATCGACTGTCAAGAGTCTCATGAAGAAATCCAAGAAAGCGGACTCCAATTTCGCTAATAACCCTACTGAAGGTTTGGGAAGCTCATCACCTGCACAACGAATGTTTGGTCATCGAACAAAGACCCTGCTGCAGCTGCAAACAGCCTCCTGAAGCCTAAGATAGAGGAAGATGTGAAGAGAAAACTGTACCAATATACAAGCATGCAGACAAACACAAACTTACTATAATAAGGATGAAGGGAGCTACCAAGCTTCCAAAGAGGAGATGTGGTAAGAGTAAAGCCACTTCCAAGGCACGAATAGAGGACCAGGTGGACATTCGCTCTTAAGAAGTTAGAACAGAAGATGGGAGATTGTTCCGGAGGAACAGGAGACCATCTACGAACATCCAAAAACCCATATTTAGACCATACTACTGAGTGGCCATGGACCACAGCTGAATGGCCACCTAAACCAGCCAAAACCTACAACCCAGCCCTAGGGAAACCTAATGCGTCTGTTGAGGAACCAAAGATACTGACACAGAAGCAGGACACAGCAAAGTCAGGAGCCAACAGTTACTCGGTCTGGACGTGTGTCAAAGCCACCTAAACAGTTACAGGACTCCAACTAAGTGAACATTGAAATAAATGAACATTTCACAATAACGCTATTATAAACTGTTTGCAAAGGAGAACATTGATTGAACAACATGTTTAGTTCAGACTTGCCAGTTAAGGTTTTTCATATTTTTCCGATGTATTGGAGTTTAATCATAGTGCAGTTTGTTTACTTTTTGTCTCTTTCTAAGGCTAAGAAGGAAAGGTGTAATGATCATAGCATGTCATTGACCGATGTCATCAGCCAATAGGATCACTTTCAGGATATGCCCTTCTGAATCTTGTACAAGTTGCGATTAGCTGGTAAAAGCAAGGTTCGATAGGCCTGTGTTTAACTCGTTTATTAGCCACCTGGGGCATAATAATTTATTATAATGATACATCTATCTTGGGTATAGAGTAAACGTTGAGGATTGCAACTTAGGATTGGTAAGGGTTGAGTTACAATTAGCAGATACGAAGCCATATCAGCTGACCGGAGAATTTTTCCTGGCCAATCAGAGCGCATACAGCTTTTTGATGGCTGGCCCTTGCTCTGGGCCCTTTTTCATCATAATCGCACAGTCATTTTGCATCCACTGTTATTAGATCGAGTTTAATGCCAAGATATTGTGTCGAAAAGGTCATATTTATTCAGTTCTTTATTAGCCGATTTAGCAGCCATGCTATGGCAGGGTTGTTGCCAGAGGGTTAAATAGGGGAACAGGGGGTCATTGGAAGGAACTCTCCCCTCCCCCATCAGGCTGTCCCCCTCCCCCACTCCTTTCACTATCGCATGCACATCAAGTCCCAATGAAATTTAGTCACTGCACTCACCCTCGGAGTCCCCAAACATTTTTTCCCCATTTCTAATTTTTCCTGACCCTGGCGACAAATGGTCATTTTGTCCATTCATGCTTTGAACACTATTTGGCTGATAGCTATGACCTTGACATAAGAGAGGTAAAGAAACGAGGGAGCTCAATTGCTGTATTCTAGCCGCTAATTAGTACTCACCCCATGATGGCAGGATGTGAGCCATCAGGTTTACAATCATCAAATGCCTCCCCCACGCATTCACAATCCGAGGTAAAACAACCAGTAAGACCTGCATGTCAAAATGACATTAGGAGCCTGAATACAACAAGGTCTACTACCCTAACCATCACGGTTGCCACCCATCTGACTTTTCACTGACCAGAAAATAATTTTCACTGACCATAATAAGACTGTTCGACATGACTCCCTCATCATAAACAAAAGTCATTATCAAAACCTGTAGCATCCCTTCGCAGACATTTTGAGGCACGAGGAGCCCTCGTGGCAACCGGAAAATAAAATTCCCTGACTTTGACAAGAAATTTAGAATTTCCCTGACCAGAAGCAAAATTCCCTGACATTTCCCTGACGTTGAAAAAAAAAATCCCCCTCACTTTTCCCTGACCTGTGGCTTGTACCAACCCACTAATGCAGGATATGAGCCATTGGATTTAGAATCACCTCACTACTTGGGCCAAGTGTTGCGAGTTGTTATACTAAGGAGGATGCAAAGCTGGCTAGATGCCATTAGGGACAGCGCGTCTCCCAACCTCGGATTAGACCAATTAGACCTGGGACCGAGTACAACAACGTGACAGGTTATAATAAAAAAAGTTACTACACTTTTAACCCAACGGCTGGTTAGTGTAGCACTTATCGTTTCAGCTTCAACGCTGGAGGTTGCATGTTTGAACCCGGGAAGGCCCAGTTTTTTTTTCTCAGCACTTTAGGTTTTCCATTTTATTTGGCACTATTTCACTGTTTACCTGTGAGCCCCAGCTCTAATACTTGAGAACTCGTTTTGTGACGGTTATAGGGTTAGTTTTGCGGTCAGGGAAGGGTTTGTGTTAGTTCATTTACTCGTGCCCATGCAGTGCATTTGGCCGTGGGATACGCGCTCATGTGGCTAATGGCATGTCTGTAAGCTGGCTTATGTCTCGTTATGGCAAATCACCTAGTTTTGGGCCATTTTTGCTGAAACCAAAGGCTTCTTCGATTGAAATACCAAGATGTTCAGTATTTCTAGGGCCGACAGGGGTTTTAAGGGCCATTTGCGTGGAAAATTCTCACGTGGATGAAAGGAGAGACTGGCCGACTTAGGGTCCAAAAAATTGTAACCCTCTGACATTTGTAAGTATTAAAACAGAAGCTTTGTCCCCAATTATAGCACTACCATGCTAAATATATTGACACTCTCCTCTGTTAGTAGTAGTAGTGAACAAATGATCAATTTAACAAATTACAGATGTCATTCTGTCATACATCTGTCTCTTATAGATGCACAGATGACATCAAAAGGTGACGAGAACAAAGAAGTACGATGCGAGATCAACTGTTGTTCTCAGCATGTTTTGAAATAATGTGCATCAATAAGTCAGGGCAAGCCCATGGCAAAATGGCATCTGGTTTTAATAAACGAAAATGGAGGATATGAAACGATTCATGTAAAACATGTCATCTGTGCACCATTCTGTACTCTAATAACACATGGCTATTGACCAATCAGAGCATGCTTTTTGCACTTTTTATTGACAACTATAAAAATATATAGATTAACACTGGGGTGCCGAAATTTCAAATTAACCCACTTTCAATATATGCTTCATTTGTCACACACAAAGGTTTCAATTTGAGGCTCTGGGCTCAAAAATTTTTTTTTTTGCTGAGAATAAAATAAATGTAATTTATCCCAAACCTTCATGCATGATAATATATTAACCAATAATGGTACACAAATTTCATTCAAAAATATCTGCTTATATATTTACTACTTGGATTTCAACATTTTAATAATCGATATGATAAGATGTCAATAAATTTTCTGGTACCTTTTTCTCTCCAAAATGGTTTTTCATAGAACATTACTGTCTTGATAATAGATCCTGCAGGAATTCTCTGTGATCCCTGATAATGTGAAGAAAAAGGTAAATGATATTAGATAATAATCAATTTAGACAACCCTACTACCATATATTGTAAGTGTATAGAGTGGTTTTTGATTGAGTAATTACAGAACCGATCATGTCAGCAAGTAAAAACACAAGGAGCCAATTATGAACTTAGGTTTTACTTGATCAAATATATAAACTTGTGTTAGACTTGCGAAGATGAAGAACACACTAACAGGGTTCATATCACACAAGAAAGTTATAATGAAATTCCATGACTTTTCCATGACTAAATTTAAAAAATCAAGGACTCAAATTAGGTTCTGGAGGAGACAAGAAAAACTAGAAAACGTCATTTAACTGGGCCTATATCCACCCACTTTAATATTGCTTGAAAACTTTTACAAAGGAAGGAATACTACCAATGGAGCACATCCTTATTTCAACTCAACATAATTTTTATTATCTTTAGCATGTAGCCAGGACTCCTCCAATTTTAAAACAACCAACTGAAGTCAGATGGATAATGACGAAGAGTGCTGAAAGAGATCCCTACTAATCTATCTAGAATTCTGCAAGGAAAGTCAAGCATCAAAACATTCCAATGGTCGATGGTAAAATTCCATGACTTTTCCAGATCTAGAAAATTATTTTTGAAATTCCATGACTTTCCATGACTGTGTGATCATGCATGAACCCTGACTAAGAGGAATTGGGGGTAACCTACCTACCTACATGTACATACCATCCATCTATCCCATATGATATTCAAATTACCTTAATATTACATCCAACCCGACATGTCAATAATTATTATAACGGAAACAATAAATATAATTGAACTGAAGTAAAAAATAATATTTATGATTGGTTTTAATCGAACCAATCATGAGGAAATAACTCGCTAAAACGAAAATTGATTCTATAACGGACCGGCCAAAACAAGTGTTTGGTTTTAGCTTCAAACTTGATTGGCTGATAATTACAACAACAAAAAAACAGCCAATACAAAAGCTAAGTAAATGCAAAACTAAAGCGATCACTGGATTACTTTAATTTGACACTCAATCCAAAACTGCCCTATCTACCTACATGCATGGATGTTTGACATTCACTAAGTAACCTGAAATTTGAGAGCTGGTAGACCAGGATGAAATCGGATCCTGTTCAACAGTGCCAAAGGGACTGTACTGATCAAATACTTCGCCTAGAAAAAAAGAAAAACTGTATCAAAATTCCTCTTATGTCCTGCATTGGGAAGAAAATTGTACCTACTTTGATGTCACGTATATATCCCAGGCCCCAAATCGCTGAGAGCACATAATTATTTTTTTATATAAAAAATAGATGTCAGAAATATTTATTTATTTTATGATAAGTTACTATAACCCGGCTGGGCTAAACGTTTGAACATTATGTACAGGTTCACAGCCTAGGGCAAGGGCATTCTCAGAAATCAAAACCGAGGGCGTTAGCCCGAGTTGTTGGCTCATAATGTTAGACAAGTGACTAAACTTGATTCCAAACTTTCATCCATTCATCCATGGGGTGCTTAAACAGTGTAACATTGTTGGAATCACTAATGTTTGCCTATATTGTACAATAATGTTTGCCTATATTGTACAATAATGTTTGCCTATATTGTACAATAATGTTTGCCTATACTATAACCTATACTATAACAAGTTTTGTACAATAATGTTTGCCTATATTGTACAATAATGTTTGCCTATATTGTACAATAATGTTTGCCTATATTGTTCAATAATGTTTGCCTATATTGTACAATAATGTTTGCCTATATTGTACAATAATGTTTGCCTATATTGTACAACAATGTTTGCCTATATTGTACAACAATGTTTGCCTATATTGTACAATAATGTTTGCCTATATTGTACAATAATGTTTGCCTATATTGTACAATAATGTTTGCCTATATTGTACAATAATGTTTGCCTATATTTACAATAATGTTTGCCTATATTGTACAACAATGTTTGAAAGTTTAGCCCTGGCTTTAAAATAGGTTGTATTAAAAGTGCTATGTGAGGAAAACATCAAAATTGACCGAATTTACGTAGAATGAGATGTAAATTCTCACCCTGTGTTGCGACCCATTAGCACATGTCACTGTAACCTGATTTGCACTCTGTTCAATGTTAGTGACATCAGAGTTGAGAAGAATTCTTTTGCTACCTGTAAGAAAAAGAATCATTGGAAAAGTAAAGAGGGAGACTGTTGGTTCTTGTTCTGGGGGCTCCAAGATGTGATATTCATTCAAGATTGCTTTCTTCAATTTCACACAGCTCAGACCTGCAACAACCTAAACACTACTTGTTCTAAAAAACACAACTGTGTATAAGAATTTAAGTATAATTTAAAGGTTTGCCCTTGATCTTCATTTCTGATGACAATGAAAATGATGCCACATCAAATTGCATTTTTCTACATAATTATTATATTGGTATTATTTCAGTTCAAGTATGGAAGAAATAAAATAATATATTAATAAATTAATTACACTACATGTACAATTGATAACATATGGAAAACAATATTGTTGATAGAATAAGAAAAAAAAACACCATTCAAGCAATGGACAAAAATGGCAGTAATGGTTGCAACTAATGCTGATTTTTTTCTGGTGTGAAATCAATTAAAATCAGGCACTCGGGGCTCAGAAAAATCTTGTGCCCAATTATTAAGTCTGTTTCAATAACCGCCAATTTTCAATGCCTTTGTCCAAATTAATTAACCCTCCAAAAGGCTTTATGTTTGACTTCCATGAGTGAAATTGCATTGTTCAGAACAGCCAATCAGAATACACAGAGCCCTATTATTTCGTCAAGCATGCGCAGTAAGAAACAAATGGGGTGACCTGGATACGACATTGCTCAAGGTCTATCCTTGTTCCCAGTGCCTCCTCGGCTTGCCAGAAAAATACCATGGTTCTGGCAAGCTGAGGAAACACTGGGAACAAGGATGGCTCAAGGGCCAGATGCAGAAGGGGCCGACAGGTCTGCAATTAAACGCTTGCACATGCATTAATTTCACCGGGAAAATACACTCGCGTGGATCATTTTGGTTGAATTTTCACTTGATATTTGGACACAGAAATGTACATGCTTCGATTTTAAAGTCATTTCATGGACCAGTCCTAAATTTAATTGGCTTGATGACTAAACTAATTAAATAAAACTCTTAATTCTTGCGATTTTCCCCTTAATCCCTGGTCTTTTTTGCAATGTGTCAAGGAGTTTTTTAAACAGAAACTGTTTAGGAGCATTCAGAGCTGCTCCGTGATTTCTACCGCTGACTGGACATGCACAGCATTATTTTAGCTAAACTGCAGAATACCCTACAATTCAGTGCCACTTAAAAAGAAAACTTGAAAACTTCTCTAAATTCTCCATTATAGTTCAAGTGTATTTAGACTTGTTAGAGATATGAATGATTTGGGGTTTAAAATGATTAGGGTTTGTATGAAAAGTTAGAAAATGAAATATTAATAAGCCAATTTGCAGGGTACCCTGCAGTTGCTCCCTGTCGAGGAGGGGGGAGGGGGGTGTCTGTCAATTTTATCTGTTGTTCAACCTTCCCCGGTTAAATCTGGCCATCTTATACTTACACAAGGAAGCATGGTATAAATTTAATAGTGCTAGTACAGTCTGATCTCAAAACACTGTTTTTGTAATCTTACCTATCTTTTCTGCTAACTTGTTACTAATTCCCTGGGAACCTCCGACCACCTTGAACTCCTTTAATATGCAAAATACAAACAGTTTATAAGAAAGATTTTAAACAAATTTGATAAACAATGTAAAACTGTCACAATGCTGTATTCATTAAAGTACACAAACTGCTGTGGAAAATTGTTGCAATGTTTTTGTGGGTGCAACATATTTTGGGATCATATGTACTGTATGCAATGTCTCTGCCGACACTCGGGCTGACATGTCAATCGAGGACCAGGATATGTCGGTTGAGGGTTGGTCAACTGCACTGGTGATCATTAGGTGTTGAGGGTTGACCGAATGTTTACCGCTACTTGACTGTTTTCACTCAAATAAACTGACTCATTTGGAAATTGTTTGTCAAAGATGTGCATTGAGTTTGTTGGTATCTCGCCCTTGCTTCAACGATTTTTCTCCGGATTCTCCTGTTTAATCTTCCCTCCACAAAAACCAACATAAATTCCATTTTGGCCTGGAATTAGCACCTGGCTACTGGAAGACCCGACGATGGCTCCCAGTATTCAACATAAAAATAATAATAATATAACATTGGGGTCGCTACTTTTGGGGCATTGCTACTTTTGCGATTTATAATAAGCATCCAATTTGATTGTTACAGTAACTTTAGGAATCAGTTACTTTTGGAAGGTATAGCAATTTTACAATTAAGAAAGTACATATAAGCTTGCGTTAGCTGAAAATTGGCACGGTCACCGATACCTCGGTCAACTGTCGGTAAACTAATCGATAGTGTTGGTGATCAATCGGCCAACTGGTGATGAATTGTCAACCATATCGGCCGACATACAGAATAGTTCAACATCTCACTGATACCCCACTGACATATGACCAACACCATACCGATATACCACTGACCCACTGTTGACTGACAGATAAAAAACAGCTGAGAAAAAATTGACTGACATGTCTGTCGGCAGTTGACGAACACACTGCCGACTGTCAATGCATGGCCACATCAGCCAACCCTCAACCAACAGTTGGCCTACATATTGGTGACGTATCAGAGACATATCGGCCAAAATGTCGGCCAACCCTTGCCTTAACAAATTCCTAACATTGTGTACAATACACATGATCCATATGTTGTAGTCAAAACAGTACTTGCTCGTGGGGATGGTCAACATCAGAGACCATTCAGACTAAACACTGGTCACTGAATCCTGGAGCATGAAGAATATACTACTTAATTAATACTGTTTGATATTTAATAGAAGGATTTAATTCTTCCATACAAAAACACCCTCTGTGTTTGGTACCTGAGCCCCTCCATCACTGATTTCCATGTTTCTTGTTATTCCTGTTACAGATAATGTTTTACTTATTACTAACAGTAATTAATTATAATGAAAATGATGATCCTGAGTAAATTTATACAACCTAAATGACATCATAAAGTGAAATATATATACATGTATAATGCTTTTAGTTAAAGGAGACATCAGCTAAAAATCACTGTTTGCTCTCAATAATGTGCATTAATTAAGCTGTTGCTGTCTTAAATTTGTCTCCTGCAAATTGTACACTTCTATGTCATGAATTTATGGACTGATATTTTCCCATAAAACAGGCAATAAACAGGAAACAAACTGACAGCAATAATAGATTTAGGCATCCATTACAAACATTTGAGAGCAAACATTGGTTTTCAGTCGAGGTAATCCCTTCAAAGAGAAGCTGTTTCCAACTAAGCATGTTGTGGTGCATGAAATCACTGAGGACTAGTATGACGTGTCACATATTAAACAAGTGATCAAAATATTCTGCACTATGAATCATGAGCTTGGACGGAGAACCTTCACCATCTAACATTCAGTGACAATTTATTCATACCCTACCCTGTAAGCATGCAGAGCCTTCTTCTTGCTATTAAAGAGAAAAGAAGAAACTGCCAAAATCCTATCAAGTTTATATTGCACATGCTCAAACATTGTCAAGTTGCATCCCCAACTTCTGGGCTCACTTCATATTAATTTTACCATCATCATACCAGTTTTTGCAGTACCATATGTACATGCAATGATGAGCATGATCTCAAGGCCTGCACTCAATTCAACCTAGGGGCTCAAAATTGTATCCATGTAAGCAATGCTCACGAGCATGCTCAATATAAACTTTCAGATAGGATTTCAGCAGAGCCTTCTTTTCTCTTTAGCGGGAAGAATGCTTGATCTCCTCACCCCCACCAGCACGCATATACCAGAGGAAGAACAGCAATGACAAGTTATGAGGTTCAGATGTGAGCACACCTCGAACATAGCCTGTTGCAGCAGCCTTTCCAAATCTACAGTTACATAAGTTATATATAAATAATGTTACAATGAATCTGCTACAGGCTTAAGTGTAATATTAAAGGGTGCAAAAACTAGTACATGATGTTGTCTGTATACCTTTCCACGTACATCACTCATATCAATGTAAAAAATATTATTGAATTATACATGATGGTTGCAGTTATAAAAGAAGTAGTAGCAGCTAGCATAATTATGTATACATATAATGATGATATGATATGATGATAATAATTATAACTATAATAATTTATCCTTTACAATATGAAGTGAATTCCTAAAGAAATACAATAAACTTCAAGTAAAGGAACACAAAGAATGAAACGAATGAAATGAATGAAAGTGGCATACTTGGTCCAGCATTTCTCATCAATTAACTGTTTGACAGTCATTGTGTCCCACTCCTCAGCTTTTGTCGCAGTCCATGGTGCCTCAGGAGGGACCTCTTTGCACATTTTGTCCAGCAACAGCCAGAAACTATTGATGTCAAGAGTATCTAGCAATGAGGACCCCCATGATGTAAGGGCACCTTTTTTCACAACTCTCTTTCCCTAATAAGATGATTGGAAAATGATGCAGTAGATATGAATAAGGTTAATACAAGCTATTTGTACAATAATATTATACTGAGTCATGTATTTACATACATAAGTAGAATGACTGGCTTTAAAATGCCATGTATATGCATTTAAGGTGGTGCTCACTTAATGTACAATATAATGTACAATGCATCATTTCGTACTTTATTGTCTAATAATTTTTATACTTACCATAAAGTACTCCACACCATTGCCATTAACATAGATTTTGTACAGTTCCAGTCCTAGTTCTCTGGCCAGTTTGTTCACCCTTGTCTGAGAGACTCCAATGTAAGAACCACCAAGATCACAGTAGCCACAGCTTGGATCCTAATGTATTAAGATGTATTAACTTAAAGTGCTTCTAACCCTTCTTGCAATTTTCATACCTATGAATCTTTGAAAGGTTTTGAGCACTTCTGCGAATAAAGTTTTAGTTTACAGAGAATACTCTACACTTGTTTGAAATGCTGAAAAATTGACCTTTCCTGACCTATGACCGTGTAAGTAAAAGCCTGGGTTGATTCCCGGGTAGACGTCGTGTAATTAATTTGACTTTCCAATAATTTGAATATATACTTAGCATTTTGTCTAAATATGACTTTTTTCTTTACTAACAACTCACAGACTATGTATATTCTCTACATATCTACGTTGTTGTGATAGAAAGGCGGCATGGAAGATAATGCATTAATGAGATGACGTCAACCCGGGAATCGACCCAGGCTTTTTCTTACATGGTCATGGATCAGGAAAGGTCAATATTTTAACATTTCAAACAAGCGTAGAGTAATTTCTCTGTAAACCAAAACTTTCTTTGCAGAAGTGCTCAAAACCTTTCAAATGTTCATAGGTATAAAAATTGCAGGAAGGGTTAGAAGCACTTTAATTAAATTTTACTGTAAAAGAGCACCAGATAAACGTTCAATACATTGTAGTTATATATGTTGTAGGTTGTTTTTCATTTCAGGGTATTGTAACAACCTAGGTCATTTCTATTTTAAAAAATTACCTAGGTCATTTTTAGGGTCTTTTAAATGTTGGGTAGCATTACATTTGTCTGTTGTTTAGTGACTTAGCCCTTGAAACACTCAAAATTAGTGACTTAAGTACTATATAGTACTAAATTAGTACTAGCTCTGATCATGAACACCCAAAATTAGTGAGCACCCATTGTTGATGGTTAGCTAGGTTGTTCTTAAATGAAGGGTTAGGTTTTCGATTAATTAGTTCACAGGACCATTGAAGAAGCATAATAATTATTGTCTGTTGTTTAGTGACTTAACTCTTCTAAACACCCAAAATTAGTGAGCAATTGGCTTTCCTTCTCCTCAATTAACTGATAACAGACACATATATGCGAGAGGCGGTCCTGACAGTTAACCGCATACACAATTTATTGTACATGTACTTACATGTTTACATGTATGCTTTACATCAATCTCCACACTTTATGTAACATAAGATGCAACTACACACTGTGCAGCCTAGTGTACTCTGCCGGATACGAAAAACCAAAAAAAATTCAACAGTATATGTGGTAAAAACTAAGTGGAAACGTATTCCCCAGCCCAATGCAGGAGTACTGACTTCTGGGAGGTAAAAGTCTGAAAACTACCACAAGTCTGTAACATGGTCAGCAAAAACTGACATAAATAAAGTTAATGGTGGAAAGAAACGTCTATAAATGTTGCAGTCAGGACCACGAATACATAACTACAACTGACATATCCTTATATACTCCAGTTCCCGCCAAAACTACTGTCCATATATGGAATGTATCCACAGGGATACCAACACAGCCTTTCGGATAAGGAACTCATTTCTCTTTTCCTTTCATCCAAAGAGAAATATCATTTCCTTCTCCTCAATTAACTGATAACAGACACATATATGCGGGAGGCGGTCCTGACAGTTAACCGCATACACGAAAGCAAAAGCATAGGTTACAGGTGTATAGATTACAACTGGTAACATGAATCAGGTATACCACACAATAATATACAGATCAAATTATACAATAAATTATAAATGTCCAATGTCTTGAAGGCCAACAGCCTGGAAACAGGTAACAGTGATTCCATTGAGTCCTTGATATACAATGTATGCATTCCTTGCCATATCCAATCTACATCTGCCACAACACTGCAGTAGAAGCTCCACCAGAGAGCAGACTGTGCATTAAGCCATAATCCCTGTTGTCCAATCCAATAGGAGGCCACATGGTTAGCAGGTCTGTAAGTGCAAGACCCCAGCTGGCAATACATAAGCCAATTGAATCTTATCAAGGTCATGAACTCCATATTGTCAATGATGAAAGACCACAATAAGGTCTGAAGTAGACACTGGTAATGGGCTAAAGTGAACAATCTGCACCGAAAAAAAGTGGTCGGTAAGTGGTCAGCCGACCACTTACCGACCACTTACCAACCACTTACCGACCACTTACCGACAACACTTGAGAACTGCAGTTTCGATGGTTTCCCGTCATTCATGCCGATGGTTTCCCGTCATTTATGCCGATGGTTTCCCGTCATTTATGCATTGGAACATACGCTTACTATGTTGTAGAGAGTTGGATAATGTTGAAAATAGTGTACAAGTTTGGCTTGTCGAGAAGAGGCATGTCTGACGCTTCTCGAAGAACAACGGAGAAGCACTCTTTAGTTCCGTTAGGACTGGTAACAAGTGATGCCATGCGGTCAAAACAAAATGGCGTCGGGTTTACGCTCGTGAAGAACTATCAATGTAATTTTTGGCCCTCATTGTTGCAAGAACACTAAAGTGTTGTGAAACTATCTTTAGAAGCTTTGAAGTGTTCTTATATGGTATTTTATTTCAACTGGACCTAGTGAAGAGATGACAAAAACGTAATTTTCGAGTTCGCAAGTTACCGACCACTTACCAACCACTTACCAACCACTTACCAACCACTTACCGACCACTTACCAACCACTTTTTTTCGGTGCAGATTGTTCACTTTAGCCCTGGTAATGGGTACAATGTATATAGCAATAGGACCTTATCAAGGACTTAAACTCCATTCAGAATAACAGGTGACCCCAACAAGGTCAGACATCAACATCACTGATCAGAAAAAATTCAACTGCTTGCATCCAATAAACTAGGAATGACCCCAATCTTATGAGCATCTGAATACATGAACTTGACCATGTGCTACACGTATGTACAAATGCCAGCCAGACACAACCCCCATCAAGGTCTGATCCATGAAGTGTTCAGTACATACTATAGGCCAATCAGCCTGGATACAGATAACCGTGATTCCAAAAAGTCCTTGATATAAACATCCCTTGCCATGTCAGACCTCCAACCACCATGACATTTGATCAGACGATCTGGGACACCATGGTATGAGGCAACAGAAGCTCCACCAGAACGTAGACTGTGTAGACCGTAATTATTCTTGTTCAGACCAATGGAAGACAGCATGGTCAGCACACAGAGGTCTTGGTGTAAGCTCAAATCCTTGTGTAGTTGCTTTCACACAACGAAATAGGGGACCCTCCATAATAACTACTTTTGCCAGGAATCTTTCCAAAAGAGCTACTGGCCATGTTACTCCGAAAGAACGAGCCACAAAAATGGTCTGGCCATTGCGGAACTGATCATTCTTTCTCTGCTTCAGAGAGATAGATACAAAATATGAGTGGAAAAGCAATTTCTCAACTAAGATGTTGCTCAAATCATTCCATCTAAGGAACCCAACAAAGCCCAGCACAATGAGCGTTAAGGTTTGGAGATCGGGAGGTTCAGTTGTAGGCCCACAGTATTTGGTAAACAATTGTGTCACGTGTTTTAGAAGTATTGGTTGCTTTCTCTGGATTGGTTTAGCCAACAAGCGTCTAGCAGCACCGATAACTTGAGATTAAGTGGATGATCAACTGTACCCAGCCCACAGCACAAGCAGCAGCAACAACTGGGCTAGGGCTAGCAGACATCTTGGTTAAGTGTGTTAAGTACAATGCAAGATGACTGTACTCGGCAGGAAGATAAGGGAGGTTATACTTCAAAGCCCAACACCTCCAGCGACAAAAGCATCTTGTATATTTGATTACCGTTGAGGGCGCTTTATCCCGAAGACAGTTGACTTTCATGTCTTCAACCAAGCAAGAAAGTTCTGGATGTTTCAGTTCTTTTAACATCTTCCATGGTTCATGGGAGAATATATCTAGGAGGGATAACACACAGTTTGTTATAATAATGATTAACAATCCGGACCATTACTATTAAGGTGGAAGAAACAATAGTTATAAGGAGTCAACAAATCATAACAGTCAAAAAGGTCACTGTAATGCTTTCAATTATAGCAACTGATGTATATGTGTCTGAGCCAACAGGACCTCCTCGAGGCCTAATGTTCTTGATAATGGCAATTACAGTACAGCCGTAAAATAATGCACGCGCAAGAACTTCTTTTTGCGTCCGCAAGCCAACAGGTTCTTGCGGGCAGCTTGCGCTTGAAATTACTGAACTAACGCAAGAACTTAAGACCCGCAAGAAGTTCTTTCCGCAAGAGGATCAACCCGCAAGAAGTTCTTTCCGCAAGAAGATCAACCCGCAAGAAGACGCAAGGTAAACTTTAAGAAGACCCGCAAGAACGCTGAAGAACATGCAAGACGTGACATATGAGAACATGTTTGTGTTTTATGTGAGATCGCTAATAAGAAACGCTTTGAGAACAATGAAAGTTTACTTTAATATCTTAAACTGAAGTAGAGATAAGCTGGATACCCGCAGACTTGAATGTTTTATTAACTCCTCACAAAGAAGCTGAAATCAAAACTCCAGAAGATTCGGTACAATCTCATGCAAATTATTATATTAATCAGACAACAAATTAAAATATCCAAAAAACTTATTCACCAGTGTATCGATTTGACAGAATAGACTCAAACCAGTTTTCACATCAGGTAGAAACTATTCAGATCCGTAAGTAAAACAAAACTTTCAAAACATTTGGTTTGGTAGGAAGATAATTTTTGGTGCGATCTCAAAGCAAAACAAACACTGCGGAGCTCATTGATTATTCAAATCAGTTCGCGGAAAATGTCACACATTCAAGACTCGGACTTTGAAAACGGAGCCACATTAAATAAAAAAATAAACTCCAGAATATTTATTTGCTAGAATTTATTGTTTTCCAGTAAAGCTGAGAAGCTTGTGGTGCATTTTAAACTACAACGAAATAAAATCACACTTTCCGCAAAGTTCGTGGTACTCTTGTGTCAAAAACCAGACAATCAGTCTCCACGGCTGAAAGCAAACGTGAACTCGGAGAATCATTGTATCACCGAAAAGCTGGCTTCTTGAATTGAAAACATATGCAATAGATGACTTTTAAAAATACTGAATGATTGACGGATCTATTAAGTATTAATCTACTAAAGCTAAAGTTAAAATCAGATGAAATAAAAACACCGAGCTAATGACAGGACGGTGTTTAGTAACGCAATCCCACGCAATCTTTCTTTTGGTGACCCTTCGATAATTATTAATTTGGTCAATGGCGAGCCATCCATTATAACGTTTTGGTGGCCATTAGATAGCCAAGACCATCAAGGAACATTCATTATGGATTTGAAGACTGATAGCTTCAAAAGTTTAGTTTAATACCACCGTTTCATTGCTACGCGATAGAGTGACAAAAAACATTCACGCCGGGCCAGATGTTTGCCGCTCATCGTGATTTGAGTCTTTAATACTATCACTAACTAATATCCTGGAACTCGCGGTATCTCAAACAATTTTTCACTTCCCTCGAGTGTATCAATATTTATTCTACTTGCCTACTAAAACAGCCGAGTGCTTGAGATACATATATTCGCTTTTCGATTATCTTACTCTAGAAAGAGGGAAATAAAAGTCGATCGTCGATATCTGAAGTTGGAAACATAAATCTTAGCGTACGAAAACAGCCGCGTCCTATGCGACCAGTTCTTGCGTTAAGACTTCAACTTCTTGCATTTCATCTTCTTGCGGATAAGCTCAAAATATTTAGTTCTTGCGCTTCAGCCTGAACTTCTTGCGGTTCAGTAGTTCTTGCGTCTAAAGCGCAAAAAGTTGGTTTAGGCCTTCTTGCGGCAGCTTGCGTGTTCTTGCGTCGCAAGAAGTTACTTGCGCCACTTCTTGCGCGTGCATTATTTTACGGCTGTACTGTATCTCCATACTGCCAATGGAGGAGACCTCCTTGAGGTAATAAGTTCCCTACTGCCCACCATGGAAGACCTCCATAAGGTCATGAAATCCAAAACGCGGAAGGTGAGAGACCCTCTTGAGGTCAAAAATTCCATATTGCTAATGGTGAAAACCTCCTTGAGGTGATAAACTGCTGAACCTCCTTGAGGTCAATGATTCCAATCATTGGCAGAGGACCTCCTTGAGGTCAATGGAAAAGACTTCCTTGAAGTCATAATTCCATACTGCTGATGGAGAGAGACAACCTTGAGGTCAAAGACCTCCTTGAGGTCATGAACTCCATATTGCCAATGGTGAAAGGCCTCCTTGAGGTCATAATAATAATAATAATAATATTCTTTATTTAAAGAGGGTAACACCCAAAAGCAAAGCTTACAAACTTGTGGCCCTCAACTACTAATTTAAGTATAAAATATAACTTTACATATACATGTAGGTAGCAAATATGATAAAAACTACAGATAAAACTAAGATGTGCATTATATACAATTGAAATCAGAACCACAATTACTAACTAATAACATATAGCTAAATCAATCTAATATAATCTAGAAATTGAACAAGTACATATATATTGACTAGAGACAGAGATTAAGATAAGTGAATTACAAAAAGCTAAACTTTAAAATGGTCAATTAACTTCTGTTGCAATAAAATATTATAAAAGTATTTGGACTTGAACATATTCAAAGAGGATACATCTTTAACATCAACTGGTAATGAATTCCACAATGATGAGGCTCTAAAAGCAAATGATCTGCCGCCTGCTGTTGTTAGGGATATCTTTGGAATCTGTACATTAAACCTAGACGAACGAGTGTGTATTCTGTGTACTTTCTTAATAGGTTTAATGCCCTCTGAAAGATAGGCTCACAGGTGCATAGCCATTTAAAATCTTAAACATTAATATACAGCTCAAGTAATTACAGACTTCATGGATAGGAATCCAGCTAAGTGTATTATTTTAAATAAGGGAACGGAAGGGCTAAGTGCAGGTGCACCTAATATAATTCGAGCAGCTCGTTTTTGTAATCTAAGGCGGTACTTACCTTCTATGGAGCATCCACCCCAAACTGTGGCACAGTACTCGATCACAGGCTTAATTAGTGCATTATAAAATAGTATTCTTTCTGCATGAGGTATGTACCTTTTATTACGGTTAAGTAATCCGATGCGTTGCGAAACCTTCTTTTCAGTATAATCAATGTGGATATTCCATGATAATGATTTGTCAATATGTACACCAAGTAGTTTAATCGATTCAGTTGACTGCAGTTTCGTGTTATTGACTTCAATGCTTATATCGCGATCGAGCGCCGAAATTTTGCGTTTGCTTCCAACGAGCATGACTTTCGTTTTCGTGGTGTTGATAACCATTTTATTATGAGAAGCCCATATTGCCAATGGTGATAGACCTCCTTGAGGTCATGAGCTCCATTATTCCCAATGGTGAAAGGCCTCCTTGAGGTCAGCATTGACGTCATATATTTTACATATCATCAATTTTCTCGAAGTCTAGACCTAAACTTTTAAAACGACCTTAAGTGCCGGCCCTTGTAGTCTGAATATAGGCCTTCAAGACTGCAAAGTTTAAAAAAATTGTACGATCTCGAGCGTTTTCGAAAAAAATTGGGTCGAATATTTTCGTTTAAAAAATAAACAATTCGCCTTACTTTCTGTTTAGTCGTTGAGAACTGTGTTTTCCAGACCGATTCAAGCGATGGTTTTAGCATATTTCATACCTGTGGCATATATAACCCGCGATGTGGCTGCACTAATCTTGGCTCCTGTTTTTTCGTACATTCTTCACCGTTATTGATGCATCCAGCTGTGTACAATAATACCACAGGCAAGCTAACTACCCAAGAAGAAGAACAAGAAGTCTTCTCAGTCTGAGAGGAAATACTTGTCCTGCTAATTGGAATTTTACCAAATAATTGTCATTTTTCAACACTTCTCAACAGTTTTTTCTATAACTGTCTTCAAGCTCGTGCTCATTGGAACAGTTGCAGTGTTTGTGTACGCCACTGGGAAAACCGTCACCTTGTCCAACGGACCATCCTGCAAGGGTGTTCGGAAAACTAAGACCCCCAAAACGAAGATGCCTAAGACCCCTAATTATAAGATGCCCAAAAAATCGAAAAAAGCAGAATTACTATGAAATCAGTATAACAAGAGCTAGCAGGCTATGAAATTAAGGTATTATAAAAATACTATGAAAACTGTATGTTACGGTGTAAATACTATATATTTTCATAGGATATACATATGCAAAGTTACATGCAGCACTTGCTTCCAAATTTGCATGCAGTTAGAACATTCATGAACACCCTTATTAGCCATCACATGGTAAAAATTGAACATTGTGGATTTCACAAGGCAAAGTTTGTTTGGCACCTCACAAATCCATGTCCAGAGGAAACACACCCAAACAATTCTTGATAGAACAAATTGGAACTCTTTCCCATCCAATTGGTGCGGCGGTGATTTTCAACTCCAAAACGAGGCATCCTTTCGATTGGACTTCCGGTGTCTCATCAAAGTGTGAAGAGGTGTTTGGGACGGCGAAATGAGAGGTGACAAAAATCATTTCTCGGTACTTGTTGAATGTTTGGTCATGAAACTTGGAGAAAACGGCGACTCTAGCGCGCTATCACGTAATCAATCTTGCGCGAGTGATCACGTAATCTACCATAGGATTTGTAATAGCCACAAATCGTGAGCTTGGGCTGCCTGTGGTTTATGTAGAGTGCACGGTTGTTTCGAGCAGGACATTAGGTTCCAGGCCATCGCGCGGTCAACTATTGTTGCTATGCACATTTTTGCAAGTTTAAGTCCTTGACAACGAAAATGGCGGCGAAGTAGCCTGATTTTCAGACGGTACGAGGTCGTTCGCTCACTTCCTCCCCCTCCCCGTCTGATTCATGTTCCTGACGTCATAATTTCAACCAATCAGAGTGAACTTTACACTTTTGGCAAAGTCTGGAATTTAAGGAATGTTGCTCGCATATTTTTCTAAGAACTTGAGCAGCGTGTCGACTGAAGTTGTAAAGTTTTCAGGATTTCGAAGCTACATGAATATCCAGAGCACAAGAAAGCATTGGAATCGTTCATTCATCGAAAGGAAGTGTTTGTAAATCTACGTACGGGCTTTGGTAAATCACTAATCTTCCTCTGCTTACAAATCTCATGCATTCGATCTGAAACATTCTCCTAGGTTTTTAGATTTTAGAAGACCAAATCTTTCATAGAATATTATGATTTTTCTGCAGGAGTGAACACACATACTAAGTACGTTATGGAAAACGGTTTCATGGCACTTGGGTGAATACTTTCGTTTTCAGAATTATGAACACACTTCCGTAAGTTAAACCAACTACCTGAAATTGTCAATAACGTACAGAGGTACGAGGCTTTGGAACAGTCTCGGTAATGACCAAAGGTCAACTGCATCACTTAATAGTTTTAAAATTAATCTTAAAAGAAACACTGAACTACTGTAAATAACTGAATAGAATAAGTTAATTAGTATAAGTTAATTAGTTTTATTATTACTATTATTATTATTATTATTAGAGTAGAATAGCGTAGTTATAAGCACGACCACATCAGCAATGCTGTAAATTTATTGTGGGTAAATAAATATTATTATTATTATTATTATTAAGTTCATGTCATCTAAACTTTGCACAAAATGTCTGGTTAAAACAATCTCTGATACCAAAAAACTACACTAGGACAACTTTAGCTTAGGGTCTCGTGTGACTAATCGGCATACATATCAAGTTTCAAAACGTTTTAAAAATAAAAGTAAAAGCGTAAAAGTTCTAAGATCACAGTCATAACCTTTACGGCATCAGGCTGATATTTCTTGTATGCATTCTCATACACTGTCCTGCAAATACTGCACGCAAACTTCCGTTTAAAAAGTCCTGCTCTCCAAAGAACCACAGCAGCTCAAACAGGATACCATTCTGAGAAATCGACAGAAGTTTGAAGCTGTAGAATGTTTTTTTTCCAGTGTATGAAAGCTGATAGATCCAACTAGTAAAAGCCACCATGCCACTGCACGACTGTTCTACACTTCACGCTTCAATTATTACGCATGTTCGTATTGGCTTATTGTAAAAACAAAGGTTGATGACGTCAGAAACATGAAAGTCTATGAAGTCTATGAAGTCCATCAGACGGGGAGGGGGAGGAGTGAGCGGACAACCTCGTACCGTCTGAAAATCAGGTTACTGTTGCACCTGCGTCATAAAATCGTAAAATTCACTTCCCCTTCGTCTAACTATTGAAAATAACCAGCTCAATAGCGAAACGAATAATTTTTCTTTGGCTTCGTAATGTTTTTTTCTAAAGTTGGGGCCAAACACGAACCAATTAACAATTAGAACTTGAAGATCGATTTTCGTACAGTACCAACAGTGGCTGCAATTATTACTCGGGCTGCACATGCGTTAAAGGTCAAGTTCACCACCAATCAGATCGCACTGTGCTGGTCACGTAACACTCGCCAGGTTAATATATTTACACAATTCAATACAGTAAATCAAAATGGTCGACCCGCGAGGGCGAAAGCCTTCCAACAGGCTCAGGATATTTCAACTGGCGCTCTTGTTCACCATAAAAATACATGAACAACCAGGAGCCGTAATACATTCGATCAGCGCTGTCTGGACAGATCCAATGTACAATGTACGAAGCCGGACAGTCTGAAGCGTCCCTAAATGCTCTTGGGTGGTTGACATTACAGGAGCATAGAGCTCAAATGAAGGCAAAACTTATGTTCAAGATACTCCATGGTTTAGCACCTTCGAGGCTGTGTCATTTATTTCAAAAATTTAATCAAACTAGCAGTTATAACTTGAGAGGATCTTCTAGTAAGCTAGTCATGCCTCGTCCAAGAACCGAATTCTTAAAGAAAAGCTGGAGTTACAATGGTGCAAAGTCATGGAATACCTTGCCAACTGAAGTAAGGGACTGCGAATCGTTTAATTCCTTCTGCAATCTCATTTCTTCCTCTATTAACCGTTAGCATGCATCATTCCTTTCCTTCCGTACTTTTAAACTTTTAAACAATTAGTAACGCTACCATTAAATCAGCAGTTGACATTATAGTATATTATAATGTCATATTATTGTAAATACGTATCATGTGTTTTTAACACATCTTAAATACCTTTATATATATTTATGCATTATATGTGTTTTTAGCACATTTAAGTAGTCATCGACTTTTGTATTATAGTTTTAATTAATTGTATTGTTCACGCCCTTCATGGAAATCAGCTACAAGTTGTAGAGGCTAGCATGCCTAAATAAAGTTATTGATTGATTGATTGATTGATTTAGAAACGTAAGCGAAATACAATATCCAAACACGTTTGGATATCAACGGGTATCGAATTATAATCAAAGGTTAGATTTCGTCAGGCGCGCTCAGATAAGAAAGTTAAAAGCTCTCAGACTAGGCGAGACAAGGAGATATCAATTTCAATGATCTATTCCATCGTGGGCAATTATGCAATACAACTTAAATTTGGGTCAGGTCTTGTACAGCTAAGGCATGTTTTACGACAGAATAACCAGAGTCTTTCTACTGGATTGAGAGCTCGAGACATTATACATGTCTGCTAATATGGGGAAAACTGAAACAAAAAATGAACTTTGACGGCAGAAACCCTCATTGAGCCAAGCGGAATATTTACATGATCCGCTAAGATTTTTACAAATCTTAGTTAAGCAGATGTTTTCAGTGTATGCCAACTGAAATGCTGTGCTCGTTTTCTGGTTACGGCTCAGTGGGCATGCAACTACACGAACAAGAAGCATGAACTGCCAGCAAAGAGAGAGGAAAAAGTACTTGAAATGCACAGCGCTAGCTGAAGTAGGGAATATATATAATATCTGAGATGTTAAATTATGTTACTGTGAAGAGGATCAAAATTCAAGTTTTGCAGCTTGAGACTGTCTTCTGCCGTGACTCGTGAGAGAAATTGAAAAAGATTTAGCTGTTTCATTCAGACACTGGCAAATTTATTGAAAGCTACGGGCTTACTTTATGAGATTATTATTCATTGTGGAATGAAAGGAAACAGGTTAGCTGAAAGTTAAGTTCGAGGTAGGCTGCGACTTTCATTC
Organism: Actinernus sp. WN-2022; assembly: GCA_030867875.1. Taxonomy (NCBI): domain Eukaryota; kingdom Metazoa; phylum Cnidaria; class Anthozoa; order Actiniaria; family Actinernidae; genus Actinernus; species Actinernus sp. WN-2022. The sequence continues at coordinate 79,071,329 of JAOWCC010001589.1, forward strand.
CGATTCAGTGCATACATTGTTTGTGCACGAAGGTGGGATGCTGCCACCAACACTATATACCAAAAGATCCAAAACGAAAGATTCAGTTACGTAAGTACTGTAAGTAAACTCTTTTTGATTTGAATAAATTTCCTCTCAGTTTGTCTGTTAATGTACTTTTTCTTCTAATTATCGCTTTATTTAACATCTCTGTGATAAATTATTTGAAAGGTCAACTGAACTCAGTCTTGTGTCGATAAGCGCAAACGTTTTTGTAAAACAGTCTGTGAATTTGAGAAGCGGACTTAGAAGAGCTTTCTCATTAGGAATTACAATTTTTTTATTGCTATGAAATTTATGTTTCATTTCACATTTATTCATACAGTTTTAGCCGGACATTTCCCCGAGTTTTTGATCTATTTTCAATCAAATTCAAAGTATTGCATTTATACACTTGAATTGCCAGTATTCTGTTGTTCAAATCCTGCGTTATCATAGTCATGTCATAAAAGCAATTAATAGACCAGATGTTTTTATGACGTTCTCACTGGCGAATTAAAGCACGACTTGTTACTAAGAGGATTTCAAATGAAAGTGTATTTCATCTTCAATCTCATGTGGCCCGAGTGAAAGCCCAGATGGGCTCTTGTCTGTTGAACAAGTGGTGTTTACAGACGATCGGAGCAATTCCCATTAATAGGTAAGACATTGATATTAGCTTTGATTCATGTACTTTGTATATCTGTTGTTAAATTTTTGCTAACAATTGTTTTGCATGTGACTTCTGGGTCGTGTTTAACAAGGGCTTTTTGGTGATTACATTCCTAATGCCACGATTTGTTTACAATTATTGTAGTATCAGATGGCAACACTGGACCTCCATCTACTCAACATACAGGAGTGCTACTGTTACTATCTGGTGTAGAAGGGGCAGTTATAAAAGAAGCACTTCATGAATATATGCAAATCCTATGACAAGTGTAATTTTCACGCCTTTTTATGCTGAAATTCTGAAAAACCATGTGCATGCGTGCTGGTGTTGCTTGACAAGTGCCTTGCATTGTCTCAGTGTATTTGTTGAAAAATCCTTATTCATCCAGTAGAAACTAATTTCTTTCATTATTCACATTAGGGAGATATTTAATCTTTACATTTAGACTAGTAAAGCCAGGTGCAATCACTTGACAGTACATATAAAAGTGAAATTCTTTACTGATAAGTATGTGTAGTTGCATCTAACCCTAGAAAATATTTATTGTAGTACACTAGTCCCTACAATCTCGAACCTACCCATCCAGCCCTAGGCATATATGTGGGGTATTTGACAACTTCGTCTGTCCCAGGGTGGAGGCCAGCAAAGAAAGTTTAGGGCCAGGGAATTGGTCAAAGAGAGCAAAATTAATACATGTATAGGGATATTTTTACATCTTGCACTCATTCCAAAGCATGGTTGGGTCACTACATGATGTACAATGTAGCTTAGCTGACAACACAGTGGTGCAGTTAGGGAGTGTTCATTATTTATGGCTTGGGGGGGGAGGGGGGGGGGGGGGAGGTCAACAAAAGTTTTAAGTGCTTTTTAGGGGGGTCATCAAATATTTTACCTACTCCTTGGGGGGGGGGTCATCAAAGTTTTGACATACCTGTCATGTAAAATGAAATTGCTGTTGTAATGCTAAGCCAATGTTTAGTATCCAGAACACAGGAAACCAGTGTTTTAGAGAGCAGTAAAATCTCAAAAATTGAGGCTAGGGCCTTCTGTCCTCGCAACATTTAAAAAAAAAAATTCTACTTTGTTTCCTTTATACACAGGATGGTATTCTCTAAGCTGACATGATCAAAGGCACATCCCCATAGATAATGCATTGGTGTTGAGGAGATTAGTTAATGCCAATACCGAGCTCTTTTTCTTTTATTTATTTGAGACTATGGAACAATACAATATGATGCACTAGAATGCAATATTATGCACAAATTAATGGTACAATTTCATGTACCCATCCGGGAAGGACGGCGAGGTAGAGATTTTCAGAAGAATACATGTATATATGTGTTTTCTACTAAACAAAGGTAATGTATCATGGAAAATACCATAAATCTAATAAATTTAATAGATTACATGTATATCCCATTTGCATTCTTTCTTGTACATCCATCTTTTTTTTGGGGGGGGGGGGCAATAAAGTTTTGAGCAATTTTATAGGGGGGTCATCTAAGTTTTAATTCATTCATAGGGGGGTCATAAAAGTTTAACATGAGAAGCAGATGAAATGCCGACCCCCCCCCCCCCCCCCCAAGCCACAAATAATGAAAACTCCCTTACAATATCTAAATTAAAAATGATAAATATTTTTAAATGGCAAATAGTAAAAATATTGTCAAATGCTCCACAACAACTTCATTTAAAATTTTAGACAAAAAATAGCTTTAACCTATTATACATGTACATGCAGTCTACCTGTACATGCAAATACAGAAATGCCCATCCTCCTCCTCCCCACTAAAAAAAAGGCAAAACAGAAAGACAGACACTTGATTCATATGCAAGACCCACGCAGTGTATAAGAAATATTAACTCCAATAAAGAACCAGCGTTATTCTTGTGCCTGGTGCCATAACATACATGTACTGTTGTTAATTAAAAATGTAAATAGTGACATACCCAGAGTTGTCAATAGAAGCCAGCAACCTGTAAATTCCGCTGGTTGTCAGGTTAAAAGTAGCTGCCTGTTTTGCCGAAATTTTCGTACTTTTATGACATTGTCACCAACTCTAGATCTATCTATCTTGTAACCAGCTGTGAAACACTATGTAGCCTCGTTTCAATTTCTACTGACAACCCAGACAATAATGGTAGCCATTTTCCCCCTCATCATCTGAACACCCCTTCATAACGAATATATATTTTTGACATTTCACCTATTAAAGATGATTGAAACAACTTAGAAACCTATACTATGCACATGGAAATACCATATGAACTGTGCAGTACTCTAAGGAAATGGGCATGATACAGTCATTATACATGTACAATACTCACATGAGAGAAAAGTGGCATCCATTGTAATGAATGGTACAATGTATGGCAAAATTGATTAAAGCTCCTACATTGTACATGTACCACATTTCTGCTTTACCTTGTTCAGCAAGCATATTCCTCAGTACTTTAATTTCTTCCTATTTCAATCCATGATACAGAAAAACCTGGAGTCTGTACTTTTACCTACAAAAACTTGAATCGTGCAAGTACAAGTGCATGCAGATGATTTGTACTTGTTTTTGGACTTTGTTAGTTTCATAGGGAATTGTGGTCAAATGTACAGACTCCATCTTTCTGTATGGTACTAGGCTAAAGAAGGCATTTACTAGGGACCAAAATAAAACTTCACAGGCTGAGCACTTACAGGTATTTTTTTTATTCTGAGGCATCAAAATACACATTCAGAGAATCACGTAATCCTAAACACATGGACACTGCTAGGTCTCAGTTCTCTTGGGGAGCAAGGGTGTAATGTCCATACATGTACACCATGAATTCAGGTATAATTGAATCTGAGCCAGCTGATCATGTGAATAAGTGTATAAAGAGGCATGTCATAGGAGTTCCATCCCTGGAATGCCTGTATGGTTCCCTCTGTCAATTAAGTAAAGAAAGGATACTTAAAAAACAAACTAACTATTGTATTACTATATACAATGTACATGTACATTGTTCTGGCTAGAACTTTTGCTCAAATCACCCATATCTCATTTTCTCTATGGGTCATTCTTTAGGAACCCTTTGTTAATAAGGGCCCTGTTTGCGATACAAGTATGCAACCCATGTGGCTCCAAGTATTCGTTAATGGGGGCCTTTCTGAAACTACATGTATAGTGCCAATGGCACAAGGCTCATGTACATGTATATACAAAATGGTGAGAAGTTGGTGTTTTGACAATACGATACAATACAATAATAATTTATTAACGTGGTCAGAAACACTTAGCTATATAAATGATGTCCCTGAGGGAGCAATCCAGATATTTTACAGGTTTGACACAACAAAAAGAAAATTAGATAAAATGTGTTTTGTGATAATTGGATAGTTAAAATATTTTATATACGACTAATGTTTTGATATAATTATTATTAAAACTATAAAAGATACAATATTCCATAGTGATTGATTTTATAACTAATATCGAAGACAATGGTTGAGAGCACACAAAAAAAGTCAATATTCTAGAAATCTAATCCATTAAAATCTGTTTTGTTAGATTCTTTTCAAAACTATTGTAGTTGTCTAGCTTTCTGCATGAAAATTGGGGACCCACTCCCCTTTTGCACCAGCCCCGACACCTCTAATTAATAACCGGTCCCTAAAAAGCATCAATCAAATTTTGGAATCGTCAGAAGCTACAAATTATACATGCACTTTCTTACCAGACCATGATTTCTACCAAAAAATAGTTAGCAAAAAAGTAAGTGAACTTCTACACAGATAAATTAATGTTGCATTCAATTTCAACTCACCTAATTCTGGGAATTGCTCTGATCTTGGTCTAATTCACTCCAGTTTTGAAGGTTTGCAGCACATGATCCAGGCCGCCATCTTTGCTGTCCACAACATGTTCTCAATCTTACCATATAAAATCGCACTTCCTTCATTAAAATTCCGAATATAAACATGTTCAAACCAACTACTGGACCTGTCTTAAACTTATGGCAAACCCCTAGGAAAGCAAACAATGAAACACGACGAGAATTTTAACAATTTATCAACACCACAAACTTTTATGAAGCCTCATTCTGATGACCATTGACCGTGCACTTCAGTGCAATCGAGGGACTGCAACCTAATGTCCCAAATTTCTGATTTTGAAACAGCCGTGAGTGTAGAGTGAATCTTTTAGCTAACGTATCGATCGAAATCTTGTAGTCATGGAGTACTACTGTTCGAAGAGAGTGAAATGACTCACTTTTAATTTAAGACAGTGTCACTGAGTGTCAGTGATATTTCACACTTCAATAGTTCATACAACAAAAGGTAATATTGCTTTTTAGAAGTGAAATTGCACGTGTTTATACATTGCAATTCAAACAAATTCAGTCAATACTTTAAGTTATTCTGTAAATTAGTGGACATCGTGAAGCTAGGCCTAGGGGAAATACAATTTCACCTCAAAACTTGACAAAAGTAAAATTTCACTTTTTAAAGTTTATTTCACTTCACCACATTACAATCTTTTCGAACAGTATGTGTATAAATAGAACACTATAAATTTTGGAAAATAACTCTTGCTACATCCCTCGTATTCAATAAATTATAACACTACTGTCTTCCATCATACAATGTAGGCACAGCGGATTCGGCACAGCACTTTGTCACTTCATCTCTCACAAGTGCTTGAACAAGGCCTGGGACAAGGAGAGGTCTATCGATTTGCAGATCAAATCAAGTACATGAGCTAGAAATTGTGTGGATTTAGTTTTAGTGAGCCAGTGCAGTATGAGACCATGAAATATAATGGACATTAAATAATTTATAACAGCAAGTTAGTTTGCAATAATTCTTGATCAGTCATGTTTTGTAGTAGAGGTCTTTTATTAGATTTTATGTTACCAGTCTATACACCCCATTCCAATATGGCGGATACACGGCCGGAGCGTTGGGGCGGGACACGAAAACGAGGGTAGTTAGGCGGAAGTCGATGTCAAGAAGGTCATGAGGCGGGAATTTCGCGCAAGTTTTGAAGCGAGTTGGAATAAGTAGATTTTATCCCCAGAGAGTTAGAAAATATGGTGGATATTCAGGCTATCGTTTTCACTGAAGAATATATCCCTCAGTGAAAATGATAGTCTGAATATCCGCCATATTTTCTAACTCTCTGGGGATAAAATCTACTTATTCCAACCCTCTCGGAAAAACAAACTCGCTTCAAAACTTGCGCGAAATTCCCGCCTCATGACCTTTTTTACATCGACTTCCGCCTAACTACCCTCGTTTTCGTGTCCCGCCCCAACGCTCCGGCCGTGTATCCGCCATATTGGAATGGGGTGTATAAGCCAGGGGTTTAATCATACCAGAAGAGAGTATAAACAGGATTTTATGGTATAGACATAACCATTTCAGCTTTTCTGAGCCCTTCATCTCTTTATTAAGTTGATTGAAACACAGTCTGGCTACCTAAAAGCTTTCCTATTAAGCTTTTTTTATAGGACCCAGCAACCCTAGTACAAACTGTAGCTATAGAAGGTCATTCACTATATAATTTATTACCTGCCAATCCTGTTGAGTATCTGCTATCTCAAGGCCCGGCAGTATCTCAATAGGATATATGTATAGTTTTTCTATAAATTAAAGTTTACATACCAGTATGTTCAACATATAATTATAGTATCACGATTCACTGATCACTTTGTTTACTTTTGAGACGCCAATATAACATGGTATTGCGTCTCAGAATACCAGCCTCTGATTGGCTCTTGCGCGAGCCCTTGCAGTTACATGGGTTCCAGGTCAAGGTCAAAAGTCGTTTGTTCAACAGCAAGATTTCTACAATTTCACCTTCAAAACACTGTAAATTACAAGATAAGCATCATTCAATCCTAAAGGTAAGGTTGGCATTGTAGTTTCCATCAGAAATCTAACACTCTTATTCGCTAAAAGTACAATTTTCATAATTTTTGAAGAGATTTCAAAACACGTCGCGAAAGTTTTCGCCACTCAAGCCGTGAAACCGTTGCCATAGGCACCTTTTGAGAATTGAAATTACGATCAGAATAAGTTTGGTGCTTCATTCTCTTCTTTCTTTTAACAATTCCCGACTTAACTGTTGAATCGCGATACAAAACTAATTGAGATTTTGAGACGCGATACCGAATTATATTGCCGGCGTTGGAAGAAAATATATTCTTCGTATTGGGCTTCGGAATATATTTTCTCCCAACTGGCCGGCAATATAATTCGGTATCGCGTCTCAAAATCTCAATTAGTTTATAATAATGCAAGTGAGAAAATGTGTTTATATCAATGGAATATTTTCATAGGTTGACTTTCCTGAAATGAAAAAAAATTCATAGTATGTATACAAAACATTTCATGGAATATTCCTATGAAATGACCCTGTGAAATGGGACAAATTTTCATAACTTAATTTTCATAGGGAGAATGAAGGAAATTCCTATGAAACTTCTAATATTTCATTGGTAATTACTATCTTAATGAAATAATATCATAGGGATTTCATGGACATCATTTCATAGGGATTTCATGGCAAGCTTCATAGCTTTTTCATTTACATGTACATGATTTCATAGCCTTTTCAAAGGGTTTTGATCCTATGAAAAAAGCTATGGAAATTTGTCCCGTTCCATAGCCTTGATTCATAGGTTAATGCTATGTAATTTCAAAGATTTTGGAATAACTATAAAGCTATGGTCATAGCTTTATAGTTATTCCAAAATCTTTGAAATTACATAGCTATGGTCATAGCTTTATAGTTATTCCAAAATCTTTGAAATTACATAGCATTAACCTATGAAACAAGGCTATGGAACGGGACATATTTTCATAGCTTTTTTCATAGTACTATGAAAAACACTGAAATGCTTATGAATGTATAACTGTTTCATATGGTTTCCCTATGAAAAGGCTATGCTGATGCTATGAATATTTCATAGCATTTTCATGGTGTTTTCATATGGTATTAGACTACTTCCCATGAAAATCTCATTCCATTTGCTTTATTTGATTTCGGTTTATAGAATCATAAGTAATGTCATAAATATGCTCATTTTACTCAAAATAGTAACATATTTGCTAAGGAAGCTGTAATTCGAAAACTAGTTGATAAATATTTAAAAAAATATTTTCACCTGAAATTCAACATGTACGTCTACCCTGCCCCTGTAAATTTCAAGAGCACTGAATCATTTTAAGGTCATGGAATAAAAACATAGGGAACTTTGACATTCATCCATGCAAGCTTTATTGCTGTATCATTTTGTTGATAGCTTGTGTCTTTCCGAAATTTCTCTTTTGTCTAGATTCAACATTATTACTTGTGTGCTGTTTACCATGCATGCTTGCTATGCTTCGCTATACTGCCAGAATGCTCATGCAAATTCTGTCCTTAGTACAATGACATGTAAATTTGTTAAACCATGAAGCCAGGCAGTGCAGGATGATAATGTTGAATAGTGTATTTTTAATAACCAGATCGGGGAAAAGTGCCTGTGACATCTAGACTACACCTTTAGACAGAAGAATACCCAAATACACATTTTCTAAATATTAATTAAAAACGAGATTTTGTATTAGTAATATTAGAAAACATTTTGTAAATAAATATTATAAGTTATATTATAACTACAGCGTTACAACTGGCAATGTGACTATGATAATTGCATGTCATTGTCCAAAAACAGAATTTGCATGAGCGTTTGCATAGCAAGCGTGCATGGTAAACTTGTTAGTTCAAAAGTATGTAGAATGTAGACAAAAGAGAAATTTTGGAAAGACATAAGCTATAAACAAAATGATACAGCAATAAAGCTTGCGTGGATGAATGTAAAAGTTCCCTATGTTTTTGTTTTTATTCCGCACCCTTAAAACGATTCAATACTCTTGAAATTTACAGGGACAGGGTAGTACATATTGAATTTCAGGTGAAAAGATAAAAAAAAAATTATTAACTAGTTTTCGAATTACAGCTCCCTCAGCAAATACGTTACTATTGTGAGTAAAATGAGCATATTTACGATATTACTTACATTTGTATGATTCCATAAACCGAAATTGAATAAAGCAAATGGAATGAAATTTTCATGGGAAGTACAAATGTAGTTATGAAAATATGCTAAAAATATCACTTGAATCGGTCTGGAAAACACAGTTCTCGACGACTAAACAGGAAGTAAGGTGAATTGTTTATTTTTTTAACGGAAATATTCAACCCATTTTTTTTTTCGAAAACGCTCTCATACAATTTTTTTAAACTTCACAGTCTTGAAGGCCTACATTTAGACTACAAGTGACACTAGGTCATTTTAAAAGTTTAGGTAACACCGATGTCAAACAAACCTACATTTTTGGAAAGTTTATTCTATTTCTAGTAAATGGGTGAAGTGGCAAGCCCAACCGAGCTCTGACAGCAGAGTATCAGCTGTTCAAATTGGGTATGGTGTGTCCCTGGAAAATCCAGGTGAGCCATCACTTGATGGATTACTGATAGTAATTGATAATAATCGATTGATCAGGCATTAAAAAGTTGTGACAATTGATTTTTATCGATAGTAATCAGCTAATTATATCGATTAATATCGATTAGCTAGCTTTCTGATGATCGATTTCGATCATTTATTAAGTTACACCGGGGTTAAAGCCCGGGGGGGGTACTCCCATATATGGACTATACGGGGATGATCCGCTGGACAGGGTATGGTTTTTCGAGTTTCTGATCTTAGACAGGGTATCCATTTTCACATCGACAGATCTTGAACAGGGTATGGTATTTATCTAGTGCCGTTATTTAGTCTAGTGCTTGCTGAAGACTTATTTAGTTATGACACTAAACAATAAACTGACAATAAACACTGACATCCAAGTATAGATAATTTGTTATTTGTCTTATAGAGGGAAAATTTTAACACTTTGTCTTGAACAGGGTATGGAAATTTGAGTTTTTTTGTCTTAAACAGGGTAAGGGTTTCAGAGCCCCAGCGGCACACCCCTACCCAACTTTAGGTAGAGTACCCCCCCCGGGGGTTAAAGTCATGAGAAAGTCGATTAGTACATAAATTATGGAGCAAAGTTACCCGGTCCGAGAAAAAGAGTTATACCAACCGAAATCGTAAATGTTCTTCCACCGACACGATCTCTGGCCTCCAAAACAAGTACGTCCAGCCGATACTGTTCATAAAGAATGCTTGCTGCGCGTAAACCTGAAAAAACACAAACGCATCAGTACCAATGAATAGCGAACTTACGACGTCATCCATTGACATTAAAATGTGCCAACCAGTGATCTATTGGTTCCTGACACAAAGTGGCCTTTTGAAATCATGGTTGGCACATCATGCAGCATAACAATTGTAATGTTTATCAACACGAAGTATCGCTATATGTTTAACTTCACCACTTAGTTAACTGAGTCAGTTATTGTGATCATGACATGAATAAAAATCATGAACGGTGTCCAATGTCAATGAAGCTATAGTTTAATAAATGAAGCTCACCACTTATTCCCGCGCCTATCACTATCACATCTCTTTCCTGCTCCAGGAAATTCGTGTAGCCTTCCATCTTGCCTGCTTTGCAAGAAATTGTGCATAGCGCCAACCAATCTCGTACCCAGATCCCATTTGTTTTTACTGCGCATGCTCGACGAATCTGGAGATTGTTATGACGTAATGATTTCCGAATTATTCCGAAGATACCCCGATTGTGTTCCGAAGACTCCGAAAGCTCTCGGAAAAATTAGTTTCAAGCTTTTTTAACCTTCGAGCCTGAAAAACGGCGAACTCAATCCATAAAATGGCTAAAAACCGGGAGATTTGAGGCTCTATCCGGGAGACCGGGAGATGAGGTCCAAAATCTGGAGTCTCCCGCATAAACCGGGAGAGTTGGCAGGTATGCATACGTCACCACTTTTAATTGCTGCGCAGCGAGCGGAGCAGCAATTAATAATTTGGACACTTATCAATCAGTCAATCCACTGTACATTTGACCACAATTCTTACGAACCTAACACGGTCAAAATAATACGTACAAATCATCTATTCTCTTCAATAACAGTGGTTGACTTTGCTTATTGCGTTCGACGAAGGAGAACGCAACCTAATCCTGTGCCTGTGTGTGTGCCGGAGGCCTATTACAAAATGCCTCGATATCATGAACGGCCGGGAAACTGGTAACTATATACACGATGCTCGGAGCAACGTCGAGTATATAAGTGTCTTATTATTTTCCCAATCCAATGCAATAATGTTTAAAAAGTTAGCAAGCACGATATATCAAAGCCTGTAGCATTCGACAAAGTCTGATGTCCAAACTATATCAAGTCAAACATGGTCTGTTTTGTCGGCGCGGTCGTTCAACAGAGAACTGAATCGAATCAACTTGGCCATAATTTGTGCTGTCCAGTGCCCATGTCAGTCCAGTAACAACCGAGTGAATTCTGTTGGCTTGCTCGCTGTATTGGATTCTGCTTTTCGCTTCGGAATTGAAGGGCCATAAGGTGGAATTGAAGGACCACAGGATTCCTAGATGATTAGAAATCGCGATATGAAAAAAAAAAAAAGAAAAAAAAAAAAAGAGACAGGATGCCCACTCCTATCTTCCTTCTTTTTTCCCCTATTTTAAACAATAGATAGACCTACAGTATACGCCACTAGTATGGACAACCTACTTGGCTTGCTTGGTATTAATCCTACCATTCTACAGCTACGTATCAACCCCCCAGAAATATGTCCAATGAAAGTGCTAGGAACTGAATTCATATGTCCCACCTGTGGTCTTGTTTCCGAGGCCGAATTAAGCGAAGAACCGATCAACGTTGCTACTCGGTTACGTATAGTAGGTCCTGATAGCTTTCGACATCAACGCGATCTCGATCGTATATAAGCCCAACAGATAACCAAGAATTTCGAATTCAACGACGCACAGCTATGAGAGAACTACAGGCATACAACATTGCTTATAAACGAAACCACGACCTCTCGTTTCCTACGAGCGTATTAGTAATCGTAGCCGACGCATTCATCCAATCGAAGAAAGTTTATGTTTAAGCGTAGTAATGCTAAGAGAACTATTTTAGCCGCTCTACTTTACCACGCATGTATACAATGTGGGTTCGTTCGCTCTAAAAGTGAGGTTGCTCATTTCATGCAACTCAATGACCGGCGTATCTATAGCGGCGATGTCTTTATACACTCGCTACACGCCGACGACAAAATCGATATTGACTTAAATGCTGATCGCATAGCTCCTCATATCACAACGACCTTTGACAAACTAGACATCGCTGAAGCACATCTCCAACAAATAGTTTATGAGGTCGTTCATACAGCAATCGAAGGCCACATAGGTCTCCACTCAACGCTTCACACCAAAGTCGTTGGAGCAAGCTACGAGGTGCTACGCCGTTCAGGGTCGTGTATATCTCTTATAGACCGGTTACAGCGTCATTGGTTAACGTTGTCAAGGCCGAACTGGAGGACAACTACAATGAAAACAACAGTCAAACACAGTGAATACACCGAGCTAATGCAGCGAAGAAAGCACCGTTTATTTCTCAGAAATGTCATCTAAAATTTTTATACCCGGCCATTTTAAAGGTTTACAACCTAATGAGTCTCGAGAAAGATATCTAACGAAGCTGAAGTACGTAGATGGACAGGATCCGTACGAGATTCCGAGGGCACTTGTGGAAAGACGATCTGGAGACTTGGTCTAGCGTTACCTACATACATGTCGGAATGTATCTGCTGTAGCCCGTATACACAGGACCAGCTGATCGACGTTCAAACGAAATAAAAACATTTATCTCTTCTGCAGGTTTAAGCGGACATTCTTTGTGAATGGTTAATGTCGGAAAAGCCGCTTACTCCATGGGTTGTCTGTGAGATCTCGGGAAAGAAGTTGGCAGCTCACTGTGATTGTATGAAGCTGCAGTTACGTAGCTTCGTGGAATTTTTCTAGACTTTTCAAAAGCATTTGATACTATTAACCATGACATTCTTTTAATGAAAATGTACAAATATGGAATTCGTGGATTACCACATGCATGGTTCTCTAGTTATCTTGACGATCGTAAACAATATGTAAAAATAGGTAGTACTGAATCTGGCTTAAAAAGTATAACATGCGGTGTTCCTCAAGGATCTACCCTAGGGCCCCTTTTGTTTCTATTATATATTAACGATCTTCCAAACTCTTCAAATAAGCTTCTATTTAGAATATTTGCAGATGACACGAATATTTTCTATTCTTCAACTAGCCCTGCTGAACTAGAAAGAGTCATAAATGATGAGCTTTATAATGTACTAAATTTTTGCTTAGCAAATAAGTTATCAATTAATTTTAAAAAGACAAACTATATGTTAATAACCTCTCCTAGAAAAAAAACAAAAATTACAATAACAACTTGCAACATAGAACAAAAAACACAAATAAAATATTTAGGTGTCTTTATTGACGAACATTTAAAATGGGATCCTCAAATCAAGCATGTTAATAATAAAATTGCAAAGAATATAGGGATTTTATATAAACTAAGAAATTATGTTTCCATTACAATGCTAAAACAATTGTACTATACCCTTATTTTTCCTTATCTGAACTATGGCCTGATGAGTTGGGGTACTGCTACCCAATCTAGATTAATTAAGATCAAAACAAAACAAAATAAATGTGTTCGCTGCTTTTTCTTTGCTAATAAATTAGAAAGTGCCACACCTTACTATAGGAAATTTACGCCAGTAGTTACGATAGTTCCTTTCGTAGTTGTTTTAATTACGCCTGTCCACAGGTAACCCAAGCACTGTAAGTGGCAATATATTTACTATCTTAAAGATAGTAAACATTCCTACACCTAGTCATAGTTAAAGGGGCCGTCTCACCCACAGTGCTTCGCGTGCTTTGTTATTGTTTATATCCGGGACTTTGACCCCTTGTTCACGGCGGGAACTTCACGAATTTCTGTATGTTGGTGACATGATAATTTTGCCTTGAACATGGATGACCTTGATGAAACTAATAGTACCTTACAAATTGAATGTGAAGTCAGCAAAGTGTTATACAGCAGTATTTGACAGCACTATAATATTTACCGCTCACCCGTCGCTTCCTTTCAGTGCTATATAAACAGAGAACACTCTCTCCGGGTAATACTAATAATTATGAAAGCGAGAGGTTTCTCTCCTCTGTTTTATTTTTACTTGCAGATATATAGATAGATATATCTGCTAGCAGGCAATCTCCAATCTCGTTGCTGGCAGTAGCAGAGAACCAGTTCAAGAGAGAACAGTGAACGAATTACAGCTCGCTTCAATAGAAAATTATTATCTCGGCGGCTCTGTTGTCAAATTGCGAGTATAAACTTTGATCCGAAAATCTCGGCGAAATCACTGCGTGAAAGCCCTTCGAAACCAGAGACAGAGAGTTAAACGCCGAAGCCCGGCCTCAAAATGATTTTAGGAAATTGCTCAGTTCTTTTCAGTCTTTTCGGGTCGACCAAGCGGAGTTTCGTTGCCTATTATAGTTTGTTGACTATTACCGCTCACCCGTCGCTTCCGTACTATCTCAGTGCTATTAACAGAGACACTCTTTCCAAGTAATACTAATAATTATTAAAGCGAGAGGTTTCTCTCCTCGATTTTATTTTTCCCTGCAGAGAGAGAGAGAGAGAGATCTACTAGCAGGCAATCTCGTTGATGGCAGTAGCAGAGAACCAGTTCAAGAACTCGCTTGAATGGGAAATTATTATCTCGGCGGCTTTGTTTGTCAAATTTCGTGCGAGTATAAACTTTGATAGACACGGTGAATCCGAATCTCGGCGAAATCACTGTCTAAAAGTCCTTCGAAACCAGAGAGAGACCTGTTTCCACAAGTTAAACGCCAAAGCCCTGAAAATGATTTTAGGAAACTGCTCAGTTCTTTTCGGGTCGACCAAGCGGAGTTTTGTTGCCATATGGTCGCGTAAGCCAGCCACGGTGTCAGTTCAACAACCCAAATCGGCTCAAAGACAGTAGATACTCGAACTAAGCGCTAATATATCTTTAAATATAAAGATTAATGGTCAGGATAGCTACTCCATGTTGTAGGTGGAAATCCTGGACACAAACGGAGAATTGTTTCCTTTTGTTGAGGACGAACGAGACTCAGGCATCCATCAGAGAACTACGGCCACCTGAAATAAAACTAATATTTACATCACCAAATAATTTAAAAGACTTAAATAAGAGGCTCAACAGGAAGAGCAATAAAAAAGGTTCAACCTAGTGTGATTTTTTTATGATAGCTGGAAGGATGGCAGAGATGTAGAGAAGATTAAGACCACTGCCATAAAACTCTGGATTTCGATGGCATCGAAAATGGCCGCTATGCTATGTGAGCGCGCTAAGCACTGTGGGTGAGACGGCCCCTTTAATAGAGTGGAATGGTTAGGAAACCCGGCAAACTTCAAAGGGGCTAACAAAGGCGCTGCGATTGATGTTGGAAGGGGGCAAGACAAAAGATTGTGCACTATCATAGTTCATTAGCGTTCCCTGAACGACTGAACTCACGCGTTTCTATTGGCTGATTGACTAACATGTTGGAATTTCTATTGTCTTTTGTGCACGTTCAAGGTTGAAAAAAGCTAACAAAGAAGGTCGCTGGGTTTCCTAACCATTCCACTCTATTAACTATGACCTAGTATTCTACTCTGATTACGGATTTTTATTCGGAATGCACTGTTCATCTAGATTCAAGTAATCTAAAATCAAAGCATCAACTGACCTATTATTGAAGCGAATGGTTCTACCAAACCTGGACACTGTCCCAAACCGGAAAATTAACTTCACGACCGGTTTCCTCTGCCGTTTTTTGAGTTTCTTCCGTTTCTGGCTCAGTTTCCTCCTCACTACTCGAGTCGTACTCTTCTTGTTCATGGACTTCATGACCTACATGTGCGGACATAAGTGTTTCTTCGACACCGTTAGGGGCATATACTTCATCGAAGCAAACAGCCTCTCCTGGCTCGACTGATCTCGTGTACATGCAATCAGGCAGTGCCTCGGCTCTTGCAATGGTGGTTTCCTGTCTAACCATGCGCTGACGTACAGAGGACCCATACGCATGAGCCCACTCCCTCATACGTTGCGTGTCTTCTAGAGCAGTTGCTACGGGGGAAAGTGACTGCATAAGTGGGATTGGGATTTCAGAAAGTGACATGGCGCGTTCTGGGACAGGGTACCATGATTTGGGATTCGCGTAGTAAAATGCGGCCCAATGAGTAGTTTTATTTAGGCTTTCCTTTACTGCGTTGCCAAAATTCCTTGCATAATCCAACACAGTGCACAAGGGATCTTTATGGTGAACCACTGAATGCAAGTTTTCGACATCCAGTGTCATACAACTGAGAAGGTTTGCCGCATTATATTGAAGTGTTGCTAGGACTTCATTAAACCGTTGGATACCACTTTTTAGCATTGCAACCGATTCCACAGTCTCAGACGCCACGTTGCCTTAGGGTCCATTGAGAGACTTGGGTAACTTGGGAATCGCATCTCTGATACCAGCCTCATTTTGCCGTAGGAGTAATAGACATTGGTCAACTAGTGCAGCTGCTTCTTGCAGACTACAGAGAGTGTACGGCTGACGCTTCTCGTGGATAGAGATGGCTTTATAAATCTTCCCTACAGCAATCAGAAATTCTGCTGTTTTGTGGAGGGTTGTAAATACCTTGATGCAGTTCGTTTGTGCATCACAGACGTAGACGACGTGGTCAAATTCTACAGAAATACCTACCGGCTGATACACCTCGGCTATTTTGGCCAATCCATCTCTGTTGCCCCCGTTACCGCTCCCGCGGCAAAAACGTCAACATTCAAAATTAATCATCCAACCTAAACCGGCATATTCTGAGTTTTATCTTCCCTTTATTTTTAATTTCCGTCCCGTGTCATTGTTTTATTATAATGAAACATTTTTTTTATGTAGAAGAAGAGGCTGAACAGGAGCATTTTAATACTAAGTCTATTCCATATTTTCTTTTGGGAGACTCCGCACGCAGGTATTAGAATTAGATTGCGAGCAGTCCTTTTCCCTACATTCGGACATCGATATGAGCGCGCGAAGTCAAAGTTTAGGACGCGTTTGAGGAGGGAGATTGGGGCGAGAACTCGCTCCCATTCTCCCTGACTTCGCTCAATATCCAGATGTAGGACAAAGTAGGGACTTTAGGCACTTTCTATCAGTTTACACGAACAGAGTGGTGTGATATGCCAGTTCTCAAATGGAACGCGTCAGTTCTAAGAACTGGTTCAGAACAGATTGGCTACTCAGGGAGGAGAATTATGAAGTTCTGCCAGACTGAGTTCTATCCTACAACGCATACGATTAGGGACGTAAGAAACCATGACGGCATAAAACAAAATACAATAACTGCACCTGAAAATGCATGCAGTCGTAAACGATTTGACTGTTGTCTGCAAAAACACAACTTGAAAAAGTCGAGTTTTACGTCTAAAAAGAGCGGACCTTTCATTTTGTACAACAAGAGCCCTGTCCAAATCGGATGGATAATTATATAAATGGAATAACTGATAAATTGGCGAGTGGGTTTCCTGTGTATGAACTCTCCCCTTTTCCAACAGGAAGTTCAATTTCCCAATTTTTCCGAATTCTTGTTTTACTAGAGATGCTTGGGCAAGTGTATTAAAATGACGACGTACCTTGGTATGGCTCGTTTGACAGTTTGCGAAATTCCCCCTTTCACTCACTGTTTAATTTTTCGGACTCATGTGTCTTGTCGCGGCAAAGACCAAACAAGGATTTACACACTGAATTAATATTTGACATACAATGTTTTTTTAAATTTTGGATTAGTTTTCTTTCGACTATCCTGGGCACTGATAGTCATCTTACGTTAGAGTTATAGACGTTATAGAGTCGACTTGCATGGAAACTACACGTGCAGACTACTTTAAAATCTTAAATCCTATGCTAGATAGTTCTACAACTACGTCTCTACAGACCTCTACAATACCCAAACCAAGAGAGTTTACGAATAGAAATATAACTACGACCGGTACTCACCTGACAGCTTCCTTAACCGCTTTTAAAGTCTTTGTGGCTCTTGGAAGTTCATTCCGAAATCTCACTTCCATGCCAGACTAATCCCTTTTGATTGACACCTGAGAAACCAGGTGTTCTTTTGACTAAACCGGTTTTGGCCACGTCGGGTTTTATTCTTTTCTCTGATTGACAGATAAAGCGAACTGAAGTAAGACAAATAAGCAGATCGCGAAAATCCCGAATCCCGCCTCTCGGTACCTCTATTTCCCGTATCCCGCAGCAAAAATCATCTATATCACGCGTCCCGTCAAAAGTTGAAATCCCGAAATCCCGCCTCATTTTCTTTCATATCCCGAATCCCGTGTCCAAAAAATGCCCAATCCCGCATCCCGTAAAACCTATTGTGGACCCTCTACAAGCTACCTGCCGCCACTCAAAAACACATTGACAATGCATTACAGGGGATGGTTGGTGGTTTCCCATATACATTGACGCTAGACAAAAGTGTGAAATATCCTGTTTCAGCAGCCCCAGATACCAAAAAAGCACAAGATATCGATCTCACTAATCTATGGATATACGTCACGCCCACGAAAATGTTCGAAGCAGGCGTCCCAAACATATTGATCAAGGGATACGTAAACGGATACGTAACCGCCCACGGGGGCCGAAGCTACGACAAAGCAACCACATGGCCCCAGAGCGATACTTTGTTTACAGACCAGGGAGGTAAGGAGGACAAGGGAACTCTGATAGCTTTTATTCGGAACGATGAACACGAAGGGAAACAATACAATTGGTTTACGCCACCTATCGGAAAGGGTTTGACGGACGCAGGAGTGGGTAGGTTGACTCGATCGGTTGAGGCTTTCGCATATTGTATTCTAGGTGCTCAAAACGACTTGAATGGATCCCTCATAGTTGAACACAACGTTAGAGAAAAGTTTAAGGCATTGGTTGAAGGCGCAATTCTTGAAAACGATTTAGTGGTAAGCTATAATAACTATAAGCTAGTCGTACTAACCACACACAAGAGGCTAGATCTAGCAATAGCTGCAGGGGTGCGGTTACTGCCAAGCAATCTTGAGTACTACCTCAGCAAGAAGGATGGTTATAAAAATCCAATCCCGGTGGCCACGAAAGATATGGTGTTAGGCGTAAACGATGTTAATGGGGAGGGTCTCAACCCCCAACCACAACCTATGGAAGGACAGACCCAAAAGAAACAATTACCACAAGTTCCACCTCCCACACATGGCAAGAAAGTCACCTATAGTACCACCGAAGTAGAGCACTTACCACAACATGAGATCAATCTAGCAGTGACATCTATTGCTGCAGCTGGAACCGCGTGGTGGTTGTTTCGCTAACGCTGTTTGTATTGCTCTATTACGAACACGACTACAGCCACGATTAACAACCAAACATTATTTGCTAGGAATCCCACAACGTCACCAGCCATACTAAATATGAAGCTCGCAATTGGTCCAATCATTGTAGGTAAAATCTCCTCTAACTTTTTTCCTATTGCTTTTAACGCTTTGGCAGCAGCTTTGGCGGCAGCTTTGACAGCATCTCCCAAGCCTGGTATCACGGGAACTACCTTCGTCAGATTGGAAAGTATTACACCAACCACGGCACCTGCTACAGCCAGTACGCTAGTTATACCAACCCCGTACTTCTTGAAAATCGCTTTGACCCTATCGCGAAGGGGCAATAGTTCTAGTAGGGCTTCTTCTCTGCGTTCTAGGACTGCCATTTTCTCAGGGGTGGTGGCTATCTCGTTCTTAGCTGCTTCTATCTGACCTGGGGTCGACGTGGGGTTTTGAAGTATGCCTTCTTGTTGTTCGAGACGCTCACCGAGCTGTTGTTGAGCCTGGACGACTTGTATATCTGCCTCTTCCATTGTAGGCCCTAGAGCTTCCTTGAGGGACTTACTAATATTCGACTTATATCTCTTATTCCTCCAGGTGGTCAAAGGGGTAGGATCCTTATTGCTTCCAAACTCGCGTACGTAGATTCTACCCCTTTTCTTCGTAGCGTCGTACACGGACATTACCTCGAGTATACCCAACCGAACATCCCCCGCATCTGGATAGTATTCATGGACGGCATCGATCAGCATCTTTTTCGCATTTTCTGATATGTCATGTGCGAAGCTGAACCCACGATAGTTGACTTTGACTTCCGGAGTGAGGATAGCCACCAAGGTGGCTTCTTTCTCCGAAAACGAGGTTTCCTGTTTCTTCGGGGTAGCACCTTCTTGATAATAGTCGCGTTCTTTCATAGGGATCATTTCGCCTGGTATCGTAGTTTTTGGGGCAGGTGAAAGCGCTGCCTCCCATTCCTCCTTGTCGACAGTACCCTCATCGTCATCATGGTCTTCACCTGCTTCAGCTCTACCAGTATTTTCCTCGGCCTGCCCTACCTCACCCTCAACAGGCATATTGAACTTAACTATATATCGTGCTATATTCAATATGATATCGTCGAAGTTAGTTCCAGAACAAGCACGAAGAGAGCCTCGAGCACTAAAAGCTCCACGCACCCTATATAGGAAAACTTTCACCCCATCATCTGCCAACCCAGGAGAGACACTCTACGTGGAAGTACCAACACTAGGAGAAAACATCGTATTAGTACCTGGTAGCTTAGCACTATTGGGTGACATCGTATTGTCTGGTGGACACGCCAATAATCGTGTGGTAGCCAATGTTGGGCGCTGCTTGGTAGTACATCGAGTTTGCAAAATGGGAGCTGAAATAGTAGAAGACATTGCTCGGTCAGATCTCCTACAGACATATTCCGATATATACCTATCTACGCAGGAGAGAGAAGCTAGAACACAACAAGGTATCCAATCAGAGAACACAAACAAGCTAGCCTACGTTCGAAGGCTGGGGACGCAGGTACTTCGGATGCCGGAGAAAACGCGCTCCTAGCTGCATATGGTTGAAAGTACAGAATTCCGTTAGACGTTGATATTCTGACACAACATGGAGTTCTATAGCCCCACGCCCTAGAAGACACTATTTTATTCGAGTTGACTCTAGCGCCCGCCATCGAGATAGTGGTTGGATCAGACAGCACGAAGATAGGTACATACAAGCTTAACAACATACAGTTAGAATATGAAGCAATCAAAAATGAAACTCTAGCTAGGCAAGCACTTAACGCATACGAAACGGGTACTGCTTTCCTATACACCCACGCCGTTCACTTCAAGACAGTACCTATCGCCAAGGGCATCAGATACTTTGATATCTCAAAACATAAATGTTCCACGACGATCCTTTGCTGGGCTACTTCTACTATTCGTAGATCCACCTACCGCCGCCGGCACGCGAGATAGCGAAGCATTCTCAAATCCTGGTATTTCGAAGATAGAGGTAGATGTCAATGGGGTTCCAAACAGATTCTTTCCAGGAGGTATGCTACCACCAGATTTCTGGGAGGCTGCAAAAGGATGGTTTGCCACATCCACTACTTCTATGACTCCTACCAAATTTCACAACAACAGATTCGCCATCCTAGTTGATTGTCGCACAGCAAAAGATTCCGCTGTTCATGGTGATGGTATGGCGCAAACAGGCGGTGGAAAAGACATCGACCTTCGTATACATAGACCCGCAAAAGGTAGTGGAAACGTAAACATGCATATCTACGTCCTTGCAGATGCTCAGCTCACGATATTGAACAGGGCACTACAGAATATAACATACTAATGGATTCCCTGGTAGAACACATTCCATTCAATGCCCTAGTAGTAGGCCCCACAAATTGTGGAAAAACGGCATTTCTCATAGAGCAACTTCGTGGAGCATTTCGCGGCAAGTTCGACTATATAGTACTAATATGCCCCACATATGCACACAACAAAACCTATCGTGGATTTGCCCATCGAGACCCTCATTTCTTTGCTATGTCACCCCCACAGGATGCTATCAATACCGCACTAGAGGTTTGTGCAACCTTTTGGGCAGGTACCAATACCCTACTGATTCTAGATGATTGTGCCGCCTCAAAAGACGTAAAAAGACGAACTGACAAGCTAGTACATTTGGCATTCCATGCTCGCCATGTCGGGATTTCTGTTTGGGTGCTATCCCAACAATTAACAAGTATATGCAAACCTTTCCGCGAAAACGTATCTGTTGTAGTTGCTTTTCACACTGCATCGGCCACAGATGGAAAAATGCTATTTGAGAACTATGGAGGCTCGCAAGAAGACGGCGAGTTACGAGCAGTGCTTCGGTCTCACAAGTTTGCTCGCATGTGTTTTTGCTTACGACATCCTTTTGCAGTAGTGTTAGAGCTACCCGCACCTATGGCATATTATCATGGATGATAAAGAAATACTTGAGCTACTACTCAAGCATGTTAAGGCATGGTTTATTCAGCAATTCTGTTATACACTCTAAATTCGCTAACATTGTCATTTTTCAATGAAATACCATAGAAATCGGTAATTAGGCAGCAATCATATGTATCAACACTTTAAGTTAGGTATTCTCGTGTTTTGGTGGTCACGTGATCTTAAGGCTGATAAAACAAAGAATTCAAAATGGGCCGGTCACAGTGCATTTTTAAAGTAACGATTCCTGGCTTATCTGATTACACTTCTGATTGTCCGTAAATCTCTGTCTGGAATGGTAGACATTTTCCCATTGTAGGTGAGAAAATTGGGGAAAACTGGTTCCAAGAACAGGTCACGTGACCTGTTTTCTCTATTTTCGCCTTAACAATCTATCAGGGTCAACCATTCCAAGCAGATCTTTAGAAACAACCGGAAGTGTAATCACATAAGCAAGAAACCGTTACTTTAAAAATGCAGTGTAACCGGCCCATTTTGAGTTGAAAGTTCCAGATTTTGTAATCACGTGGCTGGTCACGCGATAGACATTTTACAACAAAATCCGTTGAAACGACTCAGAACGCTGAGCTTAGCGATATCCACTATTTTTGTAGAATTCGGGCAAACATAAGCCACTCTATTCCATAAAATAGCTTTAGCCTCGATTTCATGCTCAAACCATGCCTTAACATGCTTGAGTAGGTGAGGATGTAACAGGCCCACCAAAAATAGAGATTGCTGGAGATGTGTATTCCTCTGCAACAGACAACCGGGAAGCACTTTCCATTTTGGCTGCAACAGGTACCACAAAGGAATATCTAGGAAAACGTTTATCTCTAGGAGACATTTCTAGACTACCTGAAAGAGAAGTAGATAGATTATATAGAAGATATCAGGCCGTTCTAGCTCAGCAAATAACAGGAAGCTTAGTCGATGGTGTGATGCGTCTAGCTACCCGATTAGTTGCTTACCTAGTCCCTATAGATTCTCAAGAAGAACTGATCAAGGATCTACAAGAAGACCATCTAGTCCGAAACGAGATCAGTGCTGTGACTGGCCTGTTATCACTTAAAGCAGGTCGCTTTGTAGCACTAGCTAGCTAGCGTCTTGTTCCACATATCTGGTCACATAGTCATTCCAGGTATCTCTGATGCCACGCCTATTGAACCTAGCTTCACATACGCCTACTATATCGAAGCAAGATGGAGGAACAGACGGATCGGATAACTGCAGATCCTCCGAAGACTTCACCGATTGAGAAAAAAGAAAAAAATCCAAAGCGCGTTGCCGCTGGAAAAGCATTGGCGATAAGCAACAAACTTGCCAGAGAGGCTCAAAAGCGGGAGTTGGAGAGTGAAAAAGAATCGTCGAAAGAACCCGCCGATGCCAGAGGAAGTTGGATGAAAAGAGCGTCTACCGATACTACTCTAACAGCTATTGGCGCAGGCGCTGCATTGGTAGGGGCGTACTATCAATACAAAAGATACAAAGTCGATACGACCCACGGAGACTACACATGCAACATTGTCGGATATGGAGTAGGGCGGTACGACATTTGAAGACTAGGACCAGAGGTTATATGTTATAGTAGGATGGTAGAGAATAAATCGATGAAAACGGTCACCGACGCCGCTATAGTTACTGGACGGCTCGCTGCGGGCATTGGGTGGATTGCAAAAAAGGTGGCCAAGGAATCTACGCTTAGCGACCCTTCTGCTTCTATCTTGAATTACGTGAAGTGGACGGCCGCGTTAGCTGGTAGCATAGCTGCGAAGAAATATCTCGAGGACCAAAAGATCATACCAGCCGATTGTGAGTGCCGATGGCTTTGGCGGGAATTGGAATGGCAATTTTCGGAGCCGTTTTGAATGCAACGGCATTCAATGGTGGAAACATACTCCCCAATTCGCTTTCTGGAAAAGGTAGCGAAAGAATCGCTAAAGAACAAGAGAGACACGATAGGGCCCTCGAGAAAAGCGAAGCTGCCAGGATGGCTTACAACAAGGAACGTCAAAGACTATATACGATCATGCTCAAGAACAGGAAGGCATGGAGCGCGCTGCTTACGAGGTGAAAAACGACACCAACCGCAGTTTCGTGCAATCCGATAAGTTACGCCAAAAACTGAAACAACTCGAAGAAATGAAAGAACCTCGTTTGTCTGACTACTATAGACCCTCGAGCGCGCAGAAGACGAGCGAGTCGATCTACGTTGGAGGGGGAATGCTACGCGCTGGCTACGCTGCTAGTCGCTGGCTATAGCTATGCTTTTTAAAAACGAGCTACGTTCGACGAGGTTACTAGGCAATTACTGGCAATTACTTACTAGGCTACTAGGCTACTACTAGATCACTACTAGATCACTACTAGATCGCTACTAGATTACTTACTAGGGTACTTGGTATGCCGTAAAGTTGGTTTTCTACTTCCATTTGAAGCTATGCACATATATACGTATCAGAGGCAACCTCCAACGAAAATGGAAATCGTCAACGTGAGGGTTAAAGGAAGTGGAAACTCTGTCACCACTAACGCCTCAATGGCCTTCGAATCTCCCCTTCCATATTGTACCGATTCGCTTATGCTCGAGTTAGATCCAGAAGGAAAGTTAGTAGACGCCAAGTTCGATACCGACCACAGAGTCTCCATAGCAAATCTAGAATTGCAAATGAGTAGGACGGAAGAATTCTCAAGCATTCACAATGTGGCGCTTCGCTCAGATAAGCCACTAGCCGCACACGCGGCTCTCTTCCCCAAAGAGTACGAGGGGGCCAGCTTCGGTTTGATAATAGGGCGCGACATCGTTTCACCCAACCGCATCAAACTTCGCTCGGAGCACACAGCGACTTCGGCATAGGCCGAGAATAAATCGATGCAAAAAAGAAGGATAAGAACTCGTCAGCTAGACAAGTCTTTATCCTCCTTTTTTGTCTTCGTATTAGAGTCTCGTTGTTATGCTATATGTAATGGATGCTCGCCTTGCAAATATCTTCTATGGTCCTGAGGGATACTGGAAAGGTTACGCTGCTGTGGGTAAGTTAGCGGTGGCAGCAAAGGTATCGGAAGACGCAGCTAAGAGTTGGTTAGAGAAACAGGCACTATGGCAGATATACCTACCACCACCACGACATATACCACGACCGCATTGGACTGTATCGAAACCAAATGAGGTTCACCAAGCTGATTTGATATTTCTACCTCACGATAGACCTGGGCGGGGGCGAAAGCTCTATAAATATGCTTTAGTGGTAATCGATGTGGCTTCTCGATATAAAGAAGCTGAGCCTTTAGCTTCGAAAGATAGTGGCGAAGTGGCTGCGGCTTTCGAACTAATCTACAAGCGTAGTCCATTAGCGTGGCCAAAAACGCTGCAAGTAGATCCTGGTAGGGAATTCATGGGTAGTATGTCTGGAACTTTAGAACTACATGGTACGAAAGTCCAACGAGGTGAGGCCGGCAACCATAGGGCGCAAGGATTCGTTGAGCGAGCAAATAGAACGCTAGCTGAGAGATTGTTTGGATATCAATACGCACAGGAGATGGTGCTTACTTCAGAAGGATCAGATAAACGTAGTATAGAATGGGTGTTGCGTCTTCCAGAGGTTATCAAAGCCATGAATAATGTGGTGACTCGGCTGACAGGAAAGAACCCTTCGAATTATGTTGTGTCACAGCAGGTGAACATAAAAACTCCTACATATTCGCGGACTGTCGGATTGGAAGAAAAGCGCATACCATTCGATGTTCTAGTTCGATATCTCTATGCGCCTGGGGAGTTGGATAGTGGAGCCAAGCGAGCAACTGATCCTGTGTGGAGTTTACAGACATACGTTATTTCTCGAAGTGTGGTATCTTCAAACCAACCGGTTCTGTACTATTTGGGAAAAGATGCGCCAAAGCGAGGGTTCGTGCGTGAAGAGCTACAAGTGGTGCCACCAGATACTGAACTACCTCCAAAGGGCATTTTGTTCGTACCCAACCGATCTAAGATAGCAGCTCGCAAAGGAGATCGTCAAAGTTGTCTTCACGTCTATAGGATAGCAGCTCATAGATGAGATCATCAAAGTTTTCCTTGGTGTCTTTGTGCCCATAGGCTAGTGTATCGATTCTATTTGCTGAAATCCGGCGTTTACTATCGAATGGTGATAGAGATACTTTGTTCATATGCATACCATACATCCTGTGACCTTCACTTCGAAGCATATGCATTCCGTGGCGGAATACTTTCTTATCTAGTAAGCACTCTTTGTATTGCTCATGACGAATGCGATGTTTCACAACTGCCTTCTTGGTGCCTTTGGCTTTCCTAATCTCGCCACCATCTACTTTCAATATCGAGTAGAGCTTTGATCGTAGTCCGACATATTCGACTATGGGAATACCTCCACATTCGTCTTTCATTTTACCAAGTACTTTCTTGTTGGATACGTCGTATGATGGATGGTCTTTGCTGTAGTTGCTTGTATCATATAGATGTTTGTGGGTGGCCATGTCTGCATAGATGTCTTCAGTTTCAATGTGTAGTAGTAGGCTGTCGGTATCGGTGTAGAGTAGATTACAGCGTTGTCCATATTGCTTCTTGAGCTCGTTATAGTAGAAGTCATACATCAGGTGTTTCGATAGATCTAGAATCAACATTCCAACATATACCGGGCGGTTCAGTAGTAGCTTGCTTTTGTAGTTGTGTACAGCGGCTAGATCGTTGTCAAAGATTGTGGAGCGAGCATAGCTAGGTTTATTCAAGAGACGCTGTAGTCTGATTCCTTCTGAAGAGCGCACTAGTTGAATATCTACACGCTTGCGTAGATTTTCCATTGTCTTACCGAAAACGGAGTTGTTCATCAACTTGTAGAGATCTTGCTCAAAAGTGCTCTTTGCTTGTTTTCGTAGCTCCGTATTCATTCGTATGTATGGCTCCATCCATGGGGATTGGTCGAATCGTAGTGCTCTATGGATCTTTTTCAAACGCATGCCAAGAGATAGATACAGTTGTAGGTTGCGGTAGTGGAGCACATATCGTTCTTTGTTATATAGGTTAGGTACAAGTTTTTTCCGCTTTCAAAGATCCGTTACCTTCGTAGAGTTTCTCAAATAGATCGGTTTGATATTCTGAGAACCAAGCTTTATCCACTTGCATTCTCTCGGGAGCTAGCGGATAGCTGTTGTGTGAGTCGTGAAGTTCTCGAGGATATTCAAGGTCGACTTCGAGGATGTAACCCTTATATATCTGAATCGATTGCGTGCTGGGTGATTTGTTCTTCTGTTGGTATGCACCACTCAAACCCCCCTGTTGGTAGATATTGACTCATAGCCCAGCCATAGAGATTGTTAGCGTCAAGATAGAGTATGTGGCTATTTGGTTTCTCTGGGTCAAAATCGGGTACGTTTGGGTTGTTTGCTTTGGCAGAACGCTGAGATACCATAGCTATCCCACCACGTAGACCTTTCTCAATGAATAGATGCATGTCATAGTCGGTTAAAAGTTCAAGCTCCACTCCAGTCTTCTTTAACAACGCATCCCACGATAGACCAGGACTAGTATAGTAGTGAGCCGGATCTAAACCATAGTTTTGCATACATGTAGTGCGAAAACCCTCAAACACATCTGCTAGAAGAAGTACATCGGTTTGGAGGTAAAGGTCATGGTAGTCTCCCAATGTCTCACAGCCGAACACCTTCCAAACTTCTAGTGCGTGTTCGTAGTCTTCGTGGGATATGCCCTCTAGGTATAGCTTACTATAGAATGCTTCTTTTGGTGGAAGAGAAGTCTCTGTAAATCCATTCCAAGAGTCCATGTACTCATATGGGTAGACGCCCTTGCGCCCAAGAAGGCGTGCATGCAGGGGCGTATGTGTAACGGTTATTGGGAGGCGAGACGGGTCGAGTTGCTTTATGCTCACTTCTCCACTCTTTGGGCAAGTCCCAACTAGCTTCCAGTCCTCGTTAATGATAACCAGCTCAAATTCGTTACATCGTTTACATTTGTTTGCAGCTGCATCTATAGTACTACAAACCAATTTGTCAAGAGAGGATAGTAGGAATTGTGCGCTATCGATGAACCGTAGGTTGCCAAGTGAGAATGAAATATATTTCTCCATATTGTTTGGAATGCAGGAGATATCACCCTCTGTCTTGGAGATGGATTGCATCAATAGGTGAGAATCATATCCGCGCAGGTTGTGGAATACAACTGGAATGGTAGGTGAGATACGCAATTTGAGGTTACAGACTCTATGTGCGGCACCTCGAAACTCGCCTGTAATGTGGCAATGATCACGTACTCTATCTATACCAACCAAGGGCTTCTGGCAAATGTGACAAGTCGTTGCTCTATTGTAAACCCTATAGTTTTCTGGTGACATACATAGCGGCTTGGCCTTTTGGTCTTTGATCTTCGCCTCTTCATCTTGTACGCATAGTAGAAAACGTTCGATCGTATCCGTGTCTCTATATAGTACGGGTGGTTCGCTATGACCATCAGAACGTACAACGATGTAGGAAAATCCACAGGGAATGTGTTCTTCTGTTCTAAGTGTGTTGCTCTTTTTAGGGTCTTGGGCAGGTCCTTCGATCTTAGTAGTTAAAGCCTCAAGGTCTGCATAGATAACGTATGGAACTTTGAGCTGTTTGTGGATATTTTGAAAGGAGACTATGTTGTTCTCATTGGTAGGCATTTCGATGCGAATGGCTCGGTCATCGACTCCGTTGCACTCTGGAGTGTGCTTCTCAAGAAGAGCTTCGGTGGTATATCCATGTTGACAACGCTCGCAGAAGTGTTTCCTACATTTATGTTTCGTTTGGTCGTATAGAAGCGTATTGAAGTCCTTTATCCAGCAGTAGTGTTGCAACCCGCTATCTGGGTGTTCTATAAGTAGGAGGTTGACGCGCTTTGAGAAAGTCTCCTTTGAAATGTGATGTACGATCACGCATTTTTCCTTTATATCCCAACCAAACACATCGATGGAGATTTTGTTTTGCTTCTCTACGCGGTTTATTTGTGAGATTGGCGTTGGTGCATCCACCCCACCGAAGTTCAACCCATCGTCTTTTCGGTACTTCGATGTCCTCTGAGGGTCTTTTGCAACTCGAAACTTTTCTGCGCGTAGTGATCAACGTAAACAATTGTCATCGCCTTTGTTCCATACGTTGATCACGGCATGCTTTTTCGCGATTTCGGGGGGTAGTGGTAAATATGAACCTCCACGCAGTGGTTGATATCGAGCAATGTCCAACCATAAAATGTTGACTCTATCTATAACCCAGTTCGATCCTCGACTGATCCACTTCTCGATGATGTTGTGAATCTGAGCATGTGCTTCTACTATTACCCCACGGATCTCAGCACTGTTGGTCAAAACGGTTTGCGAGCTCCGAAAGGTACGTGTCTCATATACTGAACCCTCAGGTTTGTCGAGCCGGAGAGTTATGTTCAAAGCTATCTGAGCCTTAAAGCTATTGAAGTCTTGGAGCTCTTCCTCGAGCTTTTCAGTGGTCTGCTTCCGCACACCGGCTAGGAAAGCAGCTGGGTCTGCTTCTAGGGGGTTGACATAAATAGCGCTCGAACGAATGTTAACATAATGTAATACCTTTTACTAAGTCCTCCTCTAATTGGATGTCAAAATACAATAATGTGGACAATAGTAGTATATAAAGTGGGGATCCTGGTCGCAGCACCTTTGTTTTCTCAATGCAAGCCCGTTCGATGACCCCCGAACCCCAACGTATTGTTTGGACTTTGTTGTACCAAATTACAACATATGTGGTACTCGAGAGATAATAAGTTGGGATTTGGTACAACAGGGTCCAAACGGTGCGTTGGGGGAAGGGGGTCATCGGATGGGGTTGCATTGAGAAAACGGAGGTTCTGCGCCAGGACCCCCACTTTATATACTACTTTATCACTAAGTCTATTATATACATTTACACATTCATTTAATTTAAACTCAAGGTTAAACTGGTATTTTCTTTGTTATGTGAATTACATTAGAATGGGTTCTATACATACTTCAGTTTACGATAATCATAACTTAGACCTATTATGTACTGTTTAAAACACGAACAGCAGTGTTTTATCAAGTTTAAAAATTCGAGGGCGAAGCCCGAGAATTTTTAGACTTGATAAAACACGTGCTGTGAGTGTTTTAAACGGCTTCAAAAACGCTTTAAGAATGCAATGAAAGAAAGACGCACATCTCAAGGGAATGGTTACTTAATGAACCATTGAACCTTTGTATTCACAACGCCATGCAAAATATTCGAGTAATCACCGCCTGCAATTACGAACATCTCAAGGGAATGACATGAAGAAATTACCATACTATGTTGTTTGAAGCGGCATTTCGCAATGCAAGAAGAATCTGCACTTGAAGGATTTGGTGTCGTGGTTTACCTCGATAAAGTTCAAGACTTGGAAAGCGATGTGACTGATATGACGGCAGACTCTAAATTTTTGACTCCGGCACAAAATATGTAAGTTTAATGCACGTTTTTATAATTTTACGGCTTTGAGTTTGGTTTAATAATTGGAACTAAACAGTGGCTCGGTAAACAAGTAATGGTAGTTGGATAACTTCATTTTAAAAATATTATCTGTGTATCTCGGTAGTCTGCTGATATTAGTAAATTTAGTGCAAAATTTATTATCAAGGTACATTATGTTCCGTGTACTTTTTGCTATCTTTGGGTCTTTATCAGTGAATTCTTAATTAGGATGAAACTTTATATAAAATTTCATGTTCATTAATATTCTTTATATAAAACGTTCATCCTAATTAGCAATTCAGTGAGAAAGCTGAAACATCAATAGAAATTCCATTGTCTCAATCATTAACCCCGTTTCCCTATGGGACAGAATTCAAATCCCTCCGCGGGCCTTTTAGAATGATGAGATTTTATCAGGTATAAAGGAGCATGCACGTGACTGATTTGCTTCATCTGATTGGACAAAATGCTCATTAATTATTCATGAGTTTTTGAAGAACATTTAAGCGTTGTACCTATAGAATGTGCACCGAAAAAAATAATCGTGCAGAGCTATCGCCTTTAAAAAAACATTATTGCAGAACTCACACTGCTAAAAAAAAATCGTGCACAAAAAGTTTTCCACCCCCCCCCCCCTCCCAGGATTTCTAATGGTCCACCAAAACAAAGATAAAAGAAAAGGAAAACGAGGCCAAACAATGCATACGAACTCTTTACGAAATGAACAGTCTCTCGATTCTTTTAAACGTTCAATTAAGACTTATCTTTTTAGGAAAGCATTTAACTGTAATTTATTTTAACATAATTTTCTTAATATTAGAATGTATAGTTTTTACTCATTTTTAGTATTTTATTAGTTCTTAAACATTTAGTATTAATCTATTAGTATAGGTTTAGCTTCCGTAAAATTAGTATTAACATTAGTATGGATTTTTAACATTATATTATTTAGGCTAAGCTATACATAAGTTATTTACATATCATGTAATGCGCAAGTGATCATATACACATGAAACTTGCGCAATATAAGTCCATAAATTATTATTATTATTATTATATACGACTACAAAGCCAAATAGGAGTCCTCGCAAAACCCGACAAGCGTTCGTATTTTCACTTTCAGACGGAGTG
The DNA here is from genome assembly GCA_030867875.1 of Actinernus sp. WN-2022. NCBI lineage: Eukaryota > Metazoa > Cnidaria > Anthozoa > Actiniaria > Actinernidae > Actinernus > Actinernus sp. WN-2022. The sequence goes on from JAOWCC010001589.1 coordinate 79,103,036, forward strand.
CCGAGTGGTCCACATCTGAACATAAAGAAGAATTGATAAGAGCCAGCCGAGAGAATATTTTTTCCCAAGAAAGCTTAGATGGAAACGTAGTCTGACGGTGACCCTGAATCGGTTGAACCACGATATCGCTATTGCCGTGCTGTTTCAGACGCCTGCAAATCGCTGTCTCCTCTACTAACTATGCTGGCATTCAAGGCGTCTCTATAGGTGTTCACCTTGGCTTTGCCCCTCGAGGTCTTTTTGTCTTTCCCATTTTTCTAGCCTGGGAAACCAGCCGACTCTTCCGCTACCATTTTTCAAGTCACACAAAAAAGAACAAACATTTTCTCGATGCGGCGCCTAGCTTTGATCGTAAATCAACATTGACAGATAGTTGAACTGTGATGAGAAATGATTGGCCAAGAGCTTGCTAATTGTTGGAGAGGCGGGGCTTCAGATTCACGCACGACAGACAGGTACGGTATATTTTTTGAAGTGCTATTTTCTCGCTTTCGATTTTCAATCAAAATAGAGTTTTAAAAAAGTTCCCACTCAAGAGGAATTTATTCGATTTGTGCGAAATTTTCACAAAATGTCAATTGATATCTCAGCTGCAAAACTATGTCGGGGAATTGGGAAATTCTAAACATAGAGCTCTTGACGACGTTTCCCGCATATGTACTCGGATTATTTTTCGCCTTTACACGGAAAGCATGATAACTTTTGAACTAAATCGAATTTTGAAATTCCCCGACACTTTTTTTGTAATACGATTCCTCTGAAATACGACAAAGCAAACAGATTTTTAAACTTTAAAATATTTTCGGAGTCGGAGCTTCTGAAAGCCATCTCACTAGATCGGAGAAACGGGATGGCGGAAAATTCGAGATTTTCAAAGAACTCAAAACTTTTTATGTATTCTTGTAGCCAATTTTATAAGCTTTGAAATGATATATGAATGATTTATCTACGATTTTTCCTCGAGGCGCTACATAATTTAGACTGGAAACGCACCCTGAAGGTATCCGGTAACCTTAAGTTAGCAGATGACAGCTCCTGAAACGTGTTACATCTGCCAAAGACGCATACCCCTTGTTTGGCTAATTATATTTTTTACGAGATTTTCAGTAAAGTCCGCAATAATTCTAATCACCCTCTGACTTAGACTTGCTCCAAGTCGAACTCACTGACTCACTGGGTTAGCGATTACTGGGTCAAAAATCGAGCGCGAGAATCGAAGGGAGAGGCGAGTTCGACTTGTTTCACTTGCAGGAAATTGAATCGGGGGATTATGTATTGGCGCGAAAACACGTTTCAGGGGCGGAGCAAACATTTCGCGCCTTTGACAAACTCTTTCCGAGTACAATCAAATTGTAAATACCACATCCACGGTCGACTGACTTGAGACGTCAACATATAATGCCTGAAGAATTGACGCTTTGTGATTGGGCAAATCTTAATACGTCATAAGCCACGCCTCCGGTTGAAATCATTGTTTTATTTAGCCTCCTCCTCCGCAGGCATCTCTAGTTTTTGAGGAAATCAGATTATGGGCTCCCTGTGGCAGATGAAGAAAAGAGGAGGGAGATTGGAGCAGGCCTCCTCTTCTCTCCCGGAGTCACAGGTAACCCAATTCACGATTTTTAAAATCTGATTAGAGATGCCTGCGGAGGAGGCTATGTTTTATTCAGAATCTCTGACTCAAGCAATTCACAGGAAACACCGACGATGAAAACCATCTTCAACCGGTCAGGTATGAGAACAATCATTTCTACCGGCCCGATCGTTCTTGGTTTCAGTTTATATATACTTTATAATAAACGTATTAATGGTTTGAAATTGAATATGTTAGCTTATGTTCTTGGTATATAAAGTATGCAACAGGCACCAATCGGCCCGTCTTTTACCGATATAATAATTATGTTTTTAACTCGCGCGCTGTCGAGGGTCGCAGCAAATTCAACTTATCACAAATCTTGTCACGCACTTAATATCACGCAGTCGGTCAAAGTTCATGAAGCAAAACGTTTATAGGTTTAAACATAAGCAATTTACCTCTGAAAGTAGCCTTCAAATTTGTCAGGTTTACTCTATCAAGCCTCTTTATAATAAAGCGTTACGCGCTTATCACGGTTTGTTTAGAAGTTTTTCTAATGTGGAAAATGTCCCGATAAAAGTACTGCTGAAATTGTTTTCAGCGCTTGTAGTCCCGGTGCTGTTATATGGGTGTGAAATCTGGGGAGTACATGTTTTAGGGCGCATATCTAATTTCGATATGTTCAAGAAAAAGTTCTTCAGTATGGCTAACGATATAGAAAAACTGCATTTGAAATTTTGCAAGCGTATCTTAGGGGTCCATTCCAAGTCTACAAATTTGGCTGTATATGCAGAATTGGGAAGGACACCAATGATTGTACATATGTCTTCGTTAGTGGTCAAATATTGGTTACGTGTGAAAGATTCATTATATGAGAATGAATTGGTGGGTAAAGCAGCACGCTTAAATATTCAGTCTAATTCTCAGGGCGTTAAATTCACCAATTATTTGTTGGAAATGTGCAATGTAAAACCTTTGAGTAATCTTGTTATTACATCTAATGGTAACATCAAACTTCTTGTTAAATATCTTAAGTCTGAATTATGTGATATTAATTTCAATAATATGTGGAAGGACCAGGTTCAACAGTGTAGTAAACTGCGTACTTTTAATCTTGTAAAATCGAGAATAGGCTTTGAAAATTACTTATCTCGCATTTCAAATGTAAAGCATCGTCAGGCGGTGACAAGATTTAGGATTTCCGCGCATAAGTTTCCTGTTGAAGCTGGTCGATATGCAAATATCACTTACGATTTACGTATATGTACAATTTGTAATATGAATGAAGTAGGTGATGAACAGCATTACTTTTCAAATTGTACCAATAGCAAATTAGTGAATCTTAGGAATACTTTTTTCAGTAACATGTTGGTTGTTAACAGTTCGTTTAGTCGTCTCAGTCATCGCGACTTATTTTTATACTGCTTATCAATGACGGATGTGTCTATTGTAAAAAGCACAGCACAGTATATATATGATATCACTACTATATTTAATGAATGTTCTTGTAATAGTTAGATGATATTATGCATGTTTTTGTAATTCCTATGTACCAATGATGGTGTTGTTGTTGGAATAAACATTATTATTATTATTATTAGCCTCTACAAATGCGCAATCATTATCCTGGAATTCCTCGAAGACACGTACGTTCGCCATTTCGACGCGAGCGATGCGAATTTGTAGACAGAAAGAATGTAGTTTTTGAACACCGATCAAATACCCCACCCCTACCCCCACTGTTTGTCAAATACCCGCCCTTGAGGGCTTAGATACTCGTCAAATTCCCCACCCTCGGGAGCAAGCCTCTGATCAAATGCCCGGTGGTGGCCCGGCAGGGGGGATGCACGGGTTTGGAATTGACTGATACATTAATTATAAGAATGAAAAGTCCGAAGACTATACAGCAATTGTTACAATTATATTTACTATACTTATGATATATTTTATTACTAATATTTCTTGTATTATTATGACTGTAAGACTCGGTACGTATTTTACCGGCTGAGAAATAAAGACATTATTATTATTGTTACGAAGAGACTAGAGCCAATAGCCAAAGGTTCCGAGGGACTGTTGGTGGAGAAATTTTGCCCCGGAATAAAAAGTTGATTTGATTTATTTGTCGTGGTGTATTGGCCGTTCAAAGTTGCCCAAAATTGTCTGAGCCCACTTCCGAGATATGCCTCACTTCCTACGTACAAAGCCAACTTGAATAATGATTTATTTCGTTATTTTTTCTCTACCACTCCAACTCATGTTACGCTCGTTTGATATTCGTGTTTAGTTCGGCTCTCCGAGCAACTCCGAACTAGCCTCAAAATACCGCAGCGGAAGGGCATCTCCACAAGGGTTTGAACTGAGTTCCTGTACGTCTACAGTTCGAATATTAGGAACTAATAATAGTGAGGAAACCTTCTCAATTCCTCTTCTTGAAAACAGGACCATTTTCAGTGTCATTGGTGACTTGAGAGCGAAGTCTTGCGCATCGTGTTTTTACAGTGACTGAGTGAGTGAAGAGAAGGTCAAACAGCAGTCACGTATCTCTACTCAGCAACAATTATTTGGCTTCTTTCTGTTCCGCTGTATGGCTTATTGACATCCGAATTCTTTCGTCAGTGTACATAACTGGAATATTTGTTTGGAAAGGATAGAAAAGCGTGGGAAGTGATCGCTTCTGTGCTGTTCACGTCACAGACAGACTATCCGTTTACTCGATTACTGTTTAGTGTTAGCGAGAGCCAAGTGTTTATAATCGAGAAGCGTACAGTTCGACCGACACTGGATACTGAAAATTACATCAAGTATAAAATCATTATATTGTAGCGGAGATATAATGGAAGGCAATGAAGAAAACTGGAAGGGTCGGTGCAAAGTGTTGGAAGGCCAACTGGATCGGTTCAAGGAACAAGCATCCAAAGTGCGTGAAGTCATTGGACAGAAGGTGAACATATACTGCATGTCAAAACCTGTTTTGTTTATGTTGTTCTTTTTTACCATAAACGGCATCAGTTTTTCCGTAAATTTGCTCAAGGCCAGCTGAATAATCGGTGATTTAGGTGTTAACAACATTTAATATTTGTTGTAATTCTAAACGAGATCATAATGTCATTCCATCCTGCATGGCGTTCGAATCTATATTTATGTTGTTAAAAAATCGTTATGTACTTTATTTTGTCGAATACCGCAATTTTGTTCACTTATCACCTCTTACAATCGGCGTCATTAAATGCCTAAAATGCCCCACAGAAATCTAAAAAGACGTACCGTGTGCTCAAGAACTTCAGAATTAGCAATGTGTTTATCGAGATGAAATATGAGATTTTTAACGTGCCTGCCTCAAGTTTGCAGTCATCACTCTTTAAATGTTCAACCTTGAGGCCTTTTTTAGCTTCAAGAATACAACAAATTCCTCAAAAGAAACTCGGAAGAAGACTTTCTATTGTCGTTCAATGTATAATTTGTAAAGTAGCTGCCTAACGATGGCTTATGTTATTCATTACGATTTATAGGATAAGAGTTCTTACAAAATTTGCTGACACACGCCAATTGTTCTACAAATTATCAAATAACTCTATCAGTTCTTACTCAAAATTTTGATGCCATCTCGATATGTTCTTTAAGTTTGAGATTGTTTGTTCTCAGTTCGAAATAAACCATTCAGTGGTGCTTTAAAATCACTCAGTTGTTTTCCAGAAGTCTTTATTATAAATGCCAAATTGCATACATACAATAATTACAAACGCCGGTGTGTGTGCTGTAATCGCGAAGGCAAACAGCTCTAGTTTCAGTTTCGCACTAGTAGTGGCTAGCTGGATTACTAGCTGGATTACTAGCTGGAATGAAGAGCATGAAATTGAAGCCGTTTCTTTAAATATTATTCAAATGAAATGGAGTTTGTTACGTTTCACTGTAGCGAGCTTCGGAAGAACCCCCAGAGGGTCATAATCTTTTTCATTAGGAATGTAAATGTAATGAATGTAAAATGTAATGCTTTTGTTAGTTTACAGTTTTTTTATTATTATATATATATATATTTAATTAACTATATTTCACCTGTCCCCACCACGAATAGTATTCAAGTTTTTGCTAATTTGCGGGTTCGCAAGTAATTCTTTGTAAGTGTTTTCATGATAACTTGTTGTTGTTGATGATGTAAATGTAAACTCTTCTTTGCATATCATTTCTCTAATAACTGCAGTTCATATATATGATATTCCTTAAATTGTGGACAGCGAATCGTCTATGATAGAAAATATGCTTTTTATTGTATTTTCATGATTTTAAGTTAATTTTGATTTCCAAAGCTGATGTGGTAAATCTTACCACACCCGTGTTTATGAACACTGGATCAAAAATAATTGTGAACAGTGAGTTAATTTATTGCTCTCCCAGAATCATTGTTTACATAACTTGAATTAATTGTTTTCAGTTACAATGTAATTCACAGCAATGTTGTTTGTGACAAATAATAAATTATTTGTTCTTCCACTTTTTATCATTTATTTATCTTAAATGCTTTTTTCCCACAATTAAGGCGGTAATGTTATTAATATCAAATCTGTTCTGTCTAAAAAAACACAAAGCTGTCACAATTAAGATTTTTTGAATTTCTTATAACCCTGAGCATAGTTAATAGAGTGGAATGGTTAGGAAACCTGGTAAACTTCAAAATGGCTAACAAAGGTGCTGCGATTTATGTTGGAAGGGGGTAAGACAAAAGATTGTGCACGGACATAGTTCATTAGCGTTCCCTGAACGACTGAACTCACACGTTTCTATTGGCTGATTGATTAACATAGTGGTTGAAAAAAGCTAACAAAGACATATAAAAAAGAAAGTCCCTGAGTTTCATAACCATTCCACTCTATTAACTATGCCCTGAGTTATCAATGATGAAGACAATTGTAATTTAAGAATTGATAAGATTTGAAGAAATGAGGAGTGACTGAATGTTATCACTGACAGGTTTTTCCTTCCTTGATGATTCTAATATTGTCCTTCCAGGATAGGCCACCATGGTTGTACCACCATGGCTGATGCATTGAAATATTCTAAAGATAAATTAGGGTGTGTTTATCTAGCAGCAGACACTTTAACAGCTGTTCTAGGTACAACCCAAAATGTAAATCACAGTGTTGTCATATTGTGAAGTACTGATGACATCCTGCTTATAGTTGATCTTATTTTGCTTATCAGTGTAAGCCCTAATCTCCTTGAATAGTAAGTAAGTTAACTGGACTTTAGGTTACTCTTAAAGGTCACTATAGCTGTTCAAATAAGTTATCTTTATAGTTCAGTACATGTACCTGTTTTTATTTGATTTTATTAAATTTTAGTCTCCCCTTGTCAATTTGTGCAATAAAAAATAAATTCAGAGAGTGCAAACATTATTTTTCTTTGTGTTGAAGTCACTAGTCAGGCCTGCATAATCGTCAGAATTGTGCGACAAATTTAATGGGTTAAAGATGTGCTAATTACATGCGTGACGTCAAGTGGTTTGCACATCTATATTTGTCTTCGTAAATAATACAATATACAGTGCATTATTTCACAAGAAATGTCTAATTCTCATTCTAAATATTATGTCTTACCTGAGGAGCCTTGCCATCTGTCATATTTTTACTTTTGTGAATATATATGTGCAAACCACTTGATGTCATGCATGTGATTAACATATCTTTAATGCCATAGAAATTGTCGCATGATTTTGATAATTATGCATGACTTTAACACAAATAAAAATAATTTTGTGCTCTCCAAATTTATTTGTAATTGCACAAAATGACTAAGGGAAGACTAAAATTTAATAAAATCAAATAAAAATAGGGTTGATTTTTTCACTTCATAGGCACTTTAGTTGAGTCAGAAAAAAAGGTTTCATTTGTAAGGTCAACAACACAATGAGACAGTTTTATTGGTTGAATTGGACAATGAACGTTATTGAAAATTGTGTTATTTAGGCTTTTGTGATGATAAACATTTTGAGTTTTCATGAAGAATTGTTACTTCAAAATACAAAGTCCACACAATGAACCCTTTTCATTTTTATCTTACTCTATTTTAATCATTTGTATAAAAAATGTATATACCGGTACATGTAGGTATGTATTGAAAATTGTGTCAGCATTTAAGTGCACCAGAAAGTTAATTGTTATCATTGTATTTGTTGGTGTTTAACATGTGGTCATTATACCAGTGTTCAGTTGCAAATTAGATGACTTAATAAGAAACTTACTATTAATTGCTTTAAATATCATTGCATGATTAATATTGAAATGTGCAATTAGGCATGTGTAAATTTTGTAGCCACTATTCAGCTTGCTGTAATCTCTCATATTGCATTTGAAGACATTCATTATGAACATAATTTATATATACTGGTTACAGTCAACTGTCTCTTGTACATGTAATTCAACATAATGTGCTATTAATACATGTATGTAGTAAAATACCAAATAATGTCCAGTAATGATGTGTTATTGGTTTAACTTCTAATTCAGGTGCAAGGTCTGGAACAAAAAGCACTCAGATCTGAGGCAAAAGCTATTAAAGCTTCATGTGAGGTACATGTGTGATATGCATGTGTGATTAATGCATGTGTGATTAATGCATGTGTAATCCTTGTGCTTTAAAATAAAACTTACTGCACATGCACTTCAGTCAGTGTTACTGTGGATTCAGGTTTAACATGCAGCTAGTGTCTGATTTTGTGTTCATATAGCAATGGTTGAGCACTTGCATTGCTAAGTAGAAATTGACATGTTGTTAACCAATTTGCTATCTGTTGGCAGCTTGGATTTGTACATTGTGACAGTGATTGCGTGAACAAGCAAAACATGACTTGAATTCAGACACTCAATATTCTACTACCTTCTCGATCCATATTAAAAGTGATGAAATTATTAATTTTGGCCACTGCAATGGTGCAATTAAGTATTCTACATGGGACTTGAATTTTTATTAAAGACAGATTGAATGAAAGAAACACAAAGCACGGAAATGAGAATGTCTACATTTTTGGTTAACTTATTAAGCAGCATCAAATGTTGTCTAGAAATGTGAGCGATCAACCATTGAAATGAATACGAAATCTGATACTGTTAAATGCTCATCCTGAATCTGCAGTGTGTATTACGTATTATGTCACAAAACAAACATGCCAACTCTAAAGAAGCATGGATTGCTTCTCATTTAAAAGTAGAAGAAAATGCATGTAAATTATAAAATGCAAGTTAGAACCAAGAGATCTAATGTTTGGGAAAATTACTGCAATCAGTATGTCAATACATTATTTTTTTCTCGTTTAATTTGTTTACACACAGCTGAAAGTGTTGGAGGAAACAGTTTCAGTAAAAGATGAAGCTATTGAAAAACTGGCTTCAGAACTTGAAACAGAGGTAAGTGTCTCCTGTAGCTTACATATGATTTTGGCTGAAGTACATTATGAGCACAACATAATGTTTAAAAGGTGTTGGGCAACAATTTTTTCAGCACCTTTAACTCTTTTTTTTTCAGTGTTTCATCAATACCTGGCCAGTGATTATGGGAGGGGCTGATAAATGTCCAGACTTTGTCAATATAACTCTTGCTGTCTGCACGCTTTCTGAGATCTTTCCAACACAGTGATTTCAATAGCCACTGGTGACTGGAAATTATATCTATATTTTGCTGCCTACTTTTGCAATTTGGACCTTTCCGTTGGCACCTTCGTAAATCAGACACTTACTTTTTCTTTATTGCCTTAAGTCTTTAAAGGATCTTGCTTGTATATCTACTAGTAACATTAGAATTCTAGCTAAATATCTTAAATCTGAATTGTACAAACATTACAATATTACGTGGAGGGATCAGATTCGCCAGTGTAGTAAATTACATACTTTAAATCTAATTGTAAAATCAAGAATAGATTTTGAGAACTACTTGTACTTCAAAAGTTATTCAAAGCACTGTAGCATCTTGCCAATACATGTAGGCTGAATTCGAATTTAAAATATAATTTATTGTACAATATTACATGCCAACCATAGACGATATTTGCATATCACCCAGTTTCAACAGGAAATTTATGCATGGAAATCCTAAAACTTCAATGTCACCGCTTGACAGTACTTAACATTTGAGATTCATGATAAGTAGTTCTCAAAATCTATTCTTGATTTTACAATTAGATTTAAAGTATGTAATTTACTACACTGGCGAATCTGATCCCTCCACGTAATATTGTAATGTTTGTACAATTCAGATTTAAGATACTTAGCTAGAATTCTAATGTTACTAGTAGATATAAAAGCAAGATCCTTTAAAGACTTAAGATTACACATTTCTAGCAAATAATCAGTAAATTTAACACCCTGAAAATTTGATTTGATACATAAATGGATCTCAAAGGATGCACATTAGGATTCTGATCTTGGGTTTTGAGAGAAATAATATTATATTTTTTGTAATTTAATACTGCTTGGAAACTGTGTATGTGTGTTGTGGTTGAAATTGCTATTTGGTTCAAAAAGTTTTTGGAACGTACCAGTTCAAAAAGGTTCAACATTTTTGAATTGGTTCAATTTTTTTGAACCAGTTCAATTTTTTGAATTGGTCCACCAATTCTCTTGATTCTTTTTTTTGGGGGGAGTCATAAAAAAGGGGGGGTTTAATTTTTTTTGTGGAAGGGGGAGGGGGGGGGGAGGGAAAGAATTTAAAAAGAGTGTAATTAGAGAACTTTCAAAATATCACTCAGTGCCTTAATTAAATCAAGACAGTATAGCATGGGCAGTTCATGCAATTTTTTGTTGATAATATCCTGAGCAAACATTTTCTGAGAGCATGCAACTGTGCACTCAGTAACCTTTTTATGCACTCGTTGTTGACCAATCAGAATCCAGATATTTTTCGTTGAGTATATATACAAGGTACTGTAAAGACTGAGTGCTAATTTTGTGTTTGCTTTTGATTTCAAGTGCGAATGGGAAGGTGGTTTTGAGCCGATTATCATGCAGCTCCTTAAAATTCCTGAAAATCGGAGAAACAAAAACGATCCCCAAAACAAATGAGCTTTTCTCCATAGTGAAAGAGTCAAGCGATCGCTATTATAGCTCTGACTTTGCAGCCATGCATCTCTTCACATAATTTTGCAATATCGTCTTTCCAGCATGTCTAGATGACTGTATGCAATAATTTTCTCTCATGGGTCCCATGGGACCCATATATTTACAGGCTCGAACCTGAAAGAGTTAATCCACACCTTATTGATTTATAATCTTATAACTACATGTACATGTATTTATAACATGTTTGTAGTTACAGCCTCAAGCAGTTAAAGAAAACAACTAGTCATATTATTATGTGTAATTATTAAATTCCTAACATGTGTTTGCAGTAATTAAATTATTTTCTAAAATGTATCTGATCACGTTAAATAAAATTGTATTGTATTGTATTGTATTGTATATTTTTCAGAGACAGCTAAGAATACAGCATGAACAACAAGTTGAAGGAAAGGCTGCACATATCAAGGAATGGATGCAGAAAAAGATATCAGAGGTACATGTATATGTACAGTGCATAAAATTATACAAAATGTATGTTGTGGTTCAATTTTAACTGGTTTTGAAAACAATTGAACAAGTACAAAAAAATTGGACGAGTACAAAAAAATTGAAGGACTACAACACATCGATGATTTTTATTATCCAGTTTGAAGCTGAAACAGCTAAGTCAAATGAAGAAAATGAACATCTCAAGAAAGAAAATACCCAGCTGAAGATATCATACAGACAGGCTAATGATGTTGTAAATGAACTGGAGGTCAAACTAAGGTATAGCCAAGGTAGGAGTCACATGAGCATCTCTTCTTTCTCATAATTTGGGAGAAATATATGTTACATACCAGCTGGGAGGCCTGAATGGAGAAAAAATGAGGATGGACCAATTGCCAACAGGCTTAGGATCATTTCAAGGCCAAGGGCAAAGTTTTTATCTATCCAGACCAATCAAGGCCAGTAAATCGGTTTTCATTGTTTTACTTGTGAATTTATTTAATTTACTTTCGTTAATTCAGTCGCATGATTGTGCAGAAGCAATACATTTGTCAGTCCTGAGCATACACTCTCTATTTAAAAATGGCAAAATTAATGGCAATCTTTTGACTCAAATCATAGGCAATGTTGTTCTGCAGTTTTCTCTTTTTCTTAGGCTTTCATTATCAAATATGTGGCAGAAATACAGGGGGTTCAGCAATATAGAGAGTACATTTAAGTCAGAATCTCACTCAAAATATTGATTTTGAAATGCTTTTATTTGCACTAGGATTTAAGCTTATCCTAGTCCAGATGTGAGGTTCACATGGGGAAAAACTGGACCCCCAAGCAGCCTATAAGAGTCAGGGCTGAAAAGAAAACATTTCAGCTTGCCCTCTTTCTTTCTTGTGTTTTACTGGCTCAAGGCAGTTTTGAACTAGCCCAAATTTTGATCTTGAAACATTTTAACAAACTTCTAGCAACCTTGTCTGTAGGGCAAGTGACTGACAAAGTAGTCTTGCCCGACGTGAAAATCTACTAGTCCTGGACTAACGGGCACAAGATTTTTCGAGTCCTGAGAGTGCCTGATTTTAATTGATTTCACACTAGAAAAAAAAAAGCATAAGTTACAACCATTACTGCCATTTTTGTCCATTGCTCAAATGTGTTTTCCCCTTATTCTATCAACAATATTGTATGCAGTCTTCGGAGCTGTACAAGTGAAAATAAAGTTTCCATATGTTATCAATATTATTGTAGTGTAATTCATTTCTTAATGTACTATTTTATTTCTTCCATACACGAATTGAAATATACCAATATAGTTATTTAGAAAAATGCAATTTGATGTGGCATCATTTTCATTGTGATCAGAAATGAAGATCAAGGGCAAACTTTAAATTATAATTAAATTCTGATACATGGTTGTGTTTTTTTTAGAACAAGTGTTTAGGTTGTCAGAGGAGCTGTATGAAATTGAAGAAAGTAAGCATGAATATCACATCTTGGAGCCCCCAGAACAAGAACCAAATAAAGACAGCAGTAAACAGGAGTTATACCCATCTGAGATTGTTGTAAAAGTTTCATTGAACTCAAATCATCCTGTGTCACCAACATTGTTATCCTACTCTACTGCAGACAGTCAACCTGGTGCTACACCACAAAGCATTACATCACCAGATTCGCCAACTTCATTGGAGCTGCCTGAGTCACCTATGTCTACCACTGCCGATGGACATGATGATAATACAAACGATGACAATTGTCATTCAAGTGGAACATACTGTGCATGTAATGATACAAACTCAAAGGAATTATTACCAGAAGAAATAAATAGTGTACATGATCCCGAGAATGATAGTAATTATACTGCAATCAAGAGATCTTCGAGTGGTAAGTCGCCGTCTAAGATACCTCGATATGTGGGTCAGTCTGGGACAAAGGCTGATCAACAATCAAGTGCTGGTAAAGTATCATATTACATGTCATTAAAGAGAGGCAAAGATGGTGCAGATGGGAATAAAGCAAAGTTTTATATACAAGTGAGGGACATAGAGAATCCTTACATGCAACTTATGGAGCCTAATCAGGGATTTGGTAGTAATACGACTGTGGATTATGAGAGGGACAGTATAGTGGACACTTATTGCAGCCCACTGGACACTAAAAATACGTGTATGGACCCTCCGTCGGCAGACATGAAGGTGCCGCATGGGAATGTATTGGACAGTGTTACTTCTTTAAACTCGAATGACACTTTAACATTAGATGTTCATGATCTTTATCGGTCTATTGTTAGGCCTTTAAAGCCAGTTGAGAAGACGAGTGACAATAGAGTGGGACCTCTGAGTCCTATCTCACCTCCTCCACCTTCCCCTCATCAGCACAACACCGATGATCTGATGCCTCCCTCCATCCCACTTGTGCCTTCAGCAAAGGAAGGTGAAGGGGATGTTGTTAGGAGAGAAGGTCAATTTACCAGCTATCTCCCCCAGGGGGAGCTCCATAAGGAAAATGGTATACTGGAGGACATGAGCCCCAGCCCTCCCTCCTGGTTGTTAAATGATTCTTTGTCATCATTAGGTATGTGTACACATGCATGGATTTTGATGGTGTTTTGTACCATTCTATCATATCACCAATCCTGCAATCTGATTGGCTAAGCTAATTTACTCACTATCTATTCTGTGATAGATAGTGAGTAGTGATTGAACTACTTATTGGCTTCTACTAAAACAATAATTATTTAAGTGTTCTTGCTCCAAAGTTAACTCCGAATATGAGTTTGTAACTAAGTCCGAAAGTCCCAAATTCGACCAAGAATTACTGTTCAACAACAAGTTTTCTCGCACAACCGCGCCAACTCTCCGAGCGAGTTGATTTTTATTACAACGTGACATTTGACACATGTCAATAAACTGAACTGCAAAATGGCTTCCTAAAAATAATACGTGGACCTGGTGGGTGACAAATTAAGTCCTAACAATTAGACTATGAGCTCTCAGTTTCTATGGCTGATAGTAATGACTCGGAGCTACAGTCCTCGTCAACTATCAGCCGATAGAAACTTTCAGCTCAGTCTAATTGTTAAATAGATCAGTAGGACAATAATTTAGTAGGAGAGTTAGGACAGTAATTCATTGCTTTTTGCTACCGCAGCGAGCGAGCCTGAAGCGAGCGAGCATTAGGCAGCAGTTCTAATCTGTAAGCGGATCCAAATCTCGATTTCTTTTTTTACCACAATGCATCACTTCTATTGTCTTTTTTTACCACACTGCTTTGCACGGATCTGATCGGCACGTGACATACACGAGGTGGAATTTGCATTGTTGAGCTAACTATGTTCAACCTTTCTTTAATACATTTCTGTGTATGCGATTCTTGTGTAGTCATGAATTTGTTGAAGTGTAGACGTGTAGGCGAACTCTTTCTAATTCTGTGTGAACTACAGTATCAGTTTCCAAAGAGCAAGATCTCTCCTGTTATCAAGATGGTGAGCAGCAAATAATTTTCTTCGATAAAGTCAAGCAGCCGGATCAAAATACGATTAGCATTTACAATTACGTTCTCAATTACAGTTGATTTCCGATGTTTAAACTTCACCGGGGAGAACAGCAGTTTGTTGTGCTGGGAATCTTAAGAAAATGTCGGGAATTGGTAGGTTCAGGGAATTTGTTGGGAGATCATTGATATGTTGGGACAAAATGAAAATAAATCGAGACAACTTTTGAGATACACACCACAGCTCAAACAGGATTCAGTCTCAGTCGATAGCCCCAAAACTACAAAATATATTCATCTAACACCTTGGCATTATTTTTTATCACCCAGTAATCTATTTTTCCTGCCAAAGTGCTACTGTAGGTTCTCTTCTAATACACTTCTTTAACTGAGTGGAGCAGCATCCACTACCTGTTAGGTATACCAGTTGTAAAAACCTAATATGGAAGGAAACAGAATTGAGGAATCGCACCAACATCTTGCCATATTGAAAATCTGGCAGACATTTTTTTGCAAAATGATCGCTTATAGTCTGCTGTCCAGATGCTCAACAACAATCTGAAACCATGGAGCACATATACACATCCTCATAATAATAATGTCATGGCCAATACTGCTTCATGTGATTTAAGCGCATATCTAATAGTATTTCCTTCTATTTAATTATTTACCATTCATTCCAGAAACAGACTCACCACCTTATGCAACCCTTGAAAGCATCACAAGGGACATAAATTCAATGCTTAAGGTATGAATTACCTTGCAAAGTTATTGAGTGAGAGAGGTCCGAATTGGAATGACGTGAAAGAAATATATATTTGGCAGGTGAAGTCATTGGCTTATGAGTCACATAGAACTGAAGGTGTATTGATCCATAGCTCAGTATGCGAAAATGTTAGATTGGTACCATCTTTCAGATTATAGGGTTTCTCCCCATCATACTTGCATGAAGGCACTTGAAGGGTTTTCTTAGTATGCATTCTGACAGGTTAACTTTTGGTTTGATTGGTGGTACAAATGTATTTGTTAATGAACCTTATATTTACTTGAACTTACTAATGTTTAATGGTTATTGGTTCTTCAGGAACAGACATGCCCTGTATATGCAACACTTAAAGGGGTGAGTACATGATCGAGCCACCAAACATTTGAGTTTCGATTAAGTTTCCTTCTATCTATATGCTTTTTTCTTTGGATGCATGCATGGCCATGCATGTATTTAAGTAAGGGTTAGATAATGGCACGAGAGTTCTATGTGATTTAGAGTGCCGAGCATTTAGACAGAAAACTATGAGCACGCTAGCACGATTGGTTTTCTATCTAAAATGCGAGGCACTCTAAATCATATAGAACTTGAGTGTTCATTATGTAACCGTCTTAGAATTTGGTCACGCCGATCCAGGAAACATTTTTTTATGAAATTATTGGCAACTACTGTAAGAAACTGAACATTTCGAAATAATATACAGGGTCTAGACTAGGGGAGTAATTAGTACTCTCTATTATTATAGAGAATACTAATAAGGCTATTGTTTTCTATTGTTTCATAGCCTTATTAGTATTCTCTATAATTATAGAGAATACTAATTACTTAAC
This sequence comes from Actinernus sp. WN-2022, assembly GCA_030867875.1. NCBI lineage: Eukaryota > Metazoa > Cnidaria > Anthozoa > Actiniaria > Actinernidae > Actinernus > Actinernus sp. WN-2022. Next base: position 79,119,224 of record JAOWCC010001589.1, read on the forward strand.
TATGGGATTTAGACCACTGAAATGGGGAACACTGATTGGTCGAGTGGGTGTGACCATGTTCTAAGTAATGATTAGAGCAATTCGGTGATTGCATTTACATTTGCTTACCATTGTTACTGGTTGTGCGAAATGTTTTGTAATGTTGTAAACTAAAACCAAACATTGTTTTGGTTTGTCACACAGTCAATTTTTGTTTTAGCGAGAGTTATCCACAATTACCCTATATCATTATGACGTCACGGCTTGTTTATGAGGGGGACAGAATCGACTTGAACAATAGAATTTTGAACTAAATCTGCTCTGCTGAGGAAAATTTAACTTCGAATTGTCTGGTTTCCAGATATCAGCGGTATCAATGTTTATCCCACAATATTTACCATATTTGGTGGCTGTTACCGGTATTCTACGTTCTACAAAAGCATTTGATACGATTTTCTTTGTGTTGTTGCTGTTTTGTCCCCCTCCCACAACCGTGATCCTTAGCGTTTAAACAATAGATCGTTTTGATTTGACGTCATAATGATATAGGTCAATTGCGTTTACTTTTCCTCGTGGTTGGTAAATTAAATCACAAATTACTTCAGTTTGTGATTGTTGCTCCCGTGATTGGATCTGTAATTACTTTGGTTTTGGTTTTACGACTCTCAATCAAAAACTGCTGTAGTAGTAAACTCATTTTCCTCTCTATAGCGTGCATCTCAACTCCGTGATACGCCCTTCTCTGGTGAATCAACCGATTCATCTGATCATGAAGATGATTACTGCTTTCCTCCTGATGAAAATGATGATTCTGATGACAACGTGGATTCAACTGACGAGAAGAATCAGAGAGTCCTGAAAACATGTGCCACCTACACAACTGTCAACTTGAAAAAGGTTTGTTTGAGAAGATTTCAAGAGATGACTCGTCAGTGGTATGAATGAGTGTTTTATTGTGCGACAACTGTAACTGGTGCCAATTAGAGAATGAGAACCAATCACATTGCTGAATGAAAACAAAGTATTTTAACTGGCAGTTATTTGATTCAGTCAGTGTTGAGCATAAGACAATAGCATTTCAACTTGCTCGAGCCTCTATCTGGTAAAAGGCAAATTTGATGGAGTTAAGTTTTGAAGTTGAAGACTTTTGAAAGAAAATCGCATGCTTAATTTATTTTCGTTTTGCAGTGTGTTTAGTGCTCCATGTCAAATATTTTGGCTTGCAAACAAGCTTTCTCTTCATCAGGATTTCTTGCAGAATTATTGCAAATGGAAGTTGGGATATAAATGGACTGTGAGCTTTATAATTATCACAAAATGTTTGAGTTGATAAAAATAATGTTGTGTTGGCATGTCATTTGACTGGAGTATTCAATCTGTCGTATTAATGTTGTGTTGGCATGTCATTTGACTGGAGTATTCAATCTGTCGTATTAATGTTGTGTTGGCATGTCATTTGACTGGAGTATTCAATCTGTCGTATTAATGTTGTGTTGGCATGTCATTTGACTGGAGTATTCAATCTGTCGTATTAATATTGTGTTGGCATGTCATTTGACTGGAGTATTCAATCTGTCGTATTAATATTGTGTTGGCATGTCATTTGACTGGAGTATTCAATCTGTCGTATTAATATTGTGTTGGCATGTCATTTGACTGGAGTATTCAATCTGTCGTATTAATATTGTGTTGGCATGTCATTTGACTGGAGTATTCAATCTGTCGTATTAATGTTGTGTTGGCATGTCATTTGACTGGAGTATTCAATCTGTCGTATTAATGTTGTGTTGGCATGTCATTTGACTGGAGTATTCAATCTGTCGTATTAATATTGTGTTGGCATGTCATTTGACTGGAGTATTCAATCTGTCGTATTAATATTGTGTTGGCATGTCATTTGACTGGAGTATTCAATCTGTCGTATTAATATTGTGTTGGCATGTCATTTGACTGGAGTATTCAATCTGTCGTATTAATATTGTGTTGGCATGTCATTTGACTGGAGTATTCAATCTGTCGTATTAATATTGTGTTGGCATGTCATTTGACTGGAGTATTCAATCTGTCGTATTAATATTGTGTTGGCATGTCATTTGACTGGAGTATTCAATCTGTCGTATTAATGTTGTGTTGGCATGTCATTTGACTGGAGTATTCAATCTGTCGTATTAATATTGTGTTGGCATGTCATTTGACTGGAGTATTCAATCTGTCGTATTAATGTTGTGTTGGCATGTCATTTGACTGGAGTATTCAATCTGTCGTATTAATATTGTGTTGGCATGTCATTTGACTGGAGTATTCAATCTGTCGTATTAATATTGTGTTGGCATGTCATTTGACTGGAGTATTCAATCTGTCGTATTAATGTTGTGTTGGCATGTCATTTGACTGGAGTATTCAATCTGTCGTATTAATATTGTGTTGGCATGTCATTTGACTGGAGTATTCAATCTGTCGTATTAATATTGTGTTGGCATGTCATTTGACTGGAGTATTCAATCTGTCGTATTAATGTTGTGTTGGCATGTCATTTGACTGGAGTATTCAATCTGTCGTATTAATAATGTTGTGTTGGCATGTCATTTGACTGGAGTATTCAATCTGTCGTATTAATGTTGTGTTGGCATGTCATTTGACTGGAGTATTCAATCTGTCGTATTAATGTTGTGTTGGCATGTCATTTGACTGGAGTATTCAATCTGTCGTATTAATAATGTTGTGTTGGCATGTCATTTGACTGGAGTATTCAATCTGTCGTATTAATGTTGTGTTGGCATGTCATTTGACTGGAGTATTCAATCTGTCGTATTAATGTTGTGTTGGCATGTCATTTGACTGGAGTATTCAATCTGTCGTATTAATAATGTTGTGTTGGCATGTCATTTGACTGGAGTATTCAATCTGTCGTATTAATGTTGTGTTGGCATGTCATTTGACTGGAGTATTCAATCTGTCGTATTAATAATGTTGTGTTGGCATGTCATTTGACTGGAGTATTCAATCTGTCGTATTAATGTTGTGTTGGCATGTCATTTGACTGGAGTATTCAATCTGTCGTATTAATAATGTTGTGTTGGCATGTCATTTGACTGGAGTATTCAATCTGTCGTATTAATGTTGTGTTGGCATGTCATTTGACTGGAGTATTCAATCTGTCGTATTAATAATGTTGTGTTGGCATGTCATTTGACTGGAGTATTCAATCTGTCGTATTAATGTTGTGTTGGCATGTCATTTGACTGGAGTATTCAATCTGTCGTATTAATGTTGTGTTGGCATGTCATTTGACTGGAGTATTCAATCTGTCGTATTAATAATGTTGTGTTGGCATGTCATTTGACTGGAGTATTCAATCTGTCGTATTAATATTGTGTTGGCATGTCATTTGACTGGAGTATTCAATCTGTCGTATTAATATTGTGTTGGCATGTCATTTGACTGGAGTATTCAATCTGTCGTATTAATATTGTGTTGGCATGTCATTTGACTGGAGTATTCAATCTGTCGTATTAATATTGTGTTGGCATGTCATTTGACTGGAGTATTCAATCTGTCGTATTAATATTGTGTTGGCATGTCATTTGACTGGAGTATTCAATCTGTCGTATTAATATTGTGTTGGCATGTCATTTGACTGGAGTATTCAATCTGTCGTATTAATATTGTGTTGGCATGTCATTTGACTGGAGTATTCAATCTGTCGTATTAATATTGTGTTGGCATGTCATTTGACTGGAGTATTCAATCTGTCGTATTAATAATGTTGTGTTGGCATGTCATTTGACTGGAGTATTCAATCTGTCGTATTAATATTGTGTTGGCATGTCATTTGACTGGAGTATTCAATCTGTCGTATTAATATTGTGTTGGCATGTCATTTGACTGGAGTATTCAATCTGTCGTATTAATATTGTGTTGGCATGTCATTTGACTGGAGTATTCAATCTGTCGTATTAATATTGTGTTGGCATGTCATTTGACTGGAGTATTCAATCTGTCGTATTAATATTGTGTTGGCATGTCATTTGACTGGAGTATTCAATCTGTCGTATTAATATTGTGTTGGCATGTCATTTGACTGGAGTATTCAATCTGTCGTCATTTGACTGGAGTATTCAATCTGTCGTCATTTGACTGGAGTATTCAATCTGTCGTATTAATATTGTGTTGGCATGTCATTTGACTGGAGTATTCAATCTGTCGTATTAATATTGTGTTGGCATGTCATTTGACTGGAGTATTCAATCTGTCGTATTAATATTGCTTATTCAGGAGGACCAAAGGAAAGAAGGGTACCTCACAAAACTTGGTGGCCGTATCAAGAACTGGAGGAAAAGGTGGTTCGTCCTGCAAGATGGAAAACTTTACTACTACAAAACCCCAGTAGGTACCTCATTTAAGAATGTCATCAAAGCTCAATGTTCGAAATCAGATTCCGCTTAATAAAGATAACTAAAGCCATTTGTTTAGTGTTGTGAAGAACGCACTTTCTTAATACCGTGGAATGTGGTGTTTGAACACTGTGAATGGAAGTCAAAGTTGCAAAAAGGTTAAAGTTGCACAATTTCAAATTTTATTCAAACTCAGTTACACATGTACTTTTGTTAATTAAAGGTTAAAATATAGAGCACACAAATTTACTCGCTTTCTCAAAATGTCATTTTATTCAAACACACATGAAAGTAAAATAAAAAATAATGGGTCTAAATCCAGTAGGATGCTCGCTTCTATCGAGATAGACTTGGATAAATTCTGCTGGCATAATTTCGAGCAGAATATAAGCCTTTATTTAGCAAGCAGAAAAATCAATTTTTGAGCAGAAGTTAGCATATTAAACTCATCGGCATAAGATGAGCTTGGGATTAGGTACCTGTCATGCTGGATGCGCATGTCCACACATGACAAGGAGGTAACCATGGTAACCCCTACCACAGTCCACCACCCGACACCTGTCACACTGACCAGCCTAGTCAGTGGAATACTTACCAACCATACTTACCAATGGGCGGGAGGGGCGGGAGGGGCGGGAACAAATTTGCGTAACGCAGCGAGGAATAGATCCGCTACAATCTGCCAAGTTGAGCACACCAAGCCCCTGTTAAGCTTAGGGGGAGCCCCCACAGTTAAGGGTGAGACCGCTGACCAGCAATGCCTCAATTTTAACTTTGCCTACCGGTAAATTACATTTATCCACATATAAAAAATGGTAATAAAATAAACCAAATAATAATAATAATGAATGCAAAAAATAATGATAGTAAATGCAAATTATTATAACAATAATAAAAGCGAAAGAAAGAGAAGTACACCAATGCACCAATTACAAAGAGCCCACAGTTTATGCCCTACAATCAGTGGCATTATGAAACTGAATAATCAACATTCCAACATGACATCTCAACTTGTGGATGTTGAAATTGTGTTTATACGAGCAGAATAGCTATGTCTGAGTAGAATTACGAGCATAATAGACAATTTTTATCAGCATTACTGGCAGGCGTAATAGGCCAATTTATGTACAAGCAGAATTTATCAAAGCCTATACCAAGAACCATGTAGCTCGTTTACTTGCTGTTTCTCTTGTAAACAGGAATGTCACCAAACTTGTATTTCTGTGTATTTTAGAATGAAACCCATCGAAAACCCTTGGGTCAGGTGCCTTTAGATGGTTCATGTAGAATATCAAGAACTGAAGGCAAACTCACTATTGAGGTAAGACAAGATATCACAATAGTAACTATATTAGTTGAAGTACATCGAAAGTACGCTTTCCACGGCGGTTAGCATACCTCAATCGACTTTAGTTGATTATATACCAGTGTTCGTCGAAAGTACGGCCAAGATTTCCACGATTAATATACATACTTTTTTGAAGGTTAAATTACTAAATTCATGCTTAAGTTGAAGTAATACAGGCAACAATCCTTGCAACTTGTCGCGCAACAATGTTGCTGCAACTTGCAGCACGATGTTGCTCGTATTACCACCCACACGAGCATCTTGCCACGCAACAAATTTCCGTGTTGCAAGTTGCAGCAACATGTTGCAGAAAGTAGAAGTGACTTCTACCCCCAAATGACTTCTACTTTCTGCAACATGTTGCTGCAACTTGCAACACGGAAATTTGTTGCGTGGCAAGTTGCTCAAGTGGTAGTAAGACGAGCAACATCGCGCTGCAACTTGCAACGCAACATTGTTGCGCGACAAGTTGCAACAAATTGTTGCCCGTATTACTTCACCTTTATGAAGTTCGTCAAATATAATAATTAGTTAACATACATCTTGAACAGCCACCATCTTACATCATCTTGAGCCCGTCATAGTTTGCTCAGCAGAGACCTGACAAGCATGCATACCTCTCACAAAATCAGCTCACCGGAAATCCAAAATCAGATTTCCGGTAACTCCAATCAGTCAATCAGGAAACGGATGAGCCTTCCCAGCGATGGTCCCTGCTGACCAAATCTGAAGGCTCTGGGGAGGAGATTGCCCCCCCCCCCCCCACCCACCTTGTTCCCAGGGATTTTTACGTGCCTAATCCAAGATGGCGTTGAAAGAACCTCTGGTACATGCTGGTCATGTGACCCAAAAATATGCCCAATATGTGGGCAAGCATATCTGGACATTCACATGGTATTTCTTTTCGATCGCAGGGTGTTATTTTTTGGTAGTTTTGTTTTTAAGAAACTTGAAGGTTCAATCAGTCGATTGACTGTGCACCTTTAAGGACCTGTCGTACTGTTTAGGATTGTCATGTGCTACATCAGGCATAACTTCACTCTCCACTGCTCTTCGTATTGTCCAAAGTACATTTGAACATGTGTATATGAAATTTACGCTATACAAATTACTGTAGAGTTTAACGAGGTTATACTAATCAGTTTGATTAACTTGTAGGTTGCTACACCCGATAGAACTTACTATTTGACCGGAGAGACATCAGAAGTGGTCGATGAATGGTTGAGAGGTAGGTAGTACTTCAAGTTCTAAACGGAAATTCTACACTATGCAACTGAGCCGGTCATCTGAAGTGTGTAGCCATTTAGCGTTTTAAAAGTCTTTATCAATGGATGCACACAGAACAATCTTTGAACAGAAAGATCGTCAGACCTTTGTCTTGATTGTTCAGTTAGCGTTAAGTGAAACTACTATGAAGAAACGTTCCTTCAGCTATATAGTGGTATCCTTTGGAACAATCTGCCATCTAATCTATGTATGGCTAACTCGCTTTCTACCTTAAAGGTATAGAAAAGCATTTTACCATATATGTAAGGGACCGGCCATTATTTAAAAGGAGTACAGGGTTGGAAAAACATGAGTTTTGTTCCTTAATTTTTCCAATCCCTGTAAAATTAATCCCTGAATATTTCAACACCCCGTACGACCTTTAGCCCACATTTCGTTACGCCGTATGAAACCCTTTCATTTATTTGTTTAAAACAATCATACCCCGTATATAATACCAGTCCCTAAAACAGTCTTTATTAGTTATAGTGTTGTGTATATATTATTTGTAATTATATGTATGTACATGTATGTATGTGTGAAGGGTTTGCCCTAGATAAAGATCATAATTATCATGATTATCATCATCGCCGTCGCCGTCGTCGTCATCATCATCGTCGATCAAGGTGAATTTTTAAGAATGAAAATTGGAAGCGCCATACTTTTTGTTACAACAACGTGCGAGTTCTGTGAGTAGAATTCAGAGATCGAAGTCGAACTAAATTAAAAAGCCATCGATATACAGTTGGAATGAGTTATTTATTTCTTGAACTCTGATTTGAACGAAGAGCACTTTCATTACTGCAGTTAAAATTAATCATTCCATTGGTTGCCTCAGTGCTTGTGCGAGTGATGTATATAGGCCGTGATCGAAACCCCGTGATCAACCAAGCCGTAGCCGTTTAATCGTTTGAGCAGAGCGTTAGCTTTTCAAGAGGAACCGTTTAATTGATCTGGTGGGTCATCAGAAACGTTTCCGTACTCGTTAAAACTTTTCCACAAACCGTTAGCTCTTCAAGCCAAATCGTTAAGACGATCTCAGAAAGCGTTAGCTTTTTAGGGCACCCCGTTTAAAGGATTCGCAAAAGCGTCAACAAACCGTTAGCTACCCGTTAGCTACTCGTTAGAATTTGCCCGTTCAACGGAAAAGCGTTAGTGTACGTTTTCGCGTGTTGGGTCACAATTTTGCAATTTTGATAAATTTCACCAAATTAACTATAAATAAACTATGTAGTTGACGTCACCTAAATTGGTGTAACCGCAAGACCAACGGTCACGTGTGTCATCAGGGAGGCTGAATATTAAACCTACAGTTTGAAAATAGAACTGTTGATTCGTACAAATGTACACTAGATTTTGTCAAACCGCGAGTCAATGTCTTCCCCGGATCAGAAGCCGTTCAGTGACAAGTCAGATGACGTTAACTAAACTAGTACTAAATTTAGATATTTTATTTAAGTCTAAATCGACAACATCAACGTTGCAGGGACTCTACTTAGGGTGACAGTTGTGGTCTTTTTATCATTTTTTAGTTCTTCATAATGTGATGAGAAAGTTCTCCTCCAGTCCCCTACTTGCACAAATGCCACACAAGGAAGTGATGAGTGGCTGGGTTACCAAGGTATGTCGCACATCTCTGCCTTCTTAAAACCAGCCAGTTAGTGGCTCGTTAAGCCGCCATCTTCGAGGTTTTGATCGCCTTTGTCATGATAATAAATCAAATCTTCATACGAAACATTTTGAGAAGGCTGTACACCTACCGTCGTGATCTTACAAATGAGGATTCTGCACTCAGAAAAGTCAAATGTTTAACACAATACAGTCTTTACTGTTGCCCCCAAAAAAATTTCGCATGAGAAAAAGGTTAAGATTGGTCTTTCTATTTAAAATAATATTGTTTTGCACTTGAAATTAGGCTCATAGCAGCGTTTATTGGATAAATTCGACCCCGCAAAGTATTGAAGCCGTTTAGTGGAAAGGCAGTGATGTATCCTTTTATCAGTATCATTCTATTAGTGAACAAAAAATCTCCCAGGGGAGATGGGAGGGGAGGGGGCGGAGAAATCCTCTGTCCCATTGACTCATTCCCAATCTTCACTCGGACAAAATTTACAATGAGCAACAGAATTCGGACAGTGAACGATGCCTATCCAAGGGAGGGGTGGGTGGGTAGTTTCCCAGAAACCGGGATTGGGCCGGAAATTACAGGACTTACTGGTAGTCAAGCAGTGATGGCAGACTGACGTCTTAACGATATTCCAGGTGAAGCACGGCTCGTCTAAGAGAAGTTGGTGTGTTCTGCGAGGACAGTATCTGTGCTACTACAAGAATGCTGATGATGCGGTGAGAAGAGCTCTTGAACATCTCCAATATTAATGGTTATAAAGTATATATATATATAGGCAAGCCTATAAGCGCAGCTCCAATTGGGCTCGAAATGGCGACCATATGCGTGGGAACTTCTAGCCGACAAATGAGGGGTCCATCAATCTTTTTTTTAAACACTAACAAAGTAATGAAGGACTTTTTATTTTTAAACAAAAGTGATACTGCTCAAACGGCTTTCTTAGAGTTGCAAAGTTTTATACGTGTTGAGAACAACAGTCACGCCACTCGACTGCGTTTCGTGGCATACCTCTTTGTTCTCGTCACATTTTGACGTCATCTTTGCACGGCAAATGATATCTGTTTGTCAACTAATGTTAATCTGTATCTCGCCCAGGTGCCATACAGCATGGCCAATCTAATGGACATTGTAGTAGAGCAGGTGGAGACTCCAGACTCTGAAGATGACCTCGACTCAGACTCGCCATCGTACCGACACTTCACGCTGGTCCTCAAGGGATATAAAAACACCATACCCACCTATCTTCTCATAGACACCAAGGCAGAAAAGGTAAATATACAGCACTGACAATAAACGTAGCTTTCTTGCACAAGGTACACTTTTTAACACGTGGAATAGGGAATATCGTCTTACTTGCTCTCTCACTCACTCACTCCCCAAGGTGTTAGCACACCGAAGAGCTACAATCGTGGTCAAAAGGTTTTGGGACACTTGTCTCAAGGTAGCACAGTGTATGCTGTCTCGAACAAATAATACCAGACTGTCTACATTTTCGACATAACGTATGCCCCTCCCCCAAAGGAGGTTGTGACAAAAACATATTTTTATGAAAAATAGCTGTGTCCCAGCCCTTTTAACCAGGGTTGTAGCTTGGGAAGGAGCTTTATTTAATACGATGGTACTTAATTTATCTCCGCCTCTGACTAACGATGACATACTTCATTAGTGCCGTCTCCGTACTTTCATTCTCCAAGCTGCTCTAGCTTGTTCTATGATATGTTTCTTCCACTCCATTCTTCAATGTTGTTACACCATGGCTTCCTTAGTTGATAGCTTGGACGCTTTCCATCCATTGTACTATCCACTAGCTAAATTACTAGTGAACTTTCGCTACCTCTTGAGAAGTACCCACAGTAGCCCATTTCTCTCTTTGTTACCTTGCCCAGGAGTTGGCACTAACTCATGATAAAGTTACAAGAGAATTGCAAAGGCACTTGTCTTTCGTGATTTAAGTATCAGCCAGGTTTCAGATGATGTTGTCTCTCGTATTTTAGGACTTGTGGTTATTCCATTTAACCGTCTCATCAGGAACGGGACTGGGGAACATGGGAACAGACTTTGAGAAACTTGTTGCTAAGCTCGTCTCAATGGATGGCGATCCAGGTAAAGTTAACAGAGCTGAATAACGAGGGCGCATGTGCGAGCTGACGCGAAAATCGGCGGGAATATTGCCGTAAACACTATCATGTGCCGTAAACACCATCGTGTGCCGTAAACACCATCGTGTGCCGTAAACACCATCGTGTGCCGTAAACACCATCGTGTGCCGTAAACACCATCGTGTGCCGTAAACACCATCGTGTGCCGTAAACACCATCGTGTGCCGTAAACACCATCGTGTGCCGTAAACACCATCGTGTGCCGTAAACACCATCGTGTGCCGTAAACACCATCGTGTGCCGTAAACACCATCGTGTGCCGTAAACACCATCGTGTGCCGTAAACACCATCGTGTGCCGTAAACACCATCGTGTGCCGTAAACACCATCGTGTGCCGTAAACACCATCGTGTGCCGTAAACACCATCGTGTGCCGTAAACACCATCGTGTGCCGTAAACACCATCATGTGCTGGTCAATGTCTCGTGTTTGTAGTGAATTTTATACCAGTGCTCGAAAGTTAAACTACACTGTCAAAATATGTTTTTTTCTTCGTTTCTGAAGGGCATGGTCTGAGTATTTGAGGCTTAAGTTTGCCACAAAACTCTTATCCTTAGCAGAAAACATGATGGTACTCGCAATATTTTACATTTCCCCAATATTTATATACGCTGCTGTCGTCCCAACCTCGTTTCCAGGCTCAATACTATCGTTCCCAGTCCCCGCGCATCACTTTCTTCAGCTCTGTCGGTAAAGTTTCGTTCGTACACTTCAAATCTTCATTTGTATTCCAACATGAAGTAAAGAAATGGCTCTGAGTGCAATTGCTGATAACCATTCTCTGTTTCCAGGGAGTGCACTGTGGAACACACCGTTACTGACATTCAGTAAAGAACCAATTACAAGCCCGCTCACCACTCTTCCATCGGTAGAACTAGAAAAGGAAGCACTCGAGCTGTTCAAGGTGAGTGGAATATGAGGCTCTCAATATTAATTACATGTACTCGTATGTGATTGGTTATTGTTTAGAATAACTTGTTTGTGATTGGTTATCGTTTAGAATAACTTGTTTGTGATTGGTAATCGTTTAGAGTCACTTGTTTGTGATTGGTTATCGTTTAGAATCACTTGTTTGTGATTGATTATCGTTTAGAATCACTTGTTTGTGATTGGTTATCATTTAGAATCACTTGTTTGTGATTGGTTATTGCAAGAGAGCACCAGTAAGAGAGGGAATGTTGTAGGCTAGCATGTGGTGTGCGATGATAATGTCTAATAAAATCTATTTTTAGTAACCGAAAGCATTGAAGGGCGCGACAACAGTCTGATGGTGCGAAAATATTTTGTCGCCATGAGGTAGGTTGTACGCTCGCACACTTCTTAGCTGCCTCCGGTTACTAAAAATACATTTTATTAGACATCATCGCCCAAGCGCCGTATTGGAGATTCCGTCTTACTTATGCTCTCTTGGTTATCGTTCAGAATCACTGTTTTGTGATTGGTTCCTAATCTCTACCGCTTTAACGGCATGATAAGATGTCTGCATTAGGTTTGTGCTTTCCAGCCACACTTTAATGGCATGATAAGGTGTCTGCATTAGGTTTGTGCTTTCCAACTCTGTGATTGGTCCGTATTGTAACACTACCTGTGTTTGATTGGTTCCTGTAGTCCATATTGTTGTTTACAACGGTGGCTACAAACGAGACAGCGATCGACTATCATGTGTCGTTAGCCCAGAATGCATTGCAGCTCGTGCTGGATCACCCTGAACTACAGAACGAGATCTACTGTCAACTGATCAAACAAACGTCCAAGCTGATTCACAGGGGACCCCAGGATCTGGGGGTAAGTTACACTGCTGGATCTGTCTGTACTAAGTGTCATTAACTGGTTGCAAGTTCGAGACTGGAATATTTAACACATGGTAAATAAGAGGACATATCATGGTAAACTATCGTAAACTTGTTTTTTCTAACAACAAACTAAGAACAGTGAAGCGAGCAGGGCCAAGAAGAATAGGAAAATTGCTTCTAGTGCGCGCGCTGAATCTATCTCTCCATCCAGGCCGTACTTCTACGTTCCGCGACTCTTTTTTTTGCGTATCTGTCCTCTTTGGATTTCCCTACCTCTAACTGTCCATGCTTCAGAATGTACTACTGCCTTTAAGACTCGTCTTAAAACTTTACTCTCCAACAGACTTCTAACCACTCTTGACGTGGACAACATTCGAACGTGGCGTTTTATCTGTCCGCTTTCTCATCGTCGTAACTTATCTGTCAGTAAATGTTAAGCTGCTCTTATGCTTTGATAAGTGCTTCGAGAAGTTATATATAACTGTTCTAGGTTTTACGCTCTAATATATTTAATAGATTGTATTGTAGCTTCTTTAGCCCGTTTTCATTCATTCTTTCATTATCTATGTGTATTATTTTTCATATATATTTTTTGCTACGTTTTCCACCATCGTTGACCGGTGCTCGAGTGGAGGCAAACCTTGCAATGGACTTCGAGTCCTGTTGTTTCTTCTCCCGTGACCTTGTGTCCAAATCTGTCAATCAATCAATCAATCAATCAATCAATCAATCAATCAATCAATCAATCAATCAATCAATCAATCAATCAATCAATCAATCAATCAATCAATCAATCAATCAATCAATCAATCAATCAATCAATCAATCAACAAATCAACAAATCAATCAACAAATCAATCAACCAATCAATCAATCAAACTAGCGTGAGCAATGACGTACTCTACCGTGGTATGTCCTCTTATTTCCAATGGCAATCAGCCAATCAGAAAACGAGAAACTGGGTGTAAAAAATCAATCAGCCATTAAGGGGAGGGTTTTGAATTTTTTTGCTTGTAACCCTGGGGAGGGCTATTGATTTTTTTTTTTTAATTCTCGATCACGGATTGAGACCTATACTAGGTCACCAAGTAACCGATGTAACAATTCTGAAAAATATCTCGTCTTGTCATTTTTACTTGATACAATTTTACTATTAACCAAATGTTCACACTCATATTATTGATTGCCTATTCAGCACTATTTGATGAACTGTGGCAAGCGATCATGGCTTCGTGGCGATTCATTTGCTCTGGAGGAGACAATCGACCTGCGGCCCATGCAGGAGTTCGTGTACTTACAGACCTGGCAGCTCCTTGCGCTATGTACCTCGCTGTTTGTACCAAAACAGCAGTTCCTCTCGTATGTCAAGGCACATGTCAGGAGATCGTGCGACCTCAAGTAAGAACACTATTCACCCACACCTCCCATATTTGTTTGCCGGTAACTTTCGAAATGAAATGCTCTTCTGCTTCAAAATTTGGCACATAGGTGTAGTTTCGAATCCTCTTGAAGCTCAAAAGCATTTTATTTTATTTGGGAATCAAAAAGTTTGTGTGTGACGTCATTGCTACCTAAGAATTTTGTTATTACGAAAGATTGTTTGATTCACACAGAGGAATCTTTCTGTTGTTTTGATCCGTGACACAATCGTAAAATTCTAAGGTAGTAAAGTCTGACTGGGTGTTTTATGGGAGCAGGCATTGGAAGAGAGGGGAGGCAGTGGCTTAGTTTAGGATCATGAATCGGCGACCATACGACTGGTTCACAACGTTAATGGCGTGCGAACATGTTCGTTATTTTCTTTTTCTAGTCTTATCTCGCTACTCTAATATCCCAGTCACACCAACAACTGAGTTTATCTAGCGCTTATCGTGAATGTGTTTTGGTAGATGCACCAAGAGCAGGTTGTTTATAGTTAAGACAGGTCAGTTTGAAAGTAGTTTAGTGTCAGCGAGCATGTACTGTGAACAGGTATTATTTTAAACGTGTTTGCATGCAATACTGTAACCGGGTCCACTTAAACAACGAGAATTAAACACATTGCGAAACGAAATTAAAGCATTCCAACTTACAAGTGCTTGCAGATCCGCGCGATTTGCTTCATTTGAAAGACTTTGACTTCAGAACGAGTCACCAAGTTCGCCTTGTACCGCATCGAAGTTCGAGCAAGATGAAATGCTGTTGTCGGGGAGCCGGGATGGTGCAGTGGTTTAGCGCTTCGCCTCTCTCCTCTGTGGCCCAGGTTCGATCACCGGACGCAGCGCCATATGTGAGTTGAGTTTGTTGGTATCTCGCCCTTGCTCCGTGTGTTTTTCTCCCGGTCCTCTAGTTTTCCTTCCTACACAAAAACCAACACGCTAAATTCCAATTCGATCTGTGGATTAGCCGGGTCGTGGCTTTGATCAGCTCCTATGGTTGTTTCAGTTCCCGTTAGAAATTCAGAGTTTTTTTGTCGTGTACTCTACACTGATTGGCTCAAGTATCCAAAAGTTGGAATGCTTTGCAGGGTTCGAAATTCGTACAAGCAAACTGGCAAAATGCGAGTCAATTTACGGATTTGCTGGTAGAAAATAAATGAACTGGCATTTTTATGCTTGTATTAGGCACCAGGCACATTAAAACATGTTTTAGTTTTTAGCTTGTTGATGAGTGGTTTTGCTTGTAGGTTTCAAACCCGCAAGCAACTTTTTGCTTGTTCCTTCGTAAATGAATTTCGAACCCTGCTTTGTTTTCGTTCTGCAATGTGACTGGTTACAGAAGTAAAGTGTTACAGAAGTAAATAAAAATATTGTATTTGTTATAGCAGGCTGAATATTACAGCTTAAAGCTGGTGGGGGCCTGCTTTTACTCCTCACACACTCCCCACTACATTAACTGTTTTGGACACACTACACTCGACTCACGGTTGATTTTTACGGGAGGGAGGAAAACCTGAGAACCAGGAGAAAAACCCTCGAATGCAGATAAGGAATCACCACAAACCTAACTCCTAATATGGTGCCCGTGCTGGGAATCGAACCCAGGACCGCAGCGGTGAGAGGCGAGTGTTTTACCACTGCGCCAACCTGCATCCTACAGTAATTTAACATTTAAGCTTTGGTGTTTGGTGTAACTTAATTCGGCTAACGTTTTCTTGACAATTCAAGTAGTTGTTATATACGTGCCGAATTTATTGCGAATTGCTTTTATTCCTAGAACAAAACAAGGGAAGTATGCAACCTATTGTTTGCGCAGTCTCGAGAGGACGATAACGAACGGAAAGAGGGAGGCGAGACCGTCCAGAATGGAGGTGGGTATGCAGTTATCTAATAAAAGGAATCCATCACATGTAAACGAATTGATGTAGTGTTTTTCTCTTCAGGTTTTGTCAGTTCTTCTTCAAAATCCCTGTGACCATTCATGCCGTATGAGTTTACCAGTGCAATTTGTAGATGGAAAATGTCACGTAAGTTACAGTTACTATATATTGGGTGGGTTTACAAGGCTAGCACCAAGTCTTTCTCAAGTCCACTTAGGCTAAGTCACTCGCTTTGCATGGATCGGCAAAAAACATTGAGTCCTGAAAATGTGCGGCTAGAAAGTAACAACATGTCAAGACATTTGTCGCAAAATACACCAAGGTTTGATCAAATGAGATACAAGCGAGTGACAGATTTGTTTAATTACTCCGCTAAGTCTGTCTAAGTCCGACAAAATTCACCTTTTTTAGACTTCAAAACGACTTAGTGCCTTCGAATTTGCCCTCATTAAGTCAAATTTCCAAGACAATTTATATAGTCGTTCACACGGTATTTTCCCTAAGTCGCTGCTAAGCCTGACTTTATAGGAGCCTAGTGTGAACCCACTTAGTATATATCTAAGTGTTACGTAAGTTATATTTAGGTGTCACGTGACTAACAGTTACTGTATATATATATATATATGTGTGTGTGTGTCACGTGCGTAAATTTACTGGATTATATCGAAGTGTAGCCCGAGAAAACAGCCGCCTCATCGTGAGCGGCTCTTTTGTTGGGGGTGGCGCATTGTGTTAGCGCTCGCCTGTCACCGCTGAGTTCGAGTCGGACTTGGTGCCATATGTGAGTTGAGTTCTCCCTAGAGTTTAGGGTTGAGTTTGTTGTGTTGTTCTCTCTCTTACCACGACGGTTTTCTCCGGGTTCTCCGGTTTCCTCCCTCCGTTAAAAATCAACATGCGAGTGAAATACATAGCCTGCTATAACAAAAATAAAATTTATTTATTTATTATGATGCCTGGTTCTCATATGCCACAGGCACGTCGCAGTGTTTGCCGCAGACATACCTGCGATGTCTGTTCTCATAACAATTTTCTATCGCTGATTGACAAGCCCGGAGTATCACTGGCATTGATGCCTGTGAACTAGAGCTGAGTTCAGTTTCGAAGGTATGGCGGGGCACTCCCGGATTGTCGGCGGTAGAAAATTGTTAGTATGAGAAGAGACATCGCAGATTGGGGCTCAACTTAAGTAACAGAAGCACAACTTAACTGTTTTTATTCCCATTGTCAGGTGTTTGCCTTAGATGGTTCTACAACAGTAGAGGAGTTCACAGAGACAATGAATATGGTAATCATTTAGTTAAATTTAACAAAACCTGAAACATGAAACCTAAAACCATGCACTAGGGGCACAACAGCCTCGTCGAAAGTTGGGCGTTAACCCTGTATCTATCAAAACAGGGAATACTCTAGACTGAGGAATTAGCAGCCACGGACAGCTGTTTCGGACTATTTGGGCCTCGTTACAGTGCAACTACTGAAGCCGAGGTCACGTAGACAACGAGAACTAAACACATTGCAAAACGACAATAAAGCTTTCCAAAATACAAATCCTAGCATGTCTACGCGATTTTCTTCATTCAAAGGACTTCGACTAAAGAACTAGTCCACAAAGTTTGCCTTTTACCCGATCGAAGCTCAAGCAAGTTGAAATGATGTAAAGTAAAAGTAAAGCAACTTTATTTAACGTCAGTAACTCGTGACAGTCTGGTGAGACTGAAAAACTTGAGGCCGACGTAGGACCTACGATTTTACGTCCTTATCCGAGAAGACATGAAGGTCTAACCATTTGCAGTTCGAGAACGAGATTGTTTCACAGAGGCAGCATCTTCTACTCAGTTATTTTAAGACCCTGAGTGTTGGTACAAGTTAAGTCCCGTGTTGAACTCTGCCTGTCTGACATAATCAAGTGGATGACGCTAAATAAGTTGAAACTTAATACTGATAAAACAGAACTTCTCCTCCTGAGCTCTAAGTTTATTCGTGAACCTGACTTCTCTACGCTGACAATTGGTCCTGATAGCATATCGCCATCGAATGCAGCAAGGAACATTGGGGTCATATTTGACAAGACTCTGACTATGACGTCCCAAATTAATAACACCTGTAAATCTGCATTTTTTCATTTACGTAACATTGCTCGTGCCAGGCGATACTTGTCATTCCAGACTACTGTGACGCTTGTGCATGCGTTTGTTACCAGCAAGCTAGATAGTGCTAATGCTTTACTCTATGGACTTCCTAAGAACCAGACGAAAAAGTTACAGTGTGTTTTTAACGCAGCAGCACGATTATTATCGGGTACACGAAAGTACGATCACATAACACCAATCCTTATGCAGTTACACTGGCTACCAATTGAGGAGAGGATAACATATAAGATTTTGCTATTGACTTTTAAAGCTCTTAATGGACTTGCCCCGAATTATATTGGGAATATGATAAGTCAATATAGACCTAATAGGAACCTTAGATCAGGTGGAGTAAACCTGTTGAGGGAACGAAAGTATAATTTAAAAACCTATGGAGGTCGAGCCTTCTCCGTGGCGGCTCCAAAGCTGTGGAATGGGCTACCTTTTACCTTGAGAAAATGCACAACGTTATCTGACTTTAAGACCAAATTGAAAACGCATCTGTTCCATGTCGCTTATGATTGAAATTATTTTTAGTTTTTTGTTTATTATTAATACTTTTTATTATTATATTTTTTATTGTATTTATGTGCTTTTTATTTTTTATTTTTGTTTATTTTTAGATTATTCAGTGATATATTCCATTTTTATATATCTTAGATACCTGTAAAGCGCTTAGATCTATTTGTATAAGCTCTATATAAGCTGTATATATTATTATTACATCCGGGGTTTTGAACCCGCGACCTCCCGCTCGTCAGACCGGAGCTTAACCACTGAACCAACCGGGAGGCGGATGTTGTCTTCTACTTGGCACTGATTGTCTCAAAGAACCGTAAGTTGGAATGCTTTGTTTTCATTCAGCAATGTGATTGGTTCTCGTTGTCTAATGATGCATGTAAGTGGCGAAAAATGACGTTTTTCTCTTGTCAAGTATGGGAATTTGGATGAAACACTTCAGCTAAAAGATGAATATCTGCGAATGCTATGAACGGCAGCGAATGGTCTCTTGGTATTTATACATTTCTCATGGAGTATTTTCTTTTTGTTCTATGTAGGCCTTAGGTATACGTGAGTCCTCTCAGAGTGGATATGCAATTTTTACCGATAATCCCGTCTCTCCTGTGGAACATTGTCTACAGAAAAGTGTTAAGGTAGGCAGGCAAAGAGTTTCTGTCCCTCCCTTCCCTCACTCCCCCCCCCCCCCCCTCTCCAATCCCACCCCACCCCCAATGAACTAAAATCGAAAGGGGCGCGAACTATAGTTGGATTTGTTGGCAAAGGAAGTAGTTGCTGATACAGCTGTCATAGCCTTGTCCCCAGGCTTTTCGTTTTCGCGCGGCTGGATATTGTGACGTCACGTGGATTAGCTCCACGCCAAAAAGCCTGGCCAAAACATCTTGAAAGCGAAATCGAGAGGTCTATGGTAGATTTTGAGAGGTCTATGACATGTACGTGTAAAACCTAAGTTGAAATTTTCTGCCGTGGTACTTTAATTACGTAGGTCGAAAGCATAAACCGACTCAAAAAGTACACACATTTCACTTTGCGAAAGTAAACTCCGAAGGTTTTGCCAGGCTTCTTTCTCGAGATACGATGGATGACTAGTTCCTGTAAGAACTGGTGTTGATCTGCGTCGGCGGGGAAGATAAACGCTGGTCTTACTCGGGAGTCGAAACGGCCGCCATTTTGAAAATCAAAAGACGTTTGCGATTGCATGCATGAAGGTATCGGGACGACTGAGTAGAACGAGACTAACCCCTGTCTGTTTCGGTTTAGCTGTGTGACGTCATGTCCAAATGGGAGCAGGCAATGCGAAGTAACCAGGGGAGACTGGACTCGAAACGTATGATCAAGCTTACGTACAAGAACAGGTTTGTGGGATGACGTCATGATTGGCACTGTAATTACATTTGTACGAGACGCAGCACACGTAAGGTCCCGTATACAAGCGCTGGAGGCTATCTGTGGATCAGTGGCCTAAAGTTAGCCTCTTATTGTCAAGGGCTGTTTTCCTGCCGAAGGACGTAGAAATTAACTTTTTTGTAAGAAACCAAACTAAAAAAAAAAAAATGTCTTATATTGCCGCCAGCAGTACGCATTTGGAAGATTTATATGAAACTAGACCGAATGCAATTTTCCAAGCGAGATATAATAATAATAATAAATATATATATTTAAAGGATGCCCCAGTCACACGAAGGTGTTTTTCATGGAGGATATAACTTCCAGAGTCGCACTTAGCGGCAGCGGTAATACGTTCTGCTAACGGAAAAGTTTGTTTACAGGTTTCCAACGTGTACGTTGAATTGGCAGCTTAATTTGAATTGGTGTTTTCGGTTGACTCTTTTGGGCTGACTATATAGCAAAAACAATAAATAAATCCCACTAGACAATAAATTTATTAACTAGAATTCTGCTAGTTTACTACCGCTAATTTCGACTCCTGCATTAGCAAAGCTGCAAGAACAGCAGAGCAAAATCAATAATTATCGAAAAATATGTTTCCTACGATAGTTAGATGAATTATGGGAACAGTGATACAGTTTGTCCAAGAAGTTATAGAGACGTTGGTGTATCGCAACGTAGTCTGTGGGACTTAACGTAGTGTGTGGGACCTAACGTAGTCTGTGGGACTTAACGTAGTCTGTGGGACTTAATGTAGTGTGTGGGACCTAACGTAGTCTGTGGGACTTGACGTAGTCTGTGGGACTTAACGTAGTGTGTGGGACCTAACGTAGTCTGTGGGACTTAACGTACTCTGTGGGACTTAATGTAGTGTGTGGGACCTAATGTAGTCTGTGGGACCTAACGTAGTCTGTGGGTCCCAGTCCCACAGACTACGTTAAGTCACACAGACTAAGTTAAATCCCACAGATAGGCGATACACCAACGTTTCTGTGCGGCAATAGTTAATAGCAGAGTAAGATTTAAAGCTCGTTTGGTTTGTTTCTTGGTAGGTTGTATTTTAAGAGCCTGCAGGAGAAAGAGCCAGAAAAGGAGAAGTACTTTGTTGTCTTCCAGGTAAGAGTGGCCAACATGCTGTTCAGCACGTGGCATACTTTTCGAATTCGCCATTATAAATCAGGGGGTGGGAACAAATATCTTTTTGTAATCAAGGTTCGTACAAATTTCATTGGTGATTTCATTGCCTTGTCAGACTAATGTGAACGTGGTGAAAGGGAGGTTCCCGGTGAGTAGGGAGATGGCAATCGAACTGGCTGCGCTTATGGCACAGGTGAGTTTGACCCTGTGACGTTATCTGTCAAAGCGCTAATCCATACCAACAACGCTCACAGGACTTTCCGTTTTCAACGTAAGGGATTGTACACACGAGACTAATATCAACCAGATAAGTACACAGACACTTGTAGTGCAAGCAAGCCAACGCGAAATTGCTCGATGGTTGTCGCGTCTTGTGGTCGTCGTGTAGACGGAATTGTTTAGGTACAACTGAGAAAGCCTGTTAGCTGTTGGAAATGGGTCGTCTGATTTCAATTAAATTTGGTCTAGAACTAGTTCAACTCCTTAAGTGCCACTACGGTCAAATTTTGAGAGATGTTTTTGCGTATTTATAAATTATAGTTGCTGTATTTTTCCTGTCCAAACTGTTTTTTGAGAGGACGCCGGGAATTTTTTTTGAAACAAATGCTAAAATTTCGTCATAGTCACTTTAAATGAAGTATTCTAAAATCTGACACGCTCTCTGACATCTCAACATTGTTTTGTTGATAAGAGGACATAATACTATAAAACCCATAACACCTTTTAAAATTTTCAAACAGACTAGAGACAGTATAGGCCGTGACTTACTTTTACAGTGCGTGACACCGCATTAACTACTAACGTTATGTTTCAGATCCAATATGGTGACTACAGGGCTCACAGCAACTCCTTACCAAGTAAACGAATCGAGGTAGTTATTTCTAGGAACTTCCCAAAGAGTCTCAGAGAAGGAGGTGACAATGACAGCAGGTCGCTGACCCTAAAGATGGCCGAAAAGTGGTCCGTGTTCCATGGGTGGAATTCACACGAGTGTGTCGATAAATATCTGGAGAATGCCAGGCGATGGCCGTTCTTTGGCTGTAGACTCTTCAAAGCGAAGGTAAGCCAGCAACGAAACCATATATTTTATGTATTTTGAAGTAAGGGGTTCCCTCATAGCGAATAGAGTGGTAAAGTGAGACATCACAAATTTGCAAAATTTCGATATGAAATTTTTTGAACCTCCGATTACAAACAATGTGAAAGAACTCCAAAAATGAGCCGTGCATACAATGAATATCGGCCGAGATATGCCATTAGAATGCAATATTATTCTTCAACAAATCACTGTATTTTTGCCCTGTTTTTGAACCAAGACAAAAACACAGTGATTTGTTAAAGGGAACCCCGATTGTTGAAACAAGTTGCTGTCATTGTTGGCAATATGGTCTAAATTAAAAATGTTTAAAAATTGGAAAATACATTTAATATATTTTTTATATTGGATACAAGTACGAGCCATTTTGCGCTTGGGATGTGATGATGTTTCACGGTTGTGTCTGTTGTCAAAAACAATAGATCTATTGTTGTGTAACAACAGGGACAACCGTGTGACGTCATAAGATCCAAGATGGCGGCATCCAAGCCCAAAATGACTCGTACTTTTATCCAATTAAAAAAAAACTAAAATATATTTTCCATTTCTTCAACATATTTTTAATTGAGACCATATTGCCAACAATTTAACAGCAACTTGTTACAAAACTTGGGGTTCCCTTTAAATAATATTTTGCATTCGAATGGATATATCTCGGACGCTATTCATCGTACACACCTCACTTATGGCTTGTAAAGTTATTTTGCGTTGTTCTTTCTGAATCTGTTGTCAAATGTTAAAGTGAACTTCACTTGTCACACACAAAGGTTTCAACACGAGGCTCCGGGGTAAATTTAATTTGTGTTCTCTTTTCACGAATCACTGAGCATTATACCCCAGAGCCTCGTATTGAAACCTTTGTACGTGATAAGTGAAGTATATATCGAAAGTGGGCTATTTGTTATTTATGACGTCATCAATTTGTTATTTTGTGGGACGCGTGACTTTTGGATCCTTATTACCTGATCTGGGTTCTCCCTCCATGTAGGCAGACATGAATTACTACCAAAATGTATTGTGTTCTATTGTACTGTGTATTTCGTTCTACTGTTTTGTATTGTGTTAATTCTATTGTATTTTGATAGCAATTCATGTGTTGGTACATGAAGGGACCACCCAAATCAGCCTGCTTTTTTTGCAACCCCATTTCAGATCAAAGAGGTGCAACCGAGTGTGACGTCATAACATCCAAGAAGGCGGCAGGCGATAAATTTAGATTAGTTTTATGAACAGGACAATACAGGAAACAAACATAGCAATAGATTTAGGCATGCCTATATAAGGAACATTTGGGATGGAGGTTCACTCTAATACAATTAGTTTATTTTTATTCCTATGATAGCAAAAGGATACAGCTTCCTCTATAAAGAAGAGGGCGTCCTCGTCAGTGAACACACAGCCCGTGTGGCTGGCAGTTGAAGAGGACAGCATTAACATACTTGAAGGAGAAAGCCTGGTAAGGACCATGCTACCTAATATGGTTACAACATTTATGGCAAGTCAGGGAAAAAAGATGGCGGCTTTAATTTTACCCACAACTCCTTGCGCGCGAAAAAGTTTAAATTCGTTATAAAATTGCGGTATGGAGGTTTTAAATCATAAAACCAATCCAGTACAAGTGCTGTTGCCAATACACTGTGATTGAAGAGATGATAGGACTTCTACATGTTAATTTGACTGTGCTAGGTTTGCAAGGGATTGTGGTCAAATGTACAGCCGCCATCTTTTTCTGTTTGGTTGATTGGCCACAGATTCAAAAAAAGGACTGGGACAGAGTTTGTAAAATTAATCTAATTAAGAAATGAACTCCATCACAAGAAAGATCACATCGACATTCGTAAGGTTACTAAGTTTGGGGATGTTTCATTGGATATTTCCCATGTGGCGAGCTTTCAAAAATCGCAGAAATAAGATACCTTGGTATTTTCTCGGCGTAAGAATTTGTAGGGTTCCCTGAAAGTACAAACGAAAATACTCACAAGTACGCCACCCTCAACTATAAAAAAAATATTTAGCGTCTGGGAAGAATCGAAACAAACTCTAGCCTGATTTTAAACCAAACCCTAACCGTCACTAACCCTCACCACTACGCCATGAGGGATTTCGCTACCGATGATCGCTTTTTATAACTTTTATCTTGCTTTTCTCATTTGCAT
Organism: Actinernus sp. WN-2022; assembly: GCA_030867875.1. Classification (NCBI taxonomy): domain Eukaryota; kingdom Metazoa; phylum Cnidaria; class Anthozoa; order Actiniaria; family Actinernidae; genus Actinernus; species Actinernus sp. WN-2022. The sequence continues at coordinate 79,143,514 of JAOWCC010001589.1, forward strand.
ACACTAATCATTACTATGTATTGTATTGTATTGTATTGTATGTATTGTTTCTTAAACAATGTTGTAAATGATTTGCAATTCAAATATTCGGGTTTCTCACACCGAGTAAGAACCGATACTTTTGAGTATAAACGTCTCTTATTTTTGCAATTTTTGAAAGCTGACTATTCAGATCACGCTCAAACGTGGTATTATTACTAATTCCGATGCGCAGGGTCAACTCCAGCCTCCATGAGAGGCTTAGGCTTGATTACCTTACAAGAACCATGAATTGGTCCCAGTCCTTTTTTCAATTTTGGCAGTGGCCAATTAAAGTTTAGAAATTTCCGATTAACTCAGGTAACTTATGAACTGTAATGATATTTAGGTTAGTGAAAAATGTCTTCTGGTCGAAGGAGTGCTATTCTTGGGTTGTAATCAATCCCAGAGATTCAAATGACAAAGCCGTGGCGGCCATGTTGGAGGACCTAACTAGAGAAGTTAACGAGGAATCTTTGTAAACGTCCTCCAACATGGCGGCGATGACGTCCGTGCAACCAGCAATAAAGACGGCAGGAGCTGCTCATGCGCAGATTAAAAACAATTTGTTGACGAAAATATAGAGTGCGCCTTGTCAATACAAACGGTTTTAAGTAATGGTCCGCGCAAGAGGTAGGCATATGTTATGCATGGAATGTAAAAAGGTGCTAATTGTGGTATTGTTTCAATCCAATTCCACCTCATTGGCTTAGACATTAAAATATATCTAAAACTGAAGAAGAAGAACATTTTTTCTCATTTTGTAAACAGATTTGAATTGCATCTAGTGAACACTCTCATAACTTTCAATATGACGAACTTTCAATATGGGGTACATTTTTGAATTGAACGTTTTCTTGGTTATTGTTTTGCACTCTTCTGATTGGACAAAACGTTTTCACACAAAATAACTCTACCTTTAAAATGCATTTTTAGTGGATATAATTTCAGAAATTTCTGATTTAAGGGTTGATGAGTTGTCAGTATGAAAAACAGAAAATACTGAAGTGGGGAAAGCAAATTGCATCTGAACAATAGAATTGTGCCTACCTCTTGCGCGGATTGTTACTTAATGTGTTCTACCTGCGTTTTGCTGTAGCGTTTGATGTGTCGGTACAAGTACAAGCACGTGGTAACGTTTGGCGGATGTAAAGACGACTTTATGCTGGTGGTGAATCAGTCGATCATGCGGGGAGGTAATACGGTGGAACAAGGTACCCAGAGACTGCTCTTCAACATGTCGAGAGGAAAGGTACGCCACTACAAAACTACCACGTTCAACTCGTAATGTACAGTGCCTTACATGTTTACGTGAAAAAGACTATTTAATAGGCCTTTTGCAGGAACAGCCACGTGCTGATATATCACTAACTTCAATAACGAATGATTGATTGAGCTCGTGATCCCATGGGAAAGGCTTTCCTGCATGGATGGAAAACAAACTTCAAACTGCTGATTTAGAAAGGTCGACAATCGATTGGAGGTGGAAAATAGCATTTACAAGTGCCTTTAAATAAATGAAGTCATATTTTTTTGCCATCTAAACATCCAGTCCATGAATCACACGTGCCTTTATATTCTACCTCGGCTTTCATTGAATAAAATGTGAATCGAGACCAGACAAATTGAAATTTCTTCGGTATTTGAGTGATTTAGGGGTAAAGGTAAAAAAGGTATTCATTTATATAGCGCAAATTCTATATGAATATATCCAAATGCGCTTCACAAGGTTATTTTTGTGATACGGACTGCTATTGTGGCGCAATGTGCTGCCGTGCAGTTTACAATCATGAGTGATTGTTACTGAGTACCTCAGAATACCAGGCTGTTGTGTCGGGAGACAATCCCCTACTCTTTTTCGAAATAACACAACAGGTTCTTTCACGTCCCCCTCGTATAGATTAGAAGAGGAAGGCGACAAGGCCAACGGATTATACGTCCCTGCCCAAGGACGCGGCCGGGATTCGAACCTCTGACTTCCCGCACTCTAGACCGTGCTCTACCAACTGAGCTAACCAGTTGGGCAGTAACGTCAAGGAGTTGTTTTCAGAAGAATTGCGGCCTGGTGATGCGCACCTAGTTTGTATTAGTGTCTCTCCTTCTTCTTGTTTTGATCCATTTGCCTTCAGCAATGTGACAAAGAAATGCTGAAGTATTTCGCTTCAGCGTTTAGCCTGACATTTCAGCTGTTTAGCCGGAGGAGACGGCTGAAATTCAGGCTATTCAGCGTTATAAACGGTTTAAATTAATAAGTTTGATTTTCGTTTGTTAAACAGTAACCCCATATGTAAAATATATATGGTTCTATAATTATTACATGATAACTGGATAAATTATAGATTATTTAAGAGCAAAATTCCAAGTTTTCTTTAGCGAACGACCTGTCGTGCCCACTGGCTAAGTTGATAGCTCTCTTGAGGCGAGAAACTCACCGTGTCCGCTGAAGAAAGCTAACAGATTAGCTTGGTGTAATCTATTTACCAATGAAAACGCACAGCGCTCTCACGTGATTTTAAAATGGCGACATCGAAGTAATAAATGAAATTTTAGTAGAGGAGAAGTTATCAGATTTCTGGGATAACTTAGTGAAATTCACCATGTGCGGTGAAACGGCGCTTGAACTGACAGCTCAGCAAACGACCTCTCGTGTCCGTTGGCTTAGCCTGCTATGCAGACGTACTTTTCACTCTCATAAATTCGAAGAAAAAAGTAACGTCTGCTTACCCGAGCACTTAATTAGTTTCCAATATGCACACATCATTGTGTTATGGACCAATCAGATTTTACCTTCCATATACTGGAAAGTGACGTATGTTGCATTTAAAAGGTCCAGACAATACATTTTCCATTGACCAATAATAGGAGAGTGTTCACTGGCCCGCTTTGATTGGGCAGAAAAATAAAACAAACGTGCTGACGTGCTTGCATATTGGAAACTAATTAAGCGCTCGGGTAAGCATACGTTACTTTTTTCTTCGAATTTATGAGAGTGATAAAATACGTCTGCATAGCAGGCTACCGTTGGCTAAGCTGATAAGGTATTGAGCAGTTCTTATATCGTTCCACGTATTGACACAAGACGAAAATGCGGAGCATGTCCCTTAGGGTATCTGCATGGGCCCCGATGAGCCATACAGCGATTTGTAGACAGTTATTAAGATGTACTGACTGTTCTATCATAGGCGTTTTAGATCCTACTGTATCAAGAAGACTCTTGTGTCTCATAGCTAAGTGAGAAATCGTTAAAAAAACAGTTCTAAGCAAACGCTGGTTAAGTTGTTCAAGCTTATCCGATTTTAAATGCCTAACATGAAAGTTATTAGGTATGCGTAGATATCAAATTGCGAAATCTAATAGCCCACTTCCGCGATACGCTTTACTTGTCACGCACAAAGGTTTCAATACGAGGCTCCGTGCTAAATTAAATTTATTATTTTCTCTGTGAAAAGAATAAATTTAATTTAGCACGGGGCCTCGTATTGAAACCTTTGTGCGTGACAAGTAAAGCGTATCGCGGAAGTGGGCTATTAAAACATTACACTGATTATTGATCTTCCGGCAGATATTCGATATTCGTCTCTGAATAATGATTTTTCCTTCAGATTCTGGAGATAACACTACTCATGGCGAGCTACATCAACGCCATCGTCCGCCAGCAAGGAATCACGTGCGACGTGCCCCCCAAGAAGGGCCCTTCAGGTGGACCTCAGGTGGAACTCAAGGTTTGGGACCTTGAAAGCGCTGAATGGCCCATCATTCCAGGTTCCAATGTAAGCCGGCTTGTATGACGGTCTCAGAGGGACCTTAAAAAATGACAGATCGTGAAATGTCATCAGCATTGATATTTTAGGATCCTTGTCGATGATTGCTGCTAACCTGTGATACTGGGATTTGGGAAATGCTTACATTCTAGAGATTTGTCACACAGATTACGCAACCATTGGACAGCATTATTTTAGGCGAAAATTGAAGCCTTTGGATTCTCCGGCACCATTCTTTCGTTATATACTTCATGGTAGTGTTTCGTTCCATATAGTCACCTTGCATAATCATTTCCTCTACTGTTTTACAGTATTATGCAGGGAGACTATATGGAACGAAACACTACCATGAAGTATATACCATTCTTCCTCTGATCTTACGTGACAAAGTCCTGGAAAAAAAACTGGTCGTGTATATGTCTGGGGAAATAGACCTGGAAAGAACACATTTTTCGATTCCCTGTCGCAGTATCGGAGCTTTTCCTTCGTATTAATATTAACGCAATATTTTTGAAGTCAGATTCCTCTTTACAGAGAGTGTTGACATTTACAGAAATAATTAAAAACGGCCTGGTAGTTTGTTTCGGTTTAGCTGCAAGAATTAAGAAACCCAGTTACAGCACGACGAGCAAATGTATGACACTGTTAATGTTTTCGCATACTTACGCGAACGTGTCACGTGCGAGATTATCCAATCACATACTAGCGGATTGTCATTTGTGGCTTCGTTTGTTTATTTGATGAGCCGCTTTTGTATGTGATTGGATAATCTCGCACGTGCACGAAAGTATGCGAATACACATTAACAGTGTCAACATTTGCGCGTAGGGTCGTGCTTCCTGTGAAACAACATTCAAGACAATTTATGTCTTACTATTTGGGGAACAGACATTTAGGACTGGAGCGTTATAATTCTTAACATATATATACATATATATACATATTTTTGGGAATGTTACTCTGACGTATTAGATTTTAACGTTAAAATATATCGAAATAATGAAAGAGTTATAAGAGAAAGTAAATTAGGTAGCCTGTATTCCATTCGATTTACCAAGACAAACTGTCTATAAATTAAGATAAATTTACATAGATTAAAAAGGGATTTAAAATGTTTAGTGTAATTATTTTGACGCGTTTGCATCCAAAGACAGGCGATCTTTTGTCATCGATCAGAAATGTTCTTCCGCAGCAATTCATAATTTTACTTCGTTATTTAAAAAATCATATCACGGTAAGATATGTATTTCACTCAAGGAATTGCCGCTAGAAAATGTAGAGATAACTACCAAAAATACAGGATGAACACTATAAGACCATTCCCTGAGGCAGGAATCGTCATCAGGACCGGCCGTTGCTATGCAGATGTATACGTATTTTTCACTCTTATAAATTCGAAGAAAAAAGTAACGTCTGCTTACCCGAGCGCTTAATTAGTTTCCAATATGCAAGCATGACGTCAGCACGTTTGTTTTATTTTTCTGCCCAATCAAAGCCATTACAATTTTAGTGAATTGGCGCGCCAGTGAACACTCTCCTATGATTGGTCAATGGCAAATGTAGTGTCTGAATCCTTTTAAATGTAACATTACGTCACTTTCCAAGATATGGAAGGTAAAATCTGATTGGTCCATAACACAATGAGATGTGCATATTGGAAACTAATTAAGCGCTCGGGTAAGCAGACGTTACTTTTTTCTTCGAATTTATGAGAGTGAAAAAATACGTCTGTTTCGCAGGCTATCCAACACTAGTTTTTACAGGAACTAGTTGCCTATCGTATCCATTCGTGAGCCAGCGTGTTGCCAGATCATGCTATTTTTAGAATCCGGTTGCTGCGAAAGAAAAGAGAGCTTAAGCAACGACGACGGGGACGCCAGTGACGACGGGACGTAGAAAAGCGTTTTCTCCCGAAATATGATGTTTACTATTTCCTTCGTTCGCCTTTAATTACTTTTCACGTCCATAATTTCGAAAAATATGATAAGCATAGAGTTTCGTTCACGCCGAACGAAAAACGGAGTGATTTACTTTCGACCGTTTGCGTTCTCTTGTTAACGTAGAATATGGAGTTTTCACGTTCTGTTTTTGCAGACAACGGTTGAAATGTAGTTGACTGCGTGCATTTTCATGTGCAGTTATTGTATTTTGTGTTATGCCGTCGTCGTTGCTTAAGCTCTCTAAAAACACAACGAGAAGCCTTGTGAACAGTAATTTTATGAACAATATACTAGGCAAACAATGCTTCTAATAATTTATGGAGAGAGAGATTGTTATTGCGTACGAGAGAACCTCACCATTGTAAAAAACATAAGCATTTTAGCGGACGGCGCTCCTGCTAATAGGCTCCTGCTAATAGGCTCCTGCACGGGGAAAGGGTCAGTAATGCATTCGTTTCGGACTCATTCATTAGGCTACTTCCGTATTATGTATGCTCTACTGGCCGAGAATAAGACCACCATATCGTGGCTCAGGAAAAATATTTTATCATGTTTTAATTTTTTTAAATTCTCCTAAGCCTCGACATGGAACTTTGTTCTTGAAGACTACAGCCCGAATTTTTACGGTATTTCGAAAGTAGCCTATCCTTATTTGCACGTTACGTCATTGCAGCCATGTTGGTCAGTGACGTTTACAGAAGATTGCTACATACGATTCCTCTTTAGCTTCTTTTGTTTTGTTTTGTGTTCAAATTGAAACAAAGGATAATCGACGATAATTAGGCGGCTTCTTTGGTTCTAACAGACCTTTTGTAGCTAACAGTCGCGTGCTGATATAATACTTCGTTAACGAATGAATGAGCTCGTGATCCCCATGGGAAAGGCATTGCCATGGATGCTGGATAGCAAGCCATTTAAAAAAACGCTGTTTTAGAAAGATCGACAATCGCTTGGAGGTGAAAAATAGCATTTACAAACAGGTTTTGCTAATTACACTAACGATCTCGTACAAGGCTTCTAAATAAATGAAGTTAAATATTTTTTGCCATCCAGTACATTCCTGTACAATGACCTGAATGCCCAGCTGCAAAAGGCCCATTACATTCGACACGGCAGAAATTGGACGTTTGAACTGGGCACCAGCACAGCACGACTCTGATGATGGGATGTAAAAAAGTGTTTTCTCGCGAAATTAGATGTTTAGCGTTTCCTTTATGCGCCTGTTATCGCTTTTTACATCCAGATTTTCGATTTTTTTATAAGCATAGAGTTCAGTTCATGCCGAACGAAAGAGGGAGTGTTTTACTTCCTTGCGTTTGCCGATTCTTTTTTAACGTAAACTTTGGGGTTTTCACGTCAACGCGTTCTCGAGGTTAAAAACAATGATTATCATTATTTGTCAAATGATAATCATTATTCTAAGACAAACCCTAACCCGAACCACAACCGAACCCTAACCATCGGACGAGTTCACGGGTAAACGACGGGTTCTCACTCACCTAGAGTTCACAGGTAAACAAGAAGAGAAGGTAAACGAGATAACTTTTTTTTGAGCGCTCCTACTCGGGCTCGAACTCGTAACCGTTTGCGTGTAGTGCTTGGTAGTACAGACGTCATGACCACTGCACTAAGCGCGTCTACCCCCGTTCGGAATCTGACAATTGTTTATCTTTATCCTTGACTGGTTTTAAGAATAATGATTATCATTGTTTTGAAGTGATTTCACAATTATGATAATCATTGTTTTAACCTCGAGGTTGTGTTGTTCACGTTGTGTTTTTGCAGACAACGGTAGATATGTAGTCGACTGCGTGCATTTTCACGTGCAGCTATTGTATTTTGTAATTAAAACTTGTTTTATGCCATCGTACCGGACGTTGCCGTCCTGGTTTCGTAAGGTCTCTAATTGAACTCTGGGATTGTTCAAACTTGCAAGTTAGTTGCCACGTTGTTAACCAGTGATTTGTGCTTGGTTTGCCGGTCAATGGGTAATAGATGGTTTGCACTCAATACCCAGAGATTCGAAGGGCATGGCGGCCATGTTGGTGTACAGAACAAAAGAAGCTAACGAAGAATCTATTAACTGTACACCAACATGGCGGCTATGACGTCACGTGCAAAGGGTCTATAGAAAGAAAAGATGTTCGCACACAAAGAAGTGATGTCTTATATGTTAAGACAAATTTTTCGTTTCGGGGTCTGGATTCAATTGTGTTTTGTAAAAACTAGATTATTATATTGAAAATTCAGCTACCTATGAAAGGAAAAGTTGTAATGTTTCCATTAATCGAAATAATCGACTCTTCTGGTGAAAGTCGGCCAGATCGATAAAACGTTATTGAGTTCATGTTGCGTTCATTTAAAGGTCACTTGTCCATTAAAAACGTAAATTGTAAGGGGGAAAACGGTACTTTTCAGTGAAAAACTTTAATCCTCAACTGAAAACACTAATTTATTGCTTGTAAGAACTTAAAGCTGTACTGTCAACCTATGAAGGAAGAGCTTTATTATGAGTGAGAACAAAATTAGCTACTCGGAGTATCATAGTATGCTTACCCTGCGAGCAGAGCCTTATTGGCTGAAAGAAAACTGAAAGCAGCCCCAACTTCTGGGCAAGTCAGTCCCGTATACCGTCATCAAACTGGCTTAAACTGTTTTTTTTTACAGTGCATGCATCGATGAGCACTATCTCAAGGCCACTTGATTCAGCCTGGGCTCGAAATTATATATGATCGATGCTTGAGTTAGCCCGCCTCCGCAGGCATCTCTAATTTTTGAAGAAATCAGATTACGGGCTCCCTGTGGCAGGTGAAGAAAAGAGGGAGACAGTCACAGGTAACCCAATTCACTATTTTCGAAAATTAGCGATGCCTGCGGAGGAGGCTATGCTCGAGTATGCTTAATATAAACTTAAATTGACAGGATTTGGCAGAGCCTTTTCTCTTCTGCACGCAGGGTGGCTTTACCGATATTTCTATTTGTGTAGTTTTGTTTTACATAAGTTTGAAGGGTCAATTGCCCTATATCATGACCTCAATCAAAACAATCTATTGTTAAAACGCTAAGGATCACGGTCGTGGGAGGGGGACAAAACAGCAACGACACAAACGAAATCGCTATCAAATGCATTTTGTAGAACGTAGAATAGCGGTGACAGCCACCAAATACGGTAAATATTGTGGGATAAACATTGATACAGCTGATATCTGGAAACCAGACAATTCGAAGTTAAATTTTCCTCAGCAGAGCAGATTTAGTTCACAATTCTATTGTTCATGTCGATTCTGTCCCCCTCATAACAAGCCGTGACGTCATAATGATATAGGGCAATAACCCACTCGATATATGATTCACTTGTCACGCACAAAGATTTCCAAGAAAATAATAAATTTAGGTTGCGTGACAAGCGAAACATCGATAGTGGGCTGTTTGATTGACAGTAACTCCTTTAAGTTCAGGTTGCTGTTGCGTTACATAGTTAACAACATAAATAACGAGTATAATTTATAACAACTTTAATTAAATGCTGTCAGTCTTAATTGTTGTGTTTCATGGAGCAATAAAGCTAAATTGAAAGAAACATGGTTGAAGTTATATTGTTTTAATATTGTACAGTACAATGAGGTTTAAAATTAAAACCAGGTGTTGGAAAAACTGATTATTTTTAGAAATCCATGCTGTAAATTCAGTCTTTTTGCAGGGTACAATCACGTGATTGTACTGGATGGCAAAACATATTATTTAAAGGCACTTTGAAAGAACATACTGACCGCATTATTTGCTCTAAAGTAAATAAGCGCTTGGGCCTGTTATCACGCATACGATCTTGCCTTACCCTTAAAGCAGCAAAGTGTCTATCTTAGTGTTGTTGAACCGATTTTTAGCTATACGGATACTGCCTGGGGAGAACTGTCCGCCGGCTGTAGAAACAACTTGCAGCGGTTGCAAAACCGAGCTACCCGTATCATTCTCAGGCGTGATTATTTTAGAGACGCTTTTAATATTTTACATTGGGCTAACTTAGAAACAAATCGTAAAATACACAAATGCGTTCTTGTTTTTAAATGTTTACATAACCTAGTTCCGCCATAACCTAGAAATACCGGCTTTCATACTTACGATACAAGAAGAATATCTGGACCTCCATCTACCTACACCGAAACTTAGCCTTGGAAAACGTACGTTTAGATTTTCTGGATCAATACTTTTTAACTCTGTTAATATTAAACATACTGAATCACTTTCTTCTTTCAAAAGTTCTGTTAAAGCCCACTTTCTTTAGTACTTAATTATGATATTGTATTTGTGTTATATTTATATTGTACATAGTTTTTAGGATATTTGTATTGTGGTACCAGCCACGGGCAAGTACTTCATGTAGCTGCACAAACTGTCACAAACTCTTATAAAACCCCTGACCCTACATTTAAAAAACTCCCTAACCGTCGTCAACAATGGGTGCTCACTAATTCAGGGTGTTTAGAGGTAGTCACTAATTTTGGGTGTTTTAGAGCTAATCACTAATTAGTCTAATTTAGGCTATTGTCGCAGCTACATGAAGTAGCCCAGCCACGTTGCTGCCTTGGGACACCCTGTTTGCCAAAGCCAATCACTAAGAACATTAAGAGTAAAACAAAAGGTTGGCAGAACAATACTTAATTCCCAATTTAGACCGAACACAATGTATATTTAAATTAAACTGAATTTCGAGAACATTGACATAAGAATAAATAATTAAAAACGCAATATAAACAACAGCGATGAGCTCCGCTGATATCTTACATTGTCTTGTTTTTATTTGGCAACGTTTGTGCAGTTAGGTCGTATATGAATGTGTGATATACTAATCCTCCAGCATGCTCTAAGATGTCTGATGACATCGTAATCTATTCTAACCGGTCTTCCCTGCTCTAAATAGCTGAGTTATGGGAGAATTTAGTCGCTATTCTCATCGCGTACAATCGCCCTTATCAGCATCCGCTAGCATGCCTGTTACTTTAATCCCCTTGTGCACGTGAGTTGCGTAACCTCTAAAGGGCGCGGATATAAATAAACTCGAAAATCAGGTATTTGGATCATTTCATGAAAACGGGAGAGAGAGTAACGGTTGGCGCTTCAATAGACTTCTCGATCATCGCTGCGCCTTTTCTTTGCAAGGATGGCTCAAGTTCCTCAGAATCCAGCCGCGGGCGAAGTCGCCCAAGCACTTAATGCTGCAGGTGATAACCCACAGGTAGTTGGCATTCAAAACTCACAAGCGGTCGTCAACCAAGCTCAACCGGTCCCACCGATCCCACCAGCCGCTCAGATCTAGAATCAACCGGTCGCACTGGAGGTTAGTTGATGTCCCTCCTTACTATCTAGGACCCGCGGATTGACATTTTAAGCGCTCTGTCGGCTAGTCTTCCGTAGACATGATATGCGAATTTAGTATTTTCCTATAAAACTTCGCCGGTTAGGTGGCATTTCTGGTGAATTTTTGTCTGTTCTCCCTGTTTATACGTTTTCACGCTCTTCGTTAGCGTGTTACGTAATCGTACCATGTCTCCTATTTTGTATATAAAGACCTTCACATACCACAATTATCCATCCACGTATCATTATAAGAGGGTCCTGAAGGGGGGTCCTAAATCCCAGTTCCCAGCCCAATTTTGGTCCAAATCCCAGTCATCAAAGTGGGCTAATTCGAGTATTTGTGTCATCAAAGTGGGCTAATTCGAGTATTTGTGTCATCAAAGTGGGCTAATTCGAGTATTTGTGTGAAATTATAGAGTCAGAGACTAGAAAGTCTCACAAAGAAGAGAAATCCCATTCCCATTTTCCAAAGTGTTTGTCCCATTCCCAGTGGTAAAATCCCAGTCCCAGTGCACGAATCCCATTTTCCCAGCCCAAAAAGAGGCAAATCCCAGCTCCCATTTTACCCTTCAGGACCCTCTTATAACAGTGCTACAATCCGACTAACTGTGCTGTCGCTGGCTTTTTGTTCCTGTCCTGAGAAATGAGTGATATCGAATCTGACCCTGGAAACGTCCTTGAGCCAGACAAAAAGAAGACAGAAGAGAGGGCCAGTGATCCTATAGGCGAAGTGTTCGAGAAATTCAACGGATATTTGGATTCCCGCTTAGAAGAGTTCACCGCCTCCAGTACAACAAACCTTGTTCCGCAGCAGGTCGATAGCCACACCTGAAAATTACAGAGGGAAGCAGAAGCCCAGAAGCTCAAAAAGAAGGGAAATTACAAGCAGTTTATGTTCAATTCTGAAGTTCAGGACGACCTAAACTCAATCCAGGAGGATTTGAAGTGAGATGTTGAGGCAGCGTTGGAAACAGTGAAACACGCTTCGAAATTACTCGACAAACGCCAAAAAACATCAAAATCGCAGGCAAAAGCAAAGCAGGTTGGTTGGCTGTGGACGAGTACGAAAGTGATGAACTTGCTGACGATTTTGCGGACGAGAAAAAAGATTACAAAAGCACAAGAAATTTGGGTGTCATGCGGACGGTGGTTCGCTGGCAATGTCGCCTATATAACAGGATGCTTGTTAGGTTTTCATCCGTGTGACATTCCGGTTAGTTAGCGTCTGGGTGACATTCCAAGTAGTTTGCGTCTGGGTGACATCCCAAGTAGTTTGCGTCTTGGTGACATTCCAAGTAGTTTGCGTCTGGGTGACATTCCAAGTAGTTTGCGTCTGGGTGACATCCCAAGTAGTTTGCGTCTTGGTGACATTCCAAGTAGTTTGCGTCTTGGTGACATTCCAAGTAGTTTGCGTCTGGGTGACATCCCAAGTAGTTTGCGTCTGGGTGACATCTCAAGTAGTTTGCGTCTGGGTGACCATCAAATATAATCGCTTGTGTGGTTGCGAGTAATAGCCTAATATGCGTTGCATAAGAGTATGGAAACTTATTTAATTCTAGTTCTGTTGGTTTTAGGGCATCCATGGGCTGAAGAGAACCGTAGATCAGTTGCAGGCCTCTATTAACGACTCTAAGGTTGACCAGGCACTAGAGATAGTAAAGCATTTGGCCGCGCGTCCTGGGGCTCTTCTCGACCCGTTTGCCCTCTTGGCAGGCCTAGAGATGTTGGCGGACAACGCCAGAGAGACTACCCGGAGAGAAAGAAATACGAGGCCGTGTATCGGCAATGCAGGCCTTTGATCCAGTCCCCCAGTCTGGCGCAGGTAGTGATCCAGCTTCTGGGCGATAAAGAAGATAGGGCCGTAGCCCTACAGATCAGGAAAATTTGGAAGCCCGGTCCCGCTTTGGGAGCCCGCGGCTCCCCTTGGCGCGGCCGCAGCCTTTTCCGGCCGCAGACGCGATGGGCGTGGGGTCGCTAACCCATACCCAACTCCTCGGCGCTGTTATCAATGCAACAGGGTGGGGCACTTTGCCAGGAATTGCCCAGGTGCAACATCGCGGCGCCGTTGAGACAGTCATACGTTGAAATAAAATAGTATAAGCCTATACTTGTCTCCCGTGTATGTCGTCTGACCTATTGTATACTTTTGCTTGTCCCTGTACACTTTATTACTCGGGTGATATATATACACACACATACTTTACGGAACTCCAACCGCCTGCATGCCTTCGAAGAGGTAATCTCATACCTTTAACTGCTCTGTTCCTGGACGGGGTATTTCGGGGCTGCTTCGCGGTTGGTTTTCTCCCCTTTCCTTGTTGCGTACTCATGCACCCTCGTGCGTTATTCCTAGCTTAGATTCATCAAGAGGCCAAGAAAGCCCGATCCGATTTTATGCTACACAGGGTCGAGGCCTCTATTATGAAGTGGTGCACCTGGGAAAGGGGGGAACCCCGCGTGGCAGGCCCGAAGCCCTCGATAGAAATGGTAACCAGGGGAGTGGTCCGTGCTTCCCCGAGGGACATACTATTTCATACTCCGGATCACTTTTTGGCAGGAGAGCTGCATCAACACTTACCCCAATGGGAGCGGGTTCTATGGGATAATCCCAAAAAGGATGAAATTCGGGATTATATTAAGAATGGCATGAGTGGCCGACTTTTGGACCCCATACAAGGGGGATTTTCAAGGGAAGTATTACAATTCTCCGCGCCCACCTCGAGCAGTTTTCCCAAACAGTAAAACATGTTTGGAGTTCGAAAAGTTAATCGACAAGACTATCCTGGAGCGTGTTAGTAACGGCTCTCTCTCCATTTGGGGTAAAGTAGGTGATATCGAGCCACCTCACCTTGTCATGCCAATTACAATCGAGCCGTCCAAGACTCGAATGTGCCATGACGACCGTTTTTTGAATTTATGGATTATAGATTATAGACCTCCATTGTCCTTGGATTACATTTCTAACCTACCACGTTGTGTCCAAATCGCACTTCCAAATCGTATTTGACGACAAAAGTGGATATGATCACATCCGGCTATCCCCTGAGAGCTCGTCCTTTTTTGGCCTAGAATGGTAAGGTTGGTACTTTACGTACAACACGATACCGTTCGGCTGGAAATCCAGAGCATACCTTTACCATACAGTTGGCATGGCAGCCACCAGCGCCGTCCGCTCATGGGGTGTCCCATGCAGTCAGTATATTGATGACCGGCACGTCGGCCAGCTGGCCCCACGTGGACATCGGGAACCGCCACTCCATCGTTCCGATTTTGAGCTGGCAGAAGCAGCCGTCTTTATAGTTTGCCCTACCTTAGTTTCACTGGGTTATTTCATCGGCTTGAGGAAATCAGTTGTGATACCACAGAAAAGAGTAATGTTTTTGGGGTTCCTGTGTGACTCTAGCTCCAATCTCCAAGCCTTCATTCTGCCGGAAGACAAAAAAGCCAAATTTGCGAGACTGCGCGGGTCAATCCTTAGCAACTGTACGACCTCGGTGAAAACCCTTCAACGACTTGCTGGTAAAATCTCTTCTTTCTGCATCGCTGTCCCGGCCGCCCAGCTCTATACCAGGGAGATCTTTCGTGCCACGTCAGAGCCAGGCCGACCGATCTGGCCGGCCTATTAAAGTAAAGGGGGATCTCCTAGCCGAAATCAAGCATTGGCGCTTCCTCGACACGTGGGATGGCCATCTTCCGTGGTTTGAGGAACATCACGTGGTTGTTAAAGTATCTCGCGACGCGTCTCTGTACGCTTGGGGTGGTGTCATAGACGACCCTCGTGGATCCCGCCTGGAGTTTCACGACCTTTGGATGGACGACACTGATGTGCAAGAGACCATTCCAACCAATCGCGGTAAAAGACGAGTTGGCACTCGTTCATACACTTCAATACGGAAGTACAACCGTCTCCAATTGCCGAGTGGACGCTCATATTGACTCTCACTTTCATCCAAGCCTGGAGAAACGGGGGCGGGAAAAGCAAAAGCCTGAACGATGCCCTAAAACGGTTATACCATGTGTCCCTATCCCAGAATATCTCCATCAACCTGTATTACGTACCATCAGCCGATAACCTTGCGGATAGGCTCTCTCGCGTCTTATCTGACAAGGACTGCATGTTGGCCTCAAAGTGTTGGGAAGAGATCGAACGTTTCTTTGGACCGAATACCGTCGATTTGATGGCACTTGATTGCGATCCTCAGGTTGGACACTCCGGCTTGCCTCTACCTCATTTCACGCCGTTTGCCACACCCGCCTCGTCCAGAATTAACGCATTTGCGCAGGCAATCCCGCCATACGAGAACGTCTACGTGTTCCCGCCTTTCGTCCTGCCTGATAGGCCCGATTGTTCGTCACCTGAGCAGTGCTTTGTGTACCTTTACGATTGTAGTTCCCAAGCTCTCTCCTATCACGTACTGGTGGCCCCTGCTCCACTCCCGGTCAAGCGATTACATACAATTAGGCAAGAAAGGGGACGCCGGGATATTGCTGTTCCCCTCCCCTCATAATGGCTTCGTTACGCACCCCTTGCAGTGGGATGTGTTTGCTTTCCGGATAACCAACAGTCATTTGCCCCTTTTGCCCACAGAGCCAGCGGCCCAGAATCTGGAAACCGGCTACTCCTTGCCCTGACCGCTCCTACCTCAACGACTGTGACTTAAATTTTTGTCAGACGCACGGCCCTTACTATGCCGGATGACCCCAAAGATCATGTGGAAATTGATCTCGGCGCCATCGACAGTATTTTGGCACAATTGGCAGCTGCAAAATCCAATAAGGGTTACGAGCGCCAAAAGTCGGCTTTGCAGAACCAACTTGAAACTTTTTTCTCATCCCTAACTGTGCCCAAGTGCTTGGTGTCCGCCTCCCCGTCCGACATCAGGAGGCGCCTTGTTTTGAAAGACAACTCGGGAAAGACTCCGGTCCATCGGTATCCTGCCCTAGCTTGGAACAACGCCGAAGCCACTCTTGTGCTTGTCCCACTCGCCTGGCCGCAGGCACGGTTGATAGCCTCACCGGAAAGCTGAGAGCTATCTTCGCTCAAGCTGGCCTGGGTGGCGAGTGGGACGACCGGTTGGGTATCAGCAATCCAGCCTCGCACCCCTCCATCAAAGCTTACTTAAAGTGTGTACGCGAGGAGCAAGCTCAGGCCAGAGTACAACCGCGGAAAGCCATACCGATGTTCGAGGATAAACTTACAGCGATAGCGCGACACATTTTATCCAAGCTAAGGGAACCCGACACCAGCCCCGCAACTCTTTACGTACTCAGTAGAGATCTGAATTTCATTTCAATCGACTTCTTCGCAGGAGACCGGTCGTCCGATTTGGGAAGGGCAAAGTCTAAGGAAGTTCTTTTCTTTCCCGATGATTCCAGTCTACTGGTGAACCACACATTCGGAAAAATGCTGCGTGGTGACTCAACCCACTCCTTTGCCATACGCCAATGTAGTGAGTCCCCCATCTGTTCCGTGGTGAACATTAAGCTGTATCTCGACATTTGCCGCTTCGTCAAGGTTGATATTTCGCGAGGCTACTTATTCCGTAACGTCACAAGGTCAGGTCACCTTTTGTGAGCTCCGCGGTCTACAACCGTCTCAAAAGATACCTTAAGGAACTGAATATGGATGAAGCGTCCGTTCTGGGTGGTCTATCACCTTCAGAAAAGATTAACAAGCTTTCGAACTACTGAGTTGGTTAACGTTCTGTATGAGGAGACTGCCTCCTGAGCGGAGTTAGCTGATGAGGTTCCAGGCGTCTGGCTGGCTGCCAAGACGGATGCCGGGTTCCCTGCCTTGATCGTCCTTCCCAAGTCCACCATCGGTGCGGACCGCCAGCCAATGTGCTGTGCTATTCTCACTGGGGCTATCGCATACAATCACCCTAATCAACATCCGCTAGCATGCCTGTTACTTTAATCCCCTTGTGCACGTCAGTTGCGTAACCCCTAAAGGGCGCGGATATAAATAAACTCCTCGAAAATCAGGTATTTCAGTGGATCATTTCATGAAAACGGGAGAGAGTAACGGTTGGCGCCCCTCCCCCCTCCCCGCAGCGATGTCTGCTCCTCCTTTTTCTGGGAGCCACCGCTCCTTCTCGCCTCCGGGCTAGTTTCTTCCCATGACTCAGTTAATGCAGCCTGGGGTGAATGGGAGCGAGGGCCTCCAGTGAGAATCTATTACTATCGCCAAAAGAAGATGGAGAAAGAAGAGTATGGGAGGGAGGGTGGGACAAATAGACAGCCGGCATATAGCGATTACCATGGAGAGCAAGGTGACCGGTCGGGAGAGAGAGAAACCTGTACGATGAGGCCAGGTCCCCCAACTGTGACATAGCCAACCCTTGATATCAAGAGTGGCTGCTCAGCCTTAATACGCAACCGGTCTTTCCTGCTCTAAATGGTCGAGTTATGGAAGAATAGGCCCCTTGCAGGATACAGATACTGATATAAGACTTCATCAACGCATGATCCCCATGGGAAAGGCTATCTTTAAAAAAGCTGTTTACAAAGATCGATTGTAGATGGAAAATAGCATTTACAAAGCTAATAACACTAAAGATCTCGTAAAAGATAATTGCATTCCTGCAAATTAAAGGGTCCATTGGTACCGAGTCGCTTCAGGAAAGGGGCATTACAGAGATAACCTAGACACCCCACCCTCAAGACAGCCAAAGCCTGCCGAAGCTCTAACAGTTCTAGCCGGCCTTGGAAGATTAAGCGAATACGGTGTGAATCGACTACACGAGGTACTAGGAAAAGCGTCTGAAACAGCCTTAAACTGTTCAGGGTAGAATAATCGTCAAATTTCGAGTCTGTGAGATCGGTACAGGCGAGGGTGTCAGGAACACTACCCGCTCTCGAAACCTCGGAGAGTTTAAGCTAATATAGTGCGGTAATATAGTTCTAATATTACAAACTCATAACAAAATATTTAACAAGACATGAAGGAATGGAGCAAACATTCCATAACCCGCATACATCATCCTAAAAGGAACTTCAGGAACTTGAATCGCAGGACGTTTGGAAGTCATTTTCCTCCTCTAGTCGGGTATGGACACTTACTGTCCATGTCGCAATGTCTGTACTGACCTTGGATAGAATTAAAGATGTCCATCAAGTGGCCACGATGGGTGGCTGCTCAGCCTTATATACGCAGGGGAAAACCGCTGAGCATAGGAGACAAGACGAATACGCCTCGGGGGGTTACTCTTGCTTTATATATGACGTAATATATATGAATTCCAATAATAGTTCTCAGAAATTCTTTGTCAATCGCCATTTTCTCACATCGAGTGCGAACAGGAGTCCTGGTGCGAATAAATATAAAAGAGAAATGGATGCTTACCATTTAAGCCGAAAAAATACAGAAATTCCAGTTGGAAAATCAAATGGTTTGCGCCATTTCGTTCGGCAAGTTTGGAAAACGTGGTAAGCCCCTGTGAACATGAAGCGGATTGAGTGGTCGGTCCAATCAAAAATTCGAGCCGACTGAGATTTTCGAATCAATCCATTAGATTGTCTTTATGGTATCTACATGAAGCGGATTGAAATGTCGTCGATCTGATCATCGGCGACTTAAAATCTCAAGTCAATCCCAAAGTCGAGCCGCTTGACTTGAGTTTGGGGTCAGATCAACTTCAATGTTTGAGCACTGAGCTCCCGGGGGGTGTTTTTTCCCCTTATATTCGGCTGGTAGGGGTGAACGTAGGGTTTGAAATCGGCGATTTAGTATTTTTTAGGGGTTGTCCCCCTACCCTTTTTATCTTGAAGACCCCCCCCCCCCCCCCCGGGACTGAGCTTCGTGTACTGAGTTTTCGATCGGATCGACCGCTCAATCCCCTTTCATAGGTCATCCCCAAAATTGGTTTTGGGCTTCACGTGGCTACGATTTCAAACGTAACGATTTCATTTGCAGGATGAATACAGCATTTAATTCTAGAGTTCAAATCTTTAAACTTGTGTCAAAATAAATTTTGCTTATTATATGTTTCTGTGTATGTTCCTGTCGTCCGATAGTGAACAATTATTCCGGCACCGAAGTAGAGATGAATACCACTTTTCACCGACACTGAGGTGAATAATTGTTTTAGTAAGTTATTTCATTTTCTGTCAAATGGACAAAGACTCGCGCGCGGTGATCGCTACTTCGCTTGGAAGTGAATAGCAAAGGATATTCACCTCCGGAGTAGCCAATCAGAGCGCGAGAAAAGCACTATTCACTTGTGTGGTATATACTAACCTGAAATACAGCCTCAGCTCGTTCCAAGCTGAGGAGGTGGCCGTATTGTTATATATTTCATATTTCCTATATTTATTCTTTTTATAAATGCTTTGATGCAAATGTATTAAAGCACCCATGCATATCTCACGAATATTTTTGCTCTTTGTTTTTTAATGCGTACCCCGAGGGGCTATTAAAATAATGACTTTCATCAGTCGAGCGTCACAATAAAAATCCCTTTAAATTATCGTATATTTTTTCGGTGGATAATAACAAAAAATTTGTGATAATTGGTCGCGAGGGAAACAGTGAGGTCTAGGCTGATTTGTTACATAGCCTAAGATTTATATTCCATATTGTCTAGACTCCAAATCGTTTGAAAAACTGGTGTAACAAAAACGCACATCACGCCACGCTCTGATCACGTGCGCTAGCAACATGTTACCCTATGACGTCATAGTTTTAATTAAAAATGTTGCCAACACAGTTTGTTATGTGAACCTAAGTCAACCAATGAAAGAGTGCGCTATATCTGGAAAAAGCACACAAATTCATATGAAACATTTATTACTGCGCCGCCGAGAGAACCAAATTTCAAGTTGGACAAAAGCGATCACGTGGCGTAACAGCGCCCCAATCGGACAGGACGGCAGTGGGAAAGTAACAAATTCTCGTGCTGATATACATTTTTTCTCACAACACCAAATTTCCTCGGGCATCTCAAGCCCTCGGCGACACAACCACTGGGGGGGGGGGGGGGGGGAGAGGGGGGGGGGGGGGTTGGGGAACGATTATACATATGGCATATGGAGGTAATGACATGGAGTGGAAAGGGGTGTTTATCTACCCTATAAAGTACTATCCTGAATGAGTTTTTACATACGTACACCAGGAACGAATATCACGATTTCACGTAGATCATGATCGTTTGCTTTAAAGCCTCTTAAAAGACTAATAATAATCCAGACTTAAAGAAGATAACTGCTTTGTAAATTGAGAGTACATTGAAAGTATGACGTCGGTCTATTTGCTGCAAGTCCTTTATCATTTACCCTGGATCAGAGGTTGGAAACCGCCTCTCCTAGATCACATTAGCTTCTCCTTTCTCTTCGCTTCGCTCGACTAAGACGTCTCGCTTCGAGCCTCTGGCATCCCGGGTATTTATCATTTGCCGGTTTTCACAAAGAACACCGTGCTTATTATGACCCAGTTGACTTGAAGAAACATCCGTTTTGTTTGACTCTTTTTGGATTTTTCTTTATAAAACTTGATTAAAACTCCGCTGTCACTCTTCCGAATAGCTTCATTCATATAAGATTTCAATTCGCTTGACCTGTGATGACTGTTTACTTAGACAATACGCCGATAAAATGATTACTGTTGTGAAACTTGACTGGTCTAAGTGTGGCCACAACTTATTTAATCCTAATTTTAATGAAATGCAGAAATATATTAAGTCTCCATTTTCTGCGGAAATCTCACGAGCACGGTATGAGTGGTTGAATTCTAATCGTACCGTGTAATCCTAGTTCCACGAAGAACTCTACAAAACTTGAATTTGCTGTAAGAGGCGACAGTACTAGCTTCTCGCGGTTCATATAATAATCTTAAAAGGTAAGTTTACGGCAGATTTCCCTTCCTTGAGCCTTTACATGAGTTGTTTTCGTTTGTTGTCTTTTGCGTTTTGATCTATTAACAGATTACTACATCCCACAGTCCAATTTTTTTTGCAGAATTGGATAAAACAGCAGTGATTAGTTTAATGAAATGAAACTGCTTTCTATGTTTATAATAGAATAGAGCCGTAATAGCTGCTACAAACTCAGCCGACCTAACTCGGCCGGCCGTAAATAATTATCCCCAACATCATAGTTCATAACCTTAAAAACACCGGGTGATTGTTTTAGAATCTAATTAGCCGTGAAAAAATATATATGGGACCATCGGCTGTTCAGAGGCCTGAGTGATTCACGAAGAAATCAATATTTGCGCCCGAAATTAAGCGGCGTTCGCTAGAGCAAAAAAGCCAAGGTGTGGACGACGATTAAGTGTCAAAGTTTCAGTGCCGTACAGTTTCACATGCAAGCATCGGTAAAGAGATAAAGTAATCGCAGTCACACCATTATAAATACCTCTTTAAGTTTAACAGTCACTTGGACAGCTTTTCTGACAGAAGGAGAGTGTAGGTTGGCCGTGTGCATGTGGTTATATACGAAACGGATGGCGAGGATTTCCCGCCAAGCGAACGCACAGGTGCTTCGTGAATTGAAATCTATTAACAGGCAACACGTGCTCAGGTAGATTTCCCAAGATCGCGGGGAAAAAACCACAACTTATTGTCACGTATTTGTTTCTCAGTTTGTTGGTGCTTATTCCAGCTTATATATTCAATGTGGACACTTAGAATTCACTGTATGTCGCTTACACTTCAACGAAATGAAGATAAAACAAGTATAAATAAAGCCGTTAGCTAAGTAATCTTTGCTTGCCAAAGTGTGGGAAAAATAACAAAGTATGGTATCTGTTTTATTAGCTATATACACACTCATCCGGACAACATGTAAAATCTTAAAGTTTCTGTTTAGTCTGTCCGAAAAGTCCGGTGAATTTTATGTAAAAATCCTTCAATTGAAGAGTTGCCGTCGTGCCGAGCTTTGAATATATTTGCCGATTACTCTTAAAGCCTAATTAGCCGGGGTTTTGTGACTGCTAGAGCGAATAAAAAGATCAATGCTCAGATGAGTCCCTTAATAAATCATACTGCTAAATCCCAAAACATGAAATATTTAATAATCACCCGCCAAAAAAAGCGAGTTTATACGAGGAGAGATTCTCAATTTGGCCACAAGTAACTTCATGCTTTGTTGGGCATCCGGAAATCCTACACGGTAAGTGATTGGTCCGTCGGGAAATACGGGCAGGTGTGTTGACAAGTTATTGACACTTCAAACAATGGGAAGCCCGCTGAATGGTGCGGAAGCCAATCAAATGTCGATTTAGAGCAGAGGCGGTGTCTATGGTGTAAAGAAGTAGATGGATGGTTTCTTTGAGACATCTGCCGTTCGAGAGGCCAAAATATCTAGATTAGTTCCTCTTTATCTACATTCAAGGTTTCCAAAAGTTTAAATTTTTCTCCTTTCATTCAGTTTGTTACGTTATTAGCCCTGGAAGGGCCATAATTGGTAGATATAATGGCGTGCTTTCCTGTTTCGCTATAATAGACCGTGATGGTTTGATTAGTTAGTTAGATTAGTGTTTTGAAGAGAACAAGATCGAAAAGTAGATCGCTTTATGATTTAGGAACCGGCAAGTTTGTACATTTAACCAGAAGAATTTTCTGGATTATTTACACGTGTGACTGTTACCATAGGTATGTTGTGCTATGCCATTTATTCATGTACGATTTTAATTCTCGAAGCGCGAAGGTTGAAAACCACCACTCGCTGCATAAAATGTTATGCTCGCTGAATCTGGATTTTTTCGTTCCGAAAATTGTCTTCCGTGCAGCAGTGGTAGTATTTTTACTAACTTCTTGTTTTGTATCCCGTTTCAGGTCAGCCGCAGTAACGGGCCATGTGAAATGACCGTGGTATTAACAACGTCAACTGTTCATGGATGTTTTGGGATGGAAGACCAATGCTTAGACGATTCGGATTCATACTTCAGCGATGGTTGGGAAAGCTCGGCAGACGAGCTCACATTTCTGTGTAGCAATCCGACAGAGGAAGGTACTACCCGAATCTTAAATCGGAATTTTTTATTATATTCAAGACAGTTTATTGTGTGAAGTGAGACTGAGAGTGCATTGAATATTTGCGTTAAGTTATTGTTAATATTATTCACTCTGTGTTTTGAATAAACTCCCTGGGTTAGTTAGCATTCAGTTGATGTTCATTTGTGCACATCTATTCTGTGTTGTGTTTGTTGTCAAAGGTTGAAACTCTCGATTCTAAGCGAGCCAGGGGGTTATTAAAAACCCAGTGTTGAATCCCTCGTGTCATATTTACCTACTGAGTCTATCATTTCATTTGCAGACGAGTTTCCCGCCAAAGATAATTCTCCTTTGAGGGGCACGAAACGGAGCAGGGATGAAGACCTTATCACTCAGGAACCATTGGAAAATACCGGAATACCGACTAATGTGATTCTAAACGCTAGCTCGAATCACCAGGAACAAGGGAAATTTCTATTACAAGTCTCATTTGAAAAGTTACGGCTGGTAGAGGACCCGGAATCTTGTCTGAGGCGCTCTGTGTTGATAAATAACACCCTAAAACTTGTGCATAATGAAATCTATGGAGTGAAAACACCGTTCGGCTTGACTGGTGCTATGTCTTTGGATTCGCAAGACATTGAAAATAGCGCTTTACCTCCTATGAGAAAAAGATCCCGATTTTCCAGTGGAGATCTATGCAGTACGTGTACGCGAACTAAGAACGGGCAAAGCAGATTTATTCGTGGCGAAAGTGATTGTGAAAGTTGTAGTTTGGCTCAAGTTTTGGATGAAGAATTGGATGATGATGTCTTCCGTAGCGAAAATCTACATCTGGAGAAAGAGTCTTCGATATTAAGTGAATTGGATAGTGTTTTTCATAGCTTTGTTTGTGCATTAGAAACATGAGGTTTTTATTGCACTATAAATTCTTTAGGAAACACAAAGATGGATTTAATATTTGAATCACAATGCGTCACATAAAGACCCACAAGGGTTAGGAGTCGATCTTATCTCGATGATCTCTTTCTATGTAATACGTGCAAAACACTCGCCGATCTGCCCAGACATAACAAAATACAGCAGTCGGTTTCTTTTACTCAGCGAACATTACTTTCTAAAACCCAATTTCTAATCCTTTTTATAATACGACATTTTGATTTTCATTTTTCGTGACGTTTAGTACTTGGAATTCTTTACCTCTATAGTCTAGAGCATACAAAAATATTTATATGCAAATACATTCATAAATTATAAATGTTTATATTATTGGGCGCAAACAATATAGAGAAATGTATAGTTATCGGTCGTAGATAGTTAAATACTCAAACAGTTTAATAACATATTTTGTATAAAAAAGATATAACTTATACAATGTAGTGGTTCTATATAGAAGTAAATTGTGTACCATGAATTTTAATTAACAGTGTTTACTAATGTGAACTCAATGAAAGAGTTTATTTAATTTAAAAAAATTCTGGCACAGTGAGCATGTAAATGAATACATGTGTTGCTGATAGTGATAGCTGATCTTAATCCTAGAACAATAATATGAGTCAATAACACCCAGGCTCAAATCACATCTCCCCAGGGTATACACTCCCTAGAAGTCAGGTGAATATTCTAATATTCCTATTTAACAGCCCTTCAAAATGTTACTTTTCCTTTTACATTTTTCTCAATTTTCTCAATCTAGGAAACCATATCTAGGAAACCTTAAATCAGATTTATAACAAAAACTCGTTTGGGTAAATATTGCATTTTATGCTGTATTTTTATGGAATTTTTGTTTAACCCAGTTTTCATCAGATGTCTCATATGTTTTGTATGTCTTGTAAACTAGTATAGTACACACATGGCCTGAAATCAATGCTTGCAAACTCGTAAACTGCTACCAGACTTCTTGATTTGCTAGTGAAAAAAATTGCACCAGCAAATTTTGGTGAGTTGATGTTTTTGGAGTCTGAAAACCTTGAACAATCGTGGCATATTTGCAAGAGTTTACAAACCTAATTCTTACCTGATGCATGATTATAAGCACTTAGGGACGGACCATTATTTTTCTGACAGGTGGGATGGAAATTTTGTCAAACCAAACATTTTTTTTCTGTGTTGGTGCTGCTGCAAACCTTTTTTTTGGTTAATGTTATCTTGCAAATAATTTATTTTAGAAACGGCCAATATTCTTAAAGAGCAGATCATGAAAAATAATTATATGACTGGTTCTTGGTTTTCATGGCTTCTCACAATACATGCACATGTACAGTATGTTGCTCTAATTATTTACACTTTTTGCATGTTTAATATTCCTCATGAACAAATAAAGCGATATTTATGAAACTGTACTTTCAATAACTTCTTTCTATCTCAGTGCTAGGGGTTGATTATAGTTTCTTGACTTAATTGCAATGGTACTATTTTTTATTTCGCAACAAATTTATTGTGGTAATTATTCTAATTAGTGACATGTCTCCAATTGTGGACACTTCAAGGCAGACATATTTGATCCTCAATAGTACGTTAAAAGTAGGTTATTTTGTACTTTATATCGGCACTGTCATTAATGCCTATGCTCGTTACCCACATGGTATAAAATACATTGTTTAGTGAATACTTCACTTTGATAAAAAATATAATTATTGCTATAATATTACATGAGTATTCCATGTGGCATTTCATTTTGCCAGTAACCTGATTTTTGCTAATAGAAAAAATCCTACTAGTACATAAGACATTTGCTAGTGGATTCAAGCCCAGCATGCAGGCACATTCAATATTTTGATTGTGAATTTGAAGTGCTACTAGTAGTAGTTTACTTAACCATTAGTACAACACAATTGAGGACTACAGCTCTTTTAACAGTGATGTGATTGAGAGAGTGAATTTCGAACCAATATACCGGGTCAGGGCACGATGTAAGTGCTGTCCGATAGTGCAGGGCTAAGTAGTTCGGCTTGTCGGGTTAGTGATTCCTGTTCACAGGTTGTGCTTCAGGCTACTAAACACAGGCAGTTCGGGCTCTGCTCGTGCTCTGTGGGTACGGTGGTAAATACACTCCTATATATCATTCCAGCAGTACAGCATGCTCTTAATTAATGTCCCAAATATAAAATATTTCTAGAACTAGAGAGAGAGTTTGGAGACAAGGTTGATGGATCATAAACAAATTTCTGAATTTTAATGGTTCCTGAAACAACCATAGGGCTGATCAAAGTCAGTACCTGGCTAAACCACAGATCAAATTGGAATTTAGCATGTTGGTTTTTGTGGAGGGAGGAAACTGGAGAAAAGCTCTTGGAACAAGGGAGAGATACCAACAAATTAAATTCACCCAGGCTTGAACCCTGGTCACCATGGTGAGAAGCAAAGTGCATACCACTTGCGCTTCCCTGGCACCCCCTACTCATATGCTGCTTCTGTGAACATCACAGGGACACTGTACTTATTATTACATTGAATTCAGCTGTGACTACGATTCAGATGCTGATTGGCTGAGAGCAGTGGCGATTCAGAGTGGAATCGTCACTGTAGGCTACACCTTTGGACACGACTCTTGCAACACTAATCCTTTAATTGTTATGGAAACCAGAAGCAGCGCGCAACCCTGAAGTTCCTCTCTCCCCTCTTCCACCCCCCATTCAATGTTGGGGAAAACAAAGTGACCAAACCAGTACGAAAGTTTATCCAACATTGAAATGAGGGGGTGCGGGGGACGTGTTCCAACTATTCATGTCCAAAGCTGTAGCTATGGCAGCATGCCATTTATCAACAAAACTACTAAATCATCAAGAAATTCACCAGACTATGCGATTCAATGAAAATCACATGCCTGACTCAGTAATATTCCACATTGCACTCGAAAAACCAACATCAGCCTTGTTGGTTTGTGCCTCGGGTGATATTGGTTTTCTTGTGCAATTTAACATGGAATTACCTCGTCAGATGTGATTTTCACCATACAGCAAATTGCCAACTAGAATACTTAACTTTTGTTAAAGTACAAGTTACATAAAAATTGTGATTAATGCAAACATACATAAACATTTTTATCACAATAGGAGATTCCAAACAAAGTTGATTGTATTATTATGTCAAATAAGAACTGCCTTCCAAATAAATAGCAGGCTGAATCAGTAAAATGCATAGTCAATCTGATTCTCTCAATGAATAAGTATATTAAAGAAACAGTGTGGCCTAATATTATGTGGAAACACTTGAAATCAAATTGGGTACTTTAAACTGATCTCTTTGAATTAGCCTTTATAGTAAGGAGCTATACTGTGGAGCTTGACAGTATGCCATATCATTTTCATGATTACATTTTAAATATTAATTATCAAACTCATTAATAATTCATTAAGACAATGGAAATCAATGTGCAATAAGTGATCTGAACATCTGATACAGATTTCGTCCTGATTTGCATAAACTTCTGCTTCAATTTTCTCGGCCAATATAGGTCGTATCGCCAACATAACTGAAAAACATTTGTAGATGTACGTTTGATAAGCCATATACTAAATTCGTATCCATGCTTTATCGGATTTACAAACTCTCACTTCCAACTTGAGTTTGTAAATCTGATAAAGCATGAATACTCATTCTGTATCTATTACTTGTGTGCATCTTGCTGTAAGATAAGAGAGTAGAGCTAACCAAATCTAGGAACAAGTTCAAAATGATAATGCTCTTGTCTAATGTACCATTTTATTGGACGGTGTACATTGTACAAAGCAATTTTGCTACAAGTCTAGTTCTCCTTTTAATCTGCATGCAGCTGCATGCATGGTCACATGTATATGAGCTGTATGAATAATATTGATCTTAATTTTAATAAGGAAAATTACCCAGAAATAACAACAATAAGAATTAACATATCTGCAAAATAGAAGGGAAATTGCTAATTTCTATACATGGCCATTCAATCCTTCCCAAAACTTCGTTCTTGGGAAGGAAGCGATTGACCTCTGTCAGCAGGGAACATTCAATAGTGCTTCGTCAAGCCCATCAATTTCACAATGATCTCGAATTCTATTCTTTAGTCATCCCAAATTAAATCTCTCTTAATTTTCACTGATAACCATGTAAAGATATCGACTAAGCTAGTATAGAACACATATATACGGTAAATTATTGTTTAAATTATTAGGTTAAAAATTAAGTACCTATATGTAAACAAATTGTTGGTTTATACCAGCAATAAATTTATTTCTATAATCAATAATAGAGGATATTACGTGGCTGCACAGATCTAGAGATACAGATTTTATCTTCGAGTGTTGATGAAATATCTTACGAGTGAGTGCAGCGAACAAGTAATATATTTCATCAACACTCGAAGATAAAATTTGTATCTCCAAGTGGCCATGTAATGTTCTGTTTAATGTATAATTATCGATGAAATACCAGTTTCAATCTCTACTAAAAAGACTAGAAATCTTTGAAAGCCAGTCATATTTTCAAAAGTGATATCTTCATGTGTGAATATATCACTTTTTAGAAAGACATATTCACTGGTATTTCATTGATAATATTATATATTAATAACATTTGCTAAACAACATTTACAATCTAATCTGTAATGATAAGTAAACAATACAATGACAGAACTATTGTGCTAAATTTTGGATCAGAACGGTTTGTGAATTATGCCCTATTTTTTTTAAAGATTAAAGAGGATTACAAATCTTATTCTAACAACTTAACTTGACTTCTGTCAACCAATTTAAGAACTTAAATTTGTCACTTTAAATTCCATTAGAAAATTCATCATTTTATGGCTGACAGTTCCATTAAAATAAAGTGCATATGAAGTGAAAATTAATAAGTTGATATAATTTTAGAATGCTTTCGAAATGAGGAATAATGACATTTTCTGTTTCTCAATATCTCATCTCGTTTCAGAGATATTCAGGTTTTTGTAATATGCGTATGAGATGACCTATGACGTCATGTTGGTTGCACAGCCTGGAGACAAATCACAAAATGAATATCTCTGCAAATATTGAATAAAACATACTGAAACTATGCACATGTATGAAAAGTATATATCATTGTGCAAATTATGGTGTTGCCATAGAAACTTATGGCCCCACGCACCTTTCACCTTGAACATAAAATTCAAATTTCTTTCCTTGTAACAAAAGATTAGTTGCTTGTTAATAAACTTTATACTCACATACAATGCCTACATTGTTCCAAATCTTATTTTGGACCCACACTAAAAAAAATTAGTTGGACAAAGGAGAAATTAGGAAAGTTTGTGTCATCTGTAGAGGAAGCCTGGGGCCAGAGTGTTTCCATGGCAACATAATTTGCACAATGTGTATTTTCCATAGTACCACATATGTGCAAAGTTTCAATAGTCTTTATCAAATATTTGCAGAGATATTCTTCATTTTTAACTCATGGATACGCGCAAGTGCAGAACGAGTTATTGGGGTTAGGCAGGCCAAGCTAATTATTCATCATTTTATGGTGTGTACTTCGTTTTTTTCTGTGCATATTGGGGACTTTTCATTGGCTGTCCGAATAGTGTTTGATTTTCTGAATGACATATGATGATGTCATCGGTCAGGTGATGTTAAGTACATGCCCATATCTCTCTCATTTCTAATGCCAGCCTGCTCAAACCTGGATAGATATGGTAGTGGGTCCCTATCAAGCACCTAGTGATAATGACGTAATGATAATGTCGTCGGTCAGGTGATGTTAAGTACGTGCCCATATCTCTCTCATTTCTAATGCCAGTTGGCTCAAACCTGGACAGACATGGTAGTTGGTTGCTATCAATCACCTAGTGGTGACGACGTAATGATGATGTCATCGGTCACATGATTTTAAGTACATGCCCATATCTCCCTCATTTCTATTGCCAGACAGTTAAAGGTATTGTTTCCCCACGATTCATTTAGTGGTGATGACATAATGATGACGTCATCGGTCACATGATTTTTAGTATATGCCAAAATAGCTCACTGACCATCCACAAGTTGCCCTTAGGGGCCCTATGTTGTGATTTGTCTCCAAGGCTGTGGAACCAATATGACATCATAGGTAATCTCATTTGCATATTACAAAAACCTGAATATCTCTGAAACGAGATGAGATGTAGCCTGCATTGCATCCGAACTGAACCCCGGTTAAGTCTGTCTGCGAAACAGCGGCAGAAAGCTTGTTCTAGACCCCCAACGAAGTACCAGGATATGTGTAGTCGATTCTGATTGGCTTTTACTAATGCTCATTCTTACACGTCTTCTGACTGGCCATTCAACTGTCACCAGCCTTGGAGATTGTTATGACAGGCAATCATGTCAGAGGCCGCTCGGTTGAAACTGTTCGTTTGCACGTGAGTCAGCTGTTTACTTGAGATTTCTCGCCCTAGACGAGCTCTGTCGTTGTTTCCCTGTGTTTTACTATCGGAGAAGGTTAGGTTTATTTCAATTTCAGGTCAGGTTTTGAAGTACCGGTAATGTAACGTAATAGGCTGCCCGTGGTTTAGTGCCAGATGAATGGAAACTTGCTGAACACATTAAATAGAATCTGTCACGACAAAATGCTCGTTCGAAGAATACACAGAGGGACCAGAAAATTACAGAGTTTGTATGGGAGAAAATTGGAAATTCTAGGAGTGGGATATTGGGATACTTTCTGGAACCACACAATCACAGTCCAACTTACTGTGCAACTATCGTAACTATGCAGGGCCACTTAGACAATAAGAACCAATCACAAGGCAGAATGAAACATAGCATTCCAACTTACGGTTATGAGCTGATCAGTGTTGATCACAAGACAATGTTATTTCAACTTGCTCAAGCTTCGAATCTGGTCAAAGGCAAATTTGATGGACTAGTTCTGAAGTCAAAGTCATTCGAATGAAGAAAATCCTGTGGATTTGTAGTACGTTGCATTGGAATGCTTTATTTTCGTTTTGCAGTGTCTAATTCTCATTGGCTAAGTTACAGTAGTTGCACTGTACCAAAGTTATTGAATGTGTTCCATGGTTGCAACATCATTTATCACTTGAATTCAAATTACAGAATGCTTGTGATTCCATGGCTAGCAGAAACCAAACTCATGGGTAATGCAGCTGTAAAATAATCTGTGAAAATGTTACATCATAGACGTAGTATGGGAGATGGATGCTCCGGGTAATGTTCTCCTGGTTACATTTATTTGGATTGAGAATAACTAAATAGAAGTAATCTACACACTGTGCAGTCGCTACGGCTTCAGCTAATATTCATTAAACCTGGGAAACAAAAACTAATTAAGTGTTTAGTAGAGCTTGATAGCAACTGTCTATTGTGTGGGCTTATAGTCTATGGTAATAAACAAAATAACCAAAAACCATATCTATTGTCAAAACGTGCTAAAAGCAAAACAGAAGTTGCCATGAATCAAACCCCCTTTTGAACCTCACCCCACCCCCACCCCTCCCCTCCCCTCCCTTCCCAGAGAATCCTGGATCCATCCCAGTAACTTGTAGTGCCAAGTTTTTTGAAACCACTCTAATCCCATGCAATGACTACTTAGAATACAAGGTCAAGTGCACAGGAAATTGAACACATGGTCTCTGGGCTGCAATTGTGATCAAACTGCTGACAGTGCTAGGCCATGCTGCAGCTGCCTTTTAAAGACCATCAACCATTATGCTTTGCACAACTCAAGTGAATTTTGTACAATATGAAATTTGGAGCTTCAAAGTGTTAAAACAATTGCAACATAATTATGTTATTAGTTGTTTATGCACCTACCATTGTTAAGCCCATAAGGGGGGAGAGGGAGTAGAGAGGGGGGGGGGGGGGGGGGGGGGGGGGGGGGGGGGGGGGGGGGGGGGGGAGGAATTTGGCAGCCATGGCTATCCAAAACCCAGGAATAATTTCTTGTACACTTGCTTCATCGATTTTAGCAAAGCCTTCGATAACATATCACGCGACAAATTATACACAAAGTTAAACAACATTGGTATAAACGGAAATTTTCTTGCCATTATTAAAGACATGTACAACAAAGACTCCGCGTGTGTTAAACTTGACGGACACATCTCGGAGGAATTTGCGTGCTATAAAGGAGTCAAGCAAGGGTGCATGTTGTCACCTACCCTTTTCAATATATATTTAAGTGATCTAGCAAACATTCTTAACAAAGACAAAGACGCCCCCGAACTAAACAACAGAACCGTTAGTTGCTTACTATATGCAGACGATTTAGTAATTATCTCAAAGTCTCAGTTGGGATTACAAAACAATTTAAAATGCCTACTGGATTACGGCAAAGCCAACAGTCTCTACATCAACGAAAATAAAACAAAAGTAATAATATTTAACCCTAATGGTAGAAAACTAAATCGTTATTTATTCAACGTTGGGACAACACCGATTGAGAACGTAACTAAATATAAGTATTTAGGATTGACTTTAAGTGCCTCTGGATCATTTACTATTGCAAAACAAGAGCTAAAAAAGGTTGCACTAAAAGCTTTTTACTCACTCCGCAAGAACATGGAATCTCATTTAGAAGAGACCTGTCACTTACCTTACATCTATTCGATACCCTAATAAAACCCATTCTCACATATGGCTCTGAAATTTGGGGTCTTGATACTGTTAAATATAATGAATCACGTGACCCAATAGAACAAGTTCACACAAAGTTCTGTAAACAAATCCTAGGCGTAAGCAAAAGAGCGGTGAACAAAGCTTGCCGTGCAGAATTAGGCCGTTTCCCCATCATTATTGAAGTAAAATCTAAGGCATTATCATTCTGGGCCCGCCTTCTAACATTAGACGAAAATAGAATCGCAAAGCAAGCCTACTTAGATATGCTAAGTCACACAAATTCGAAGAACTGGGCAATGCAAATTAAAGCTATATTATTTCAGAATGGCTTTGGCTATTGCTGGGAATCCCAACAAGATGCCGTTATTGATGAAAACGAGATCAAGCGGTTTTATAAATATACCAAACAAAGACTAGAGGATATTGAAACTCAAGACTGGAGATCAAGCATCTTCGATGATGAATCCAGATCAATGGGAGGAAACAAATTAAGAACATTTCGTGAGTTCAAAACAGAATATAAACTCGAAGATTATTTATTGGAAGTTAAAAACATAGATCATCACAGAGCACTAACTAAGTTAAGAATAAGCGACCATATTTTACAAATTGAAAGAGGCCATTATAACAGAGTTTATGTGAGTCCTGAATTGAGAATATGCCCACATTGTCAAATTATGGAAAATGAAGAACATTTTTTATCTAAATGTCAATTATATTCTGATCTGAGAAACTCTCTTTTTCAAGATATAAACAAAAAAATAACAAACTATAAAGATTTAATCGCACCAAAAAAACATAAGCCAGAAATAGCAAAATACATCTATGAATGTTTTAAAGTTAGGCAAACCATCCTTGTATAGAATATTGGAGAAGCATGCCTATGTACAGTCTGTCGCTTGGCACTCTAATAAAATATGTCTTGTCTTGTCTTATCCTGAGGGTGAATGAGAGTTTTCTTCAACTCTCATTGACTAATATAGGGTTAGGTTAGGGTTATTAATAGTTAACATAAGGAAGATAGGACAGTGGGGTGGGGAATTTTGATATATTTGACCAAACATGTTGTCCCAAGGGTGGGCCGCAAAAGTAAATATTCATATACATGTATTAGTCCTGAAGAACGAAAGCATTCCCATTGTCAATGTATGGAAGATGAATTACTCTGACAAAAGGAATGCACTATTTCAAGAAATTGGCAAGGAACCTAAACACTATAAAGAACTGATTGCACTTAGGATATATAAATCTTTAATTGCAAAACATATTTACGAATGTTTTGAAATAAGAAAACGTTAAAAATAACATCTATTGTATTACCGGTACTTAATATTACTTAGTTAATATTTATTTATCCCTTAGTATTTATCCTATTAGAGTTATTACGCCTATGTACATCTGTATATGGCTCTCTAATAAAAGTTGTCTTGTCTAACCAGAAAAGTGTGGATTGATAAACCAGGAAAAAAAAGGGGGGGGGGGGGGGGGGGGGGGGGGGGGGGGGGGGGGGGGGGGGGGGAAGGGACCTTAAACATTAACATCCTTTAATAAAATAATCTATCCTTCAATAGGTACCTTTTTTCCCCTACTCTTGATTTGCAATATCATGCATTTGCTCAATGCCTGCATAGTAATTATTTAATCATTACAACACCAAATAATCTGTTCAATAAATTCTTAGTATTCACTTGTCCCTTAAATATAGGGTCTCACATTTCCAGGCCTTGGAAAGGGCACCAATTTTCGCCCTTAACCCTTTCGCACCCGGACGTGTTTGGGCTCAATGGGTGAAATGCAGAGTGCTAACTCAACCCTCCCCCCTCAGTTCCAGTTTGGCTAGCCCGGGCTAGTTAAATACTGCTGACTTTTTAAACCAAGGGCTCAAACTTTCCCCATGATGCCATTCGGCAGAATTCTACAGACTCGGCGGCGGTGAGTATGGTTTCTTCTGTAGGTTTTCCAATGAAATGTGCTCTAATTTTGGACAAATAAGCCACTGTAAGAGAACTAGAGGACATCATTAAGTCTGATGACGGCTGAAAAGTACTTGGTTTGCTTTTAGTAGGCCTTGTGAGGGGTTTCATAGCGTTTTTCTTTTGTGTTTCTGCTTTGGGACACATGAAATAATTCTTCACTGAAACCCTTGAAATTCTGCAGTTGGTTGTCTTTTTCCCCTGCTCAACCTATTAGGATGTGTTTTTGTCACTTTAAAGCAACGGCTTGAGTCCAAATCACCGCTCTTGGTTGTAGGGGTAAAAGACTTATAAAAAAAACCTACAGGAGTCCCAGAGGGGGGGTCCCCTTGTGATTTTTTTGTTGATTACCCAGCATGCAATTGGAGGTGGGAGCAGGAAAAACATGGTGGAGGGAAGTGCAGCATTAAGAATAGCACGCTTCACAGTCGCAATGTGTGTTTTGTGCAAACAAACCTGCTGGTTCGAAAGATTAAAGAAGGTACTGTAACGACTGAGTGCTGATTTTGTGTTTGCTTTTGATTTCAAGGGCGAATGGGAAGGATTTTGGAGGGCAATTTTCAGCTCCTCAAAATTGGTAAAAATCGGAGAAACCAAAAACGATCTCCAAAACAAATATGTTTTTCTCCAAAGTGGGAGAGTCAAGCGATCCCAGTTATAGCTGTGGCTTTGAAGTCATTCATCCCTTGAAATAATATCGCAACATCGTATTTCCAGCCTGTCTAGGTTTGATGCAATAATTTTCTCCAGGTACATGCTTGATATTGGCCGGTTCGGGTGCGAAAGGGTTAAATTGATATCTCCACTGCACACCCCTATCCTAAATTTCCAGGAGTACCCCCTCCCCAGAATAATGTTGTTTAGATTTTTTTTTTTTTAGAGGAAAATCATTGCCTTCATGCAGGGGCACCTGCTTCCATACAAACCCTCTCCACAAGACACATGATAAATCAAAGGCAATGTGTGTTCTTCACTGACTTGGGTGCTGATTGAAAAAAAAATATGCCTAGTCTTGGCTGATCCTACAGTTAAAGGGTCTTCTAATTGGGGACACAAATTGTAATTTAGGTTGGTTTTTGGAAAGAATGCATATATTTTATTTTTGAGAACTTTATACAACTGTAACAGATGTTGAATAATGGAACATGGAAGATTCATGCTCCAGACTTAATGGAAGGTGTGACTTAGTATTCGTTGTAAAGATTTCACTCAAGAAATCTGAATGCCTGCCAGCAACATTATCTTTGTTGATCATTGGTGATTAGAGGGTTAAAAATATATATGCAGTTTTTGCACTCAGCAACTTTCTTAGAAAAGTAATTTTTTGTAGTTACCATATTCTAAATCGATTGAAATCCAAAGGAGATGGTACTTTGGGGTATGTAAAATGTACCCTGGATGCCTAGAGGCTCTACTGCCCTCTCTATAAAGCGAAATTTAGGTGTGAAGGAGCGGCAGAGAATAGTGGCGCTTTGGTTTAGAGGGTAATGTAAATGACAGAATGACTGTAAATAGAAAATTTGTAAATCATAATAAACATGGACATGTATTTGCTTGAATGCAATGTTTTTTCACAGTTCAGCACATTCTGTGGGTCAAGCCTGATCATGTCCCAGCACTCACAAATCATAAAATGTAATTTAACATCTTTTATTGTATGAATAGCCTAAGATAAGCTTCAGTGCTAAAATTTATTTTGCAAACACTGGACATTTCAATTTAAAAAATCTATCTCTACTATAATATCTTACAAATGGATATTTTTTCAACTATTGGCAAACAAATTGCATCATGGAGATCTGCACTTGGCACATTCTGTTTGGTTTCGTATTCTGTGTAGAATAATCTTACTTTTTTACACTTTTCTGTAAATTTCAATGGGGTAATATATATATATATATATATATATATTTTCCCGTGCTTCCTTCATTAAAGTTAAGTCCTAATTCTTGATAAATAGTCTACTCTACCTAGTCGCACTACTGTGAAAAAATAGGAATCTAGTGGCCTTTTACGCTTTCCATAAAATATTCATTTTCTAGCGACCGAAATTTGAGGCTGGTAAATAGCATATAAATAATGTTAGCCTCGTTAGCGCTTTAATACAGGCTTTCGCACACAAAGTCCTTCTGAAATGTCTTTTCTTCCGGAAAAATCTCTTAAGAATTCTGAGTCGCAAACTTCTGAAAATACTGCGAAAAATTGGCGAGAAGAGGAAAGTAGACATTGGAATACTATCTTATTTGAATAGTTTTGTCCAGCGTGTTTGTATTTTTACATATCTGTAAACGTTTCCATAAATGGTCGTCTGAATTCAGTTATTTCCTAGCCATCCTAGGAACCTACGAGGATTTGCATAACCTGATCAAGTTCGTCGAAGTTTTCATTCGTTCTTTCGAGCTTGACGCTATCACTACAACGCGACGGGAAGGAAGAAGCGGGCAAACTCCAGGCCGCGCACACTTCCTCCGCATCCACCGATAAAGTTCCAGCACTTGCATCAAAATCGTACAAGGATAGGTCCACATCTCCAAATTCTAATTCATCGCTCAGCTCTAAGCCTAGCAAAGAGCTACAGCTTACAACATCCCGCTCATAATCGTGGTTATTTTTTTCTTTACCGGCATTGTTGTTCAAATCAGTCACCCGTTCCGTTTTCTCTCCCCAAGGGATGCGATCTCTCCGATCGCAATCCTTTGCATAGTCAAGTCCAAGTTCACGGATTATCTTATCCCCTAATAAGTTCATTTCTTTCTCAAAATGCAACGAATCAAGTGGCTTCTTCGAAACCTCACGAGATCTTGAGTGCATAAACATGCTATCTTGTGTTGCGAGTTTTCGAGTGTCAGCTTCGCTCGAGTTGCTTGCCGAATCAGAACATGATGCACCACAGAATAATTGCTTGATCTGCCTTTGTTCTTCTTCGATGTCGTCCTCGATCATACGGATTGTATTTGCAATGAGGACCGTTTTACTGAGCAATGGTTCAACATTACCGCAGTTTTTCCGGAGCTTGCAGATCGAGATGTTGAAAATTGTTTGTCGTTGGTAGCAACGAGTCTGCAAGTCCCCATCGGTATCGGTCAGTTTTCGTTTTAGCCCGTGTCCCCGGTCTTCTACCATTCTGAAATTAGAAAACAAAGATCATGTTTAACTTGCTCTCGTGGACGTTTTGTGTATTGACAGAGTTCGACGAAATTTGAAGGAAACAACGAGACTTGTCAAATGTCATGGCAGCGAACCTTTGCCGGGCTGCGATTCACTTACAACTCGCTTTTAATTTTTGTCTACATGAAAAGCACGTGAACCTTCGTTACCAGAAGATCCTGCTTTACTTTATTAGAAGGATGCTGGTATCCTTCAAGGGACTAATTCCCAAAAGATCACAGACACAAAGGCAAGTTAGAAATTTTAGCAGGTACATTTGGTATTTCAGACTTCAGTCATGAATTTCGTAAACATGATTCGATACACTTACCGAGTGTTTAACGTGGAAATCCAGCGCTAAGAACTGACAAAAAGTCTTGGAAACCACCTGCTCGAGTGTATCTCCCAACGACTAGTACTCCTGGCGGAAGGGTAGTGTTAGTAAATAGTAAAACTTGTCGAAAAGTCGGAAAAATGGAACCAAATGAAGTGTACCCAGTGCCGTGGTTCTGGAACATTCAAGCGAAACAAGACAAGTCGACTGTCTCCGTGACCTGACGCACGCCACTCAATGACGTCACATACCTTATATGGCCAGTCCATGACAGGTACTTCTTGACAATAACTCCAAATATGGGTCCTTGTGACAGTTCCGGTTTCTTTTTCGCTAGTGTGACTCCGACATTCAAAACAATTTTACCTCTAACTTTTCCAACTTAACAATCAAAAGTCTCCTATTAATTGCAACCGCATACGAGAGGATGCACAGCACAAGAGTAATTGAATTCATCAATTTTTGTTTGTAATTGTAGCGGAAACTTTACAGCTTCCACTGCAATTTTTTTGCGGAGGTGGGGGAAAAACCTGCACACCTTTTAACCTGATCAAGTCGTTGTTACACGATAGCAAGCTGCTTGTATTTCATAATTTCCCCTGATAAAAGTTCTACGGCTAAGCTTCAGTAGGTCGGTTTATTCGTATTTTGTGTTCTCTCTAGTCTTCAAAATACGATACGTATAATTTATGACGTACTTTATACGTCTTCCGGTTTATTCGC
The DNA here is from genome assembly GCA_030867875.1 of Actinernus sp. WN-2022. Taxonomy (NCBI): domain Eukaryota; kingdom Metazoa; phylum Cnidaria; class Anthozoa; order Actiniaria; family Actinernidae; genus Actinernus; species Actinernus sp. WN-2022. The sequence continues at coordinate 79,182,261 of JAOWCC010001589.1, forward strand.
ACTTCCGTCCGCGACATTTGACGGCCGCTCCGCTGGCTGAATCCTTTATTTGTCATTTTTGAAATGTCCATAGCTATAGACTTTTATATGCAAAAAATAGTCCGGCTTTATGCAAAAATGGCGATTTCCTTAAAATGGGAGAAAAGTAATTATTTCGCCAGTCTGGCCGCGAACAAGACTTATTTGTAAGTCTCCTTCCAAAATTAGTCAACAACTAGTCGTTGTCATCAAGTCATCAAGCTAAAAAAAAAGAGGCGAGCGTGACCACAGCAATACAACAACAACGATCTTTTATTTGCACCGAGATGGGGGAAAACTGATGAAAGATTCCATGCAGGCTCAGAAGACTGCATTAGAGGAAACTGTGGATACCTTGTATCGTGCCCAGGGTCTTCTCGGTCAGATCCAAGATGGCGGCTACTGCGGGAGAAGACCCTGGTAAAGGCTGAACTATCACGTATTCTGATTGGCTCTTCAGTTGTGACGCAAAGGTTGTTCAACAATGTTTTTATTGGCCCAACGTAACGGACTGAGTCCAGAGCTAAAGAGAACTTGAATATAGAAAAGGCGGCAAAAACTAACGATGCACTTTCTGTAAAAGGATCCCTCTGGATTCACAGCTAGTTGTAGTTATATATTATATGAAGAATTTACGAGAGTACAACAGGCAACTTCTCACAGTTCCATATATTAAAAAAATGTTTCGGCTTTCAGCCTTCATCAGTTAAAAAGTAAAAAGTAAATAAATTTATATTCAGGTTCAATGCTATATACACAGAAAGCTAATACAAGAGCGTTTTTTTAAATGTTGAATAAAAGAAATTACTGTTCCTCAAATAAATACAATAGGATTAAAATTCAATGTGAGCAGCCGTAATGATGCCGTAACCCAAACAGTTAGGTAATATCGCAAAGGTTATATAATACTGCTACTGAATGCTTTCTAAAGTTGTTACTGTGTGTTCTACTAAAGCGCTAATTACTAGTGTCTTTTTTTAATTCTTTTTTTTTTTTGTTCTACCTCTAGAAATATTACAATTTACTAAATTGTGTAAAACTATTTATAATGGTTCTATTCTTGGATTTGTATTCCCACCGTTTATTCATACCATTCACACCCTATTCAGTTCCCTTGGGAGTAGCATCTAAAATATGTAAATGCTTATAAATTATATATAAGACCTACGGTACAAAAATCCATAATAGAAAATATATAAGCAAATACCGTGAACAAAAATCCTGCAAAAATATGTTGGATCCGAAGTGAGGACCTATATATGCAGCCAAATATAAACAATTTGTGTTAGAATTTTACGTTGTATATCAACTTTGCTGTAGTCTTCGGACTTTTCATTCTTAATTGTTTATATTTGGCTGCATAGGTCCTCACTTCGAATCCAACATATTTTTGCAGGATTTTTGTTCACGGTATTTGCTTATATATTTTCTATTAAAGAAGGCCGAAACGTCTACATTAAATTATGGACCAGCGAAGAGTTCGCAAGTCACTATATATACTTATCTATATATCTATATAAATTATCTATATAAATTATCTATATATCTTAAGTATATAGAGAGAAGAAACTCATCCCTAATATAATCAATCAGAATGAAGGTGAAAGAGAAAAATATGCCCTGCATGGGATTCGAACCCACAGCCTCGGTATACTAGTCCAATGTGTTAACCACTACACCATCAGGACGACCACGCTGGCAACGCAGCCGACTTACTGGTTTTTGTGGTACCGTGAGTTTTCCCAGGCTTTTCTCTTTCGGGTTCGGGACGGGAAAGCCCATAACTTCTCAACTTAGCTTTCAACCTAAGGATCATTATTGATTCACAGGCACATATATTTATCTATATATATACATCCGTTTTCAAAAACATTGCACTGCAAATATATATATACACCTTTTGTATTCTTGTCAAATTTGACAGCTAAAACAATGGAGAACAAAAGGTATATATATATATAAATCAAAAGCAATGTTTTTGAAAACGAGTGTATATATATATATACAGCGAAGTGCAAAAACTTTGACCCCCCACACCTCAACTATATCGGGTGCATTATGGGTAGGAGTAAAGTCATTAAAATGCAACTACAGCCGATATCCGCGCGCATTTGCAAATCGTTATAGCGAAGACTTATGCAGTTGATTTAAAGTTCAAGATTTCATCTAGAATACAACATTTTTACTCGGGACAGGCAGGACAGCTTAAATAAACCTGAGTATTTAAATGCACTCTATATATTTACTGTTAGATCGAATATTTGCAAAACAGAACATATCCCTGGTCGGCGAAAAGAGAACGGGAAATGATCATGCCGAAGTTTCAGGTTCGAAGCGTGAATTCAGAACTATTTGTGAAGCTGTTAGGAGATCTTCTGATGACCTAAAATATCGAGATAACCCATGAAGAGGAGACATGATTACACCTGATCTGTGGGTTCAGGGCCAATATCAATTCGTTTGAAACTTTGACATTCTACATTTGTTGTCAGTGATTCTAGAGTTAGGGTTAGGTTAAACTGAGAGCGATGAAAAAAATTCAGCTCGATATCAGTGCAGTTATTCCGTTCTCTGTCTTCTACTTCTGTGAAGACTGAACTGATCAGTGTTATTAGACTGATATAACGTATCAAAGAGCAGAATGAAAGGATTCATATGTACTGACCTGAGCTGACCGGATGAACAGACTGCACAAGAGCCTGGCTTATAGTTGGAAAACGTATCGACAAAGCAAAATAAACACTTATAGTGTAATGTAAGGAAACCTCTTTCAGTTTGAACATCGAATCGTTTTCTTAACTGCTGTGTGTAATGTTTATTTTTAGCTGATCCCGATGAGACGAAATTCACAATCTGCGAAAAAAAATGCTGTTGTTTGAAGCCGCAATATAATTACAAAATGAAACTTCGAAAATTAAATATTCAAAAGTTTGTCGCGGCTCGTTATCTACGAAATTAGGAAACTAGGATTCACAACAAAGTGATGTTGTTAAATGGGACCACAGCTACTAACATTTTTGGTTTAATGACGAAGCTATAATAAACTGTTTCGTCACAATTATGAGATTTAAATAGCATACAAAATACATTTTAAGAATGAAAGAAAACTATGCAACAAAAATATGAACATTCAGCGATGCGAATCCAAGAATTATCGAACGTACCTTTCGTAAAAGCATCTACTAAAAAAAATATACCACAAAAACAGGATCCCTCCGAACCTTGAATAAAACTGGATAAGAGAATTTCAAGTGGAATATATAACTAAGAGTTTATTAGAATTTTTAAGAATCGTTTAATACCATAAAATATGGCAATGATATGGGGTACGTTAATTTCTATCCGTTTCTTAATCAAAATAATTAAATGTTTTATGAACTTGTTGTCAATAAATTTATGAAATTGTGTAAACCTTTAAGCTATTTTAATGTCTTCAATTTTCCGCGAAACAGTTTCAAAAATAGCGTTGAATTCTTGCTTCGCAGATGAAATTCGGCATTATAGTTCTGAACGTAAACATTAATTTATAATATAAAATCAGGAAAAATATTTGTCCAAACAGTAAATAGAGAGTGCATTTACTTTACTTTAAACTTTCCTGCCTGTTCCGAGTAAAAGTGTTGTATTCTAAATAAATTCTTCAACTTTAAATCAACTACACAAGTCTTCGCTATAACGATTTGCAAACGCGCGCGGATATTTGGCTGTAGTTGAATTTTAATGAACTTACTCCTACCCATAATGCACCCGATATAGTTGAGGTGCGGGGGTTCAAAGTTTTTGCACTTCGCTATATATATACCTTTTGTTCTCCATTGTTTTAGCTGTCAAATTTGACAAGAATACAAAAAGGTATATATATATCTATTTCCAGTGCAGTGTGTTTGCAAATGGTATATATATATATATAGATTCATTACTCAAATCTTATCAGCAAAACCATTTTAAATAACCTTAAATCCATTGTATAGGTAAGAGTAATAGATGAAGTGCATTGCTGTATAGTTTTCTGGTAAGTTTCATCAGTGGGAAAGCCAGGAGAAACCGTTAAATCTGAACATGTGCTATCGATCACTTCGCTTCAGCGCTAACGGAAAATGAACGGCTTTTTGGGATTCTCTCAGTTCTATCTTAGATACATCCTGGTAGCATTGTGATACCCTTCCACAGTTTCTTTATCCAAATAAACTCCATTTCGAGCCGTTTAGTAGACCTGTTTTCACTGCATCGTACACCGCGTGGAAATACCGTTAATTTCGCTTACTCCGGAATGGTTTGTATGCACGTGATGAAATATTCCATATTTAGCTTGGCCGCCATCTTGGATGGCCACATCACGTGATTAAAATCTCGAGGATTTCTGGAGACTTTTGGTCACGTGATTCAGCCTTTACCAGGCCAGGGTCTTCTCCCGCAGTAGCCGCCAACTTGGATTTGACCGAGAAGGCCCCGGGAACAATATAGATTTACCTAAGTTTCATAACTTTCATAAATTTACCTAAGTTTCATAAACGCCATAGTTAGATGTGGCAAGCTAGCCTCGTTTTCATGATTATGGCATCATTTTTTTGCAGAAGATCTAGATCCGGCTCCTGGTGATTAGGGTTAAAGGTTGAGGGGGAGGGAATCACATCCTGGCCTTTATATTTTGTGTACGCCGCCGGCGTTATTTTTCACTGAACAAGCCCAAAAGCCACGATGTTGGCCTACCCAGAGGTCCTTCTCGCTAAGTTTACTCAAGGGCACTCGCTTAGCGAGGAGGACCTCTGCCACCAAATGTTTTTGTTGAATAAAGTTTGTTTTCGATCAAACAATTCATCGAACAAAAAAATGTTGCGGGCCAAACACCATCCAACATGGTCTTTCCATATGAATACATCCCGGAAAACCTTCCCTTGTTTGTGTTTATTTAGGCAAGAAATCGGACCACCCTGTTCAAGTATATGGCGATTATCCAGATTCTTCTACGCTGCTGGATTCTATCTACTAAGGAGGAGGGGAGGAGAGGGGTGGGGTGAGGTGGGGGTGGGAAGGGGAGGGAGAGGGAGTAGGAGGGGAGGGATCACGGTGTGGTGTGCGTCCCAAAATGACCGAGATCTTATCCCAGAGATTCCGGGGGATGGAGGTGGGGGACAGGCACCGTAACCCCATAGGACCCTGTATATTGACTAGAAGGTTTAAAACAGTTTGATTCTAAACATTTTCCTGTTTATTGTTAAGATCACAAGCAACAAGTAGAATATTTTGACATGACATAGCACGAAGTTGTAGCTCATTCTGTGTTTCACTTTTTTCGTACAATGTTCAGCGAGCCACGTTACACTGTGTTATGTGAATGCAGCCGACCTTTATTCGGCCCACATGCCTGTCGGGTACGAAGTGTATGCCCAATTGAACTGCTCCATTCTGACATTATCGAAGTTCTTCAGTGTAAAATTTTAGCTTGCCGTCCAAAGAGGCAGTAACAAGCTGTAGGGAAAACACGTAAAGGTAAAAAAAGGTATTCATTTATATAGCGCAAATTCTATATTTATATATTCAAATCGCTTTACAGGGTTATTTTGGGGATACGGGACTGCTATTGTGGCGCAATGTGCTGCCGTGCAGTTCACAATCATGAGTTAGTACCTCAGAATACCTGGCTGTTGTGTCGGGAGACAATCTCCTACTCTTTCTCGAAATAACACAACAGGTTCTTTCACGTCCCCTCGTATAGATTCAGGAGGCCTTCACCCCATTTGGACTGCATTGACAAAGAATTCCATTGTTTTAGGGTTAGGGTTTGTATTGTTTCAGGGTTAGGCATTGTTTAGGTAGCCAGTACTATTCGAAGTTCCGAGGAGGTGAAGGCCGCCCCAATAGATTAGAAGGGGAAGGGAGTAGCACGGAACCTCTCGAGACCTGTATTCTGATTGCACCCATCATACTATACTTCTATTGCTTCTGTACTGCACTTTCTAAAGGTTAGGGTGTTTTCTATTGTTGGGTAGGCCAATACTGTCGCTCGTTTCGAGAAGTTCCACCCGACCCGGGGAAGGAGACAAGGCCAACGACTTATACGTCCCTGCCCAAGGACACGGCTGGGATTCGAACCCAGACCTCCCGCATTCTAGACCGTGCTTTACCAACTGAGCTAACAAGTGCTAACTGAACTAACGTGAGTGCAATAATTAATTTGCTTTAAAAGCAAAGCTACAATATTGTCGTGAATCGTGCTCCTGTGAGAAATCAGTAAATTAAACAGCTAAAGCGCGACAGGTATCATAGAAGGGACAAAAACTTTGGAAAGAAGGTGGTATGTTTCACTCCTGTAGAACGAAAATACTCAAAACGTTTTTGCATTTGCGTCGAAATACAGAGAGTCTAATGCGAATTGGAATTGGTTGTTTTCTGAGGAAAGTTTTAGAGAAAAAATCGGAGCAAGAGCGAGATACCCAACAAACTCACAGAGAACGCAGACAAATCTCTGGCAGTGACCACCCACCCTCAGTGGACTGATTTTGCCATATATATGGAGTTCATTAACAGTATCCCCAATTAGAAATACCATGCTAAATACATTTTACACTCAAATAATGTACAATTTAATATTATGTTATATTATGGCGCCGCGTTTTGGGATCGACCTCGGGTCATAGAGGTAAGGCGAGGCGCTTACTTTTAACCCCTCCCCTTCCTTCGGCTCTCCTCGTGCGCAGATCTGAGAATTGAGGGCCCAGGGCCCAGTTGCATAAAACACCCGTAACACGCCGGTAAGTGCGTACTTAAGTGTTCCCGTAAGTTAGGTGTGCTGCATAAACAGACTTAATTGACTACTTAAGATCTTCACCTAAGTATTGAATCTTAAGATTGTTTTAAGTGACCACTTAAGTGCTGTTTATGCAACAGAATTTACAGGCGTTGCATAAAACTCTCGTAACCTCTAATATCACTCGTAAAGTTACGGGACCTTCAGAAGTCCCGTAAGTCTACACGTCACCAATATATGTTTTTCTTTCTGAAGTAATTTTAATACATTTCTGTACAGTTTTTGTCTTATAGGTTTTTTATTTCAGTGTACCCAAATGAATTTATCAATTACACGATTCGAAGTGTTAGAAAAATATACAGTGTTAAGTCTTATTTTTTGCTATCATTCTTGTCATCATTAATTGATTGTTTGTTTATTAAGTTAATTTCCTTTATTTATTTACTAAGAGAAGAAAGATCGGATGAATTCAGCGCGATGTTTTCGTCCCTCGACAGTTTCATCAGCCTCTTCGTGACCATCATAGCCATCACCATCGTCATCGTCGTTAAGTGCAAGGTCGCGACAGAAATTGTGCAAAATACAACAAACTACAATAACCTCACAACATTTTCCCGGTTTGAACCTGAGTTCCTTTAAACAAGCCCAACGCCTCTTCGAAATACCGATTATTCGTTCTACTACAGCGCGAGTCGATTTATGGGCAGCGTTATAGCGTCTCTCCGCTGCTATCATAGCGGGGTATTCTGTAATTGGTACTAATAACCATGGTAACAAGGGATAGCCTTTATCCCGAAGAACTACACCATTCGGCAAACGTGGTAGTAATTTCTCCTTGAATCTTTCATACAAATGCGAATGTATTACACGTAAATGGACCCGTAAGTTGTCCACTTATACGATAACGATACGTGTGCTTTTTGCAACACACTTAAAATAACCAGTAACCGTTACTTAAGTGTGCACTTAAGTGGAGGTTTTATTCAACCGGACCCAGGGACGGAACGAGAAATAAACTTCAAAGCGTCAATTCACCACAGATGAAAGTTCTTTAATTGACGAAAAACCTAAACGACAAAAACTGTACAGAAATTTATTACAATTACTTCAGAAAGAAAAACATATATTGGTGACGTGTAGACTTACGCTTTACGAGTGATATTAGAGGTTACGAGAGTTTTATGCAACGCCTGTAAATTCTGTTGCATAAACAGCACTTAAGTGGTCACTTAAGACAATCTTAAGATTGAATACTTAGGTGAAGATCTTAAGTAGTCACTTAAGTCTGTTTATGCAACACACCTTACTTACGGGAACACCTAAGTACGCACTTGCGTGTTACGGATGTTTTATGCAACTGGGCCCAGGGCTCCAGCGTGCAAACATACCTCAGGTCGTGCAGGATGGAAGGCAACGTCTGATACCACGTCGGTGTGCCCGGTTAGCCGATGGCAGAACGACGTTCCACGAATATCAAACAAATACGCCTACAGGAGCGAGAAAAAGGTTCTGTCCTGAGCGTGATTATTACAATTCAAGTTAACAGGCCTGTGTAATTATTAGGAAAGAAGATTTTTCCAGTGATTAGGAACTGAGCTTGATTAAATTCCTCGAATTTACAGTTAATCATTTTATACATAGAAATGAAAGGGATAAGGGATACTCGGGATAATCATATCGAAGTTATTTCAAACAAAATTGCTTCCCGGCGGCATTGGACCCATAAAAGGAATAAAACCATTCGTTCCTTTTAATATATATAACGCTTTAGTCCGGTTCTGTGGAATATTTGCGCAACAAAGAATATCTAAAGTCTTTCAAATCTGAATTACGCTGGTACGATTCCCAGAATATCTCGTGTAATATAATAGTTGACCTTACTAGCAGATTCACGGCACCCATATTAAGCAGGTTTTTAATTTACTTGTATCGTATATTTGAATTATTAGGTCAAGTAAAAATTAACACGTTTATATAGTCTGATCAAGAATAAACTGGTCGGGAAATATAATGGATTTACTACAACTGCTATAAAAAGTAAAAAGAAAGCTCACTATGCACCCAAACAACCTCTAACTCGTACCAAGTCCTTTTCAATGCCAGAAAAAAGTAAAAACAAGAAATAAAATATATATAAAAATAAAAACGGCCGCATCCTCCTTTTTTAAGATACTAGCTTAAAGGAGAACTGAAGCCTGAAATCAACTTTAGCTCAATGAGTAGATCTAAACATGAAAAGATTCATACCAAAATTTATTTTACTGTGTTTTGCGTCAAAGGAAAAAAAACTGCATATCTTCCTCCCAATCGCCACTAAGTACAGACGGCTCAATTCCTGTAATCTGTGACGTACTATACGGGGATTCAATTACTTTTGTCATGTTGTTCTCGGCTTTGAATAGATGGACTAACGACTCATAATTGCGCACTATTGTGCTTTCTTTGTGCTGAACGTGTGGTTGTTTTTCCTTGGTATGCATGACGTACGATACGGAGGAAAAAAGCACTGAATTGAGCCGCCAAACTAGCCTGAATTTCAGCCGTCTCCTCTGGTTCGTTCCTACCAAGAGAGACGTCTGAATCCACTAGCTGATAATGCCGTCCAGTGACGTCAAAGGAGATTAAAATTTTAATTTATGCAAATAAAACTGCCACGGCGGCTGTAAAAGAGTTTGTTGGGTCACAAAAACAAAGCCTCTTAAAGTGCCTCTTAAATGTATGCTGTGAAAATCTTTTTGAAGCAACAAATCCTTCAGTAACATTTGAGGCGTTCGTCTTCCGTTTACTAGTCATAGTCTCTCGATCTGCCGTTCGGTTCGAGACAGGGAGAGATTACCTTTGTAAATAATGCAGCAGAAAAGTAGAAAAGCATCGAAGGATATTTGGAGAATTTACAAAGAAGTTCGAAGACTTTTACGGGAAAGAACAGTTCCTTGAAGAGAGTAGCGACAATTTTACCACTGAGTGTGAACGAATAATCGATTATCAACAACCCCGCGAACGCGACTGGCGACGTGATAAAACGTACATGTTTACAGAACAGCCGGCCGGTTATTTTGCAGGACACTTTCAGTCCATTTCCAGATGTTTTCCTTACGAATTCAAGGTCTTTTCCAAAGACAATCACTCCACTGAAACTCAACGATCAACAACCGCGAGTCCAAAGTGAATCCTGCCGTCTTCTCGGATGAGTTAATTATGATAATTATGCGAAATTATAGAATATGAACCAATCAAAGATCACTACCAGGTTTTCTGGTAGTGACGTCACTGGACGGCATTATCGGCTATTGGATTCAGACGTCTCTCTCGGGAGGAACGAACCGGAGAAGACGGCTGAAATTCAGGCTACCGCCAAACAAACTAGCTTTATCATCGGAGAATCTGCTATTTTTCGACCTTCAAAACATATTTCCTCTTTTTAGACGTGCACCACAAAGAAATAAAATAGCAGAACTTATTTCTCTTGAATACAAGTTTGTATAGTTGTCGGATTGATTTAGGGTTCAGTTCTCCTTTAAATAAGATATACTGTTTATGTAAAACCGAGCATCATGCAGTGTCGTATCAGATTTACAAACACGAGTTAGAACATGGTCACACCCACTCGACCAATCAGCGTTTCCCATTTCAGCTGTCTAAATCCCATAGTTAAGTAATTAGTATTCTCTATATAGAGAATACTAATTACTCCCCTAGTCTAGATCCTGTATATTATTTCGAAATGTTTAGAGTTTCTCACAGTAGTTGCCAATAATTTCAAAAAAAAATGTCTCGTGGATTGTGACCAAATTCTAAGACGATTAGATAATGAACACTCGAGTTCTATGTGATTTAGAGTGCCGAGCATTTTAGATAGAATTTATATCTAAATGCTCGGCACTCTAAATCACATAGAACTCTCGTGCCATTATTTAACCCTTACATAAAACACGTGCTGATAAAAGACGTGCTGCGAGTTTTTGGAACGGCTTCAAAAACGTTGATGTATAGAGTCACGTAATTCAGTTATTTTGGCGAGACGATCTATTTCAGCCGTAAAAATCGAAGCAACAGTTTATGTAAATGAGGACCATAACTATATTAGATAAAAAAAATTAAGTTATCGGTAGCCGGTACGTGCCGCAGTTTGTCCCACTCATACAAAATCTGCTCTTACTATCTTATCATACTCGTAAATGTATGCAAAACTGCAGCTGATAAGCAGCACAAGTGGGTGTTCTTTAACACGAGTAGCAGTAGCAGGGATGATTTCAGGGCTATAATTTAGCTAGTATTTGTAATGGAGTTAAGCTGCGGTACAACCCCTGCCATGGCTCATTGAATGATCAAAGAGTTGTGAAATATGACCTTTTTGTTATACGACCGAGACTCGCACTGCATACTCGCACTCTAGCCCGCGAAAACAGCCGGGATCAAGGGGGAGGGGGTTGGGAGGGGCTGCATTAGGGACCTTACGCACCAAGGACGGCAACGGCTGTGACGACGGAAAGTAAAAAAAGTGTTTTCTCACGAAATTAGGTGTTTATCGTTTCATTTATTCGCCTTTTATCACTTTTCACATCCATATTTTGGAAAAATATTATAAACATACAGTTACGTTCATACCGGACGAAAAACGGCGTGTTTAACTTTTTATGTTCGCGTTCTTTTATAAGCTTTACCGCCTCCCGGTTGGTTCAGTGGTTAAGCTCCGGTCTGACGAGCGGGAGGCCGCCGGTTCAAAACCCCGGATGTACCAACACTCGGGGTCTTAAAATAACTGAGTAGAAGGTGCTTCCTTTGTGAAACAATCTCGTTCTCCAACTGCAAATGGTTAGGCCTTCACGTCTTCTCGGATAGAAGATCGTAGGTCCCACGTCGGCCTCAAGTTTATCAGTCTCACCAGACTGTCACGAGTTACCGACGTTAAATAAAGTTACTTTACTTTACTAACATGAAATTTGGGGTTTTCACGTTGTGTTTTATAATTAAGACTATAGTTTTATGCCGTCGTCCAAGACGTTGCCGTCCTCGGCTCGTAAGGTCCCTATTTTATGCCCGACGACGGCTGTTCCGCAGGCCAGTCACGCTTAATTATTTGTCACAGCGTTTACCAGGCTGTCATAAAAAGAACTTGCGCAACGGTAGAAACATGCGTCAACAGGAAAGGCGTGTCGAGTGTTTATTTGAAACTGCCCACACAACAAACCTGACACGCTAGTACGTCGCGTCACGCAATTAACGATAACTCACCGAGCGGTCCTCAGAACCTGTGGCAATGAATCTTGAGCAAGGACTTATAGCAAGGCCCACAGGATGGGATCTGTTTACGTGACCCTCGTAACGCCTGACACATCTGCGAATGAATATTTCAACAAGTCAGTAATGTCACGCAATAACATCCCCCAAAATTTTTTTTAATACATTTGGCTGGACATATTAAACGTTAAACAAATATAAAATCTCTTCAATATATACACTTTTTATAGTCCCTATTCATAAATGCGTATTTCTGTTTCAATAGTTTATCCACATGTACAGAAAACATTGTCATTACCACGCGAAAGAGCATATTAACATTAGTAATCTTGTGAAATTTAAGGGCTGTAGCTTAAAAAGCAACGAAGTTACAGCCATTTGAAATTAGAGAGATTTGTATGAGAAAAACATCCGAGGCCTTTCCAGCCTCGCTCTCATGTTTTTCCAACATTAGAAACCAGACCATAACGTCTGCTATATTCTCCACATTGCTCTAAAACTGAACACAAGCACTAGTTTTAATGTGATCTTTCATGTGGCAGCATTGGTTTCCCTCTACAGATTAATCTTCCAAATTATGCAAATTAGGAGGCGGCCATTATGAGTTCGGTCAGTATACTATAAACTAATATTGCAGAATAACGGGAACAAATACCCACGAGCAAAGAAGAGAAAATTGGTTAGCGTCAAGTGAGTGTGATTTGACTAAGGAGTGGTATATATACGTAAACCGGTGTGAAAGATGAGAGAAGTGGTTAGCGTCAAGTGAGTGTTGATCTGACTAAGGAGTGGTTTATATACGTAGACCGGTGTGAAAGATGAGAGAACTGGTTAGCGTCAAGTGAGTGTTGATCTGACTAAGGAGTGGTATATATACGTAAACCGGTGTGAAAGATGAGAGAAGTGGTTAGCGTCAAGTGAGTGTTGATCTGACTAAGGAGTGGTTTATATACGTAAACCGGTGTGAAAGATGAGAGAACTGGTTAGCGTCAAGTGAGTGTTGATCTGACTAAGGAGTGGTTTACATACGTAAACCAGTGTGAAAGATGAGAGAACTGGTTAGCGTCAAGTGAGTGTTGATCTGACCAAGGAGTGGTTTATATACGTAAGTGGTTAGCTGTATCAAATGGCTGTATCTTCGTTGCTTTTTAAGCTAAAGCCCTTAAATTTCACCAGTGTGAAAGATGAGAGAACTGGTTAGCGTCAAGTGAGTGTTGAACTGACCATGGAGTGGTTTATATACGTAAACCGGTGTGAAAGATGAGAGAACTGGTTAGCGTCAAGTGAGTGTTGATCTGACTAAGGAGTGGTTTATATACGTAAACCGGTGTGAAAGATGAGAGAACTGGTTAGCGTCAAGTGAGTGTTGCTCTGACTAAGGAGTGGTTTATATAGATAAACCGGTGTGAAAGATGAGAGAACTGGTTAGCGTCAAGTGAGTGTTGATCTGACTAAGGAGTGGTTTATATACGTAAACCAGTGTGAAAGATGAGAGAACTGGTTAGCGTCAAGTGAGTGTTGATCTGACTAAGGAGTGGTTTATATACGTAAACCAGTGTGAAAGATGAGAGAACTGGTAGCGTCAAGTGAGTGTTGATCTGACTAAGGAGTGGTTTATATAGATAAACCGGTGTGAAAGATGAGAGAACTGGTTAGCGTCAAGTGAGTGTTGATCTGACTAAGGAGTGGTTTATATAGATAAACCGGTGTGAAAGATGAGAGAACTGGTTAGTGTCAAGTGAGTGTTGAACTGACCAAGGAGTGGTTTATATACGTAAACAGGTGTGAAAAATGAGAAAACTGGTTAGCGTCAAGTGAGTGTTGATCTGACTAAGGAGTGGTTTATACACGTAAACCGGTGTGAAAGATGAGAGAACTGGTTAGCGTCAAGTGAGTGTGATCTGACTAAGGAGTGGTTTATATACGTAAACCGGTGTGAAAGCCGAACATACCAACATTAACATGAACCATGGGAAATACATATCAACTTCTGAACTACATCCATGTAATTTATGCTTTATAAAAGTCTTGCGCAATTTATACGGCTACGGTTAGCAGTTAACTCAGAAAAAGTGAAATATTTCCGCAGATTTATGGCTAACGTTAAATACAAAATAACTGGCCTGACAGTTCCTTAAAAGCTATCGTCCCACAATGCCACTTTTTCCTTGGTTGTTTTTCGTCACGTTTTCTTGTCTTCATATAACTTGTATACCCTGATGAAGGTTGCCGGGCCAGCCGAAATATTGGTTCAAATACGCTTCCCAAATCGTATAATCAACCTTGCATCTTTTATTACTATTTTGATGGCTGAAAGATATTATAAAGAGAGGATAAAACTAAAAGAAAACACAAAATTAAAACGATAGTAGTACTGAAGTAACGCTCTCAAAGTATTGCCCACCACAGTGGAACGTATAATTGTCCATAAAAAGAAAGCAATTGATGAGAGATAACAGATATGTTCAACGGAGCTGAATAACTAGCTTATAGGGCGTGTGCTAGAGTTGACGTGTAAATCGGCGGGAATCAGTTTTCCCGCCGTGCTGGTCAGCACAAAACTATTCAAGGTCAAGGCCTGGTCAAGGCCTTAAGTCACGTGCTTGTAGTGAATTTTATCCGGCATTGTTCAAAACTTAAACTACACTGTTCGAAAGACGTTATTTTCTTACTTAGTTTCTGAAGGAAATGGTCTGAGTATTGAAGCTTATCCTTGCCTTAAAATTCTTATTCTTAGCAGAAAACATGAAGGTACTCGCAAAGTTTTAAAATTTAGCCACGTTATTCAGCTATGTCGGATAACTTGCCCGCCTGCTTGAGTTCTCAGTGGTCCGACTTGTAAACCGCTCACTTCTTCGCTCAAACAAGACCCAAACCACACCGCGGCAAAACGTCACGCGTATGCGTATTTGCTATTTCTTGTCGACGCGGCCGCCCCCAGTTTCTCGCGAAAACTGAAATGAAACAACTGGCACATGCCGTGATTTTAAAATTTCTGCTTAAAAGTATCCATTTGTGAACTGTTTTGTCAAAAAAATTAAGAAAACTACTTAAAAGATAAGCCTACGACTTTACAGGTTGAAGTTTTCTTAATTTGTAATTCACTGTGAGTTCACTAAGTTATAAAAGTATTTACTAAAAAAGTTTAAGCCCACGGTAATTTGTATTTGATAGCAGAGCCTTCGTTCTTTCGGCCAGCGGAGCATACCGTTTTGCCGCGGTGTGGACCCAAATATTCGCACGATAGTTAACCGTTTTCAAATCTGATAGAGCGGATTTCAATTGAGTGTCGGAAGTGTTTTGGTTTTGCATTTACTAAGCTCTCCTATTGGCTGAGAAAGTAAGCCAACCAATCAGAATCCAAAGTAAAACCAAACGCAAATTGGTTTTGGTTTTGCTTTGATTTGTCGTTGGCTCACAGGGAAGCCATTTATGAGTTACTTATGATTACTCGCTCCTATGATTGGCTGGCCGTGGGTAGTTTTGCGTTTGGTTTTACTACACTCAATTGAAAACCGCTCTATTTGCAAGGTTAGTGATCGCTGGGGGACTAAACCGGAAACATGCCGATTGAGATTCACAATCGTCTCCTTTCGCTGGTAACATTGTTGTCCATTCTGATAACAGTGTTTTGTAATGATTCCATTTGGTCAAGCTAGTGAAGGTACGCGATATTAATATTCTGTTACAAGCTCAGTTCGGTCTACAAGTACAGCAGTAGAATTAACAGACGATTGACCCGTAGAATGAATATCACTATTATACCAAATCGTGGATGTTTGTTTCTCGTGCTTAATGACGTTTGGCTCCAAAGGGTTATTCATAAGATCGGGAGTTTTTTAACTTGTTGCTTTTGCTCCCAAGTGTGGAAGAGTTAAATCCATATCAAAACTACTACAATGATTATACGATTGTGTTTATTGAATTGATAAGAGCGGTTGCCATGGTAACACATCGGCCTCGCGAAGCAGACTCACTAATTTTATTTTAAGATTCTCTGTCGTCCGTTATACTTTGCGAGGGTGTAGCTATTGTTACATACGTACCTTCTGGAAATAATAAAACAATACTACATTATATTGCTTGTTGTTTTTACGCTTTCCTCGAGTCGCGTAACTGTCGACAGAGAGTCTTTAAAGTGCAACTAACCCCTTTTGCAATTTTTAGACATATGAATCTTTGAAAGGTTTTGAGTACTTCTGCGAAGAAATTTTTGGCTTACAGAGAATACTCTATGTTCTAGGCTTGTTTGAAATGGTGAAAATTTGACCTTTCCTGACCCATGACCGCGCAAGAAAAAGCCTGGGTCAATTCTTGATCTTACGGCACCTCATTAATGCATTATTCTCCATGGCGCCTTTCCATCACAACAATATCGATATATAGAGAATATATACAGTCTGTGAGTTGTTAGTAAAGAAAACAGTTATTTTAGACAAAATGCTAAATATTTATTCAAATTATTGCAAAGTCGAATGAGTTGGATGACGTAAGATCAAGAATCGACCCAGGCTTTTTCTTACGCGGTCATGGATCAGGAAAGGTCAAATTTTCACCATTTCAAACAAGCCTAGAACATAGAGTATTCTCTGTAAGCCAAAAAATTATTCGTGGAAGTACTCAAAACCTTTCAAAGATTCATATATATAAAAATTGCAAAAGGGGTTAGTTGCACTTTAAGATATAGAAGAAAATAAGAAATTTCAAAGTGCGCTTTTGAAAATATAGCAACAAGGATATAGCAAAAAATCGTCTAAAGGCGGTGTATTAATGTATGAAATTAAAATGTGTCTATATATCCTAGTCCAGTCAGTATTGGGCTTACGTAATGACATCCAAATACGATAATAATAATAATAATAATAATAACTTTATTTACACACGGTAAACTCATCAGGATTTACATATGAAAATAACGTAAGATTAAAAAAAACTACAATAAAAATACTACTAATAACTAGACTATAAGCTTATATACTGACTATAAGCGATTAAAATATTGTAAGAACTATTAAACTACTAATATTGAACTTTAATTATAATTAATAATTAACTCTATATGTCTACAAACATCAACAAAAGGACCTGCTTTACATGAGTGCCGTGCTTTTACTTAATAATCTAATTGATGTCAGAAAAGTAACTGCTGCAGGCAGAGCGAAAATTGCAAATATTACTCCGAATTACGAATATTACTCCAATCCTATTTGAACTGCATTGGTTGCCAATTGAGAAACGTATAACTTTTAAGATTTTGTGATTGACTTTTAGGGTATTGAATGGACTCCTAACCTTTTCCGTAATAGACCCTAAGCTATGGAATAACCTTCCGCTAGACATTAGAATTAGTTCTACTGTTTCTATTTTTAAAGGGAACCTCGGCTGAAAAACAATGTTTGCTCTCAAGTGTTTGTTATGGATGCTTAAGTCTGTTTCTGTGTTTATCTCCAGTAAATTGTACACTAGATGTCATTTATGCAACAATTTTCCGGTCGATAAAACTCATTTGAATTTTCTGCGCGCCGCCATCTTGAATTTTATGACGTCACAGTGTTGCCTCACTGTCAGAAAACAATAGCTCTTTTGTTATGCGACAATAGGGGCAACACTGTGACGTCATGATATCCAAGATGGCGGCGCGCAGGAAATTAAAATGAGTTTTATCGACAGGAAAATTGTTGCATAAATGACATCTACTGTACAATTTACTGGAGACAAACACAGAAACAGACTTAGGCATCCATAACAAACACTTGAGAGCAGACATTGTTTTTCAGCCGAGGTTCCCTTTAAGTCTAAGTTGAAAAATTTGCATATAGTTAATTTTCTGATTTTATAGTCTTATATCAATACAAATAACAAATAATTAAATATGTATATGTACACATTTTACTTATTTGTATCTTATGTAATAATTATGATTAGTGATAGTTATATAAATTAGCTATTCATTTTATTATTGCTGCCAAGCGAGTGAGAATTAGCGAACGAGCGAAGGCAGCTTACTATTCAGGGCAAGCTTTGAGAATCGCGGATTATCCTACCGGTTTGACTAGTTTTTCTAATTCAACCAATCATGAATGTAATTCGTACAAACCAGTTTTGCACATGAGCCAATAAGCAACGTCGCAGTGTTTTCCGGAAAACTGGTTTAAACTGGCTTAACCGAGGTAATGACGCAGTGATTAAAACAACGACAAAATACAACCCGGAGACGAGAGCGATATACTTGAGAGAGGAAAGAGATTTACGTACTATATTATTAGACGATTTCATCGTACGAGTGTTCATGAACCATGAGAGCTTCGTTGAATTGTGTTGTGCATGGTAATCATACCTTACGCATTCAGTTCAAACCAAAAGCTGTATTTTTTCTTTCATTCAATGAAGTGTTGTATCGTTGTTGTTCAAAACAAATGCAGCCTTATAATTAGTAGAGAATAATATAATAATACAGTGGAACCTCGATTTAACGAAGTGCCAAGGGACTGGGGAAATTGGTTCGTTATATCGAGGGTTCGTTAAATCGAAAACCTCGTTATAACGAATTTGCGGAAAAACAACCAAAATGTTCGTTATATCGAGGTATAGTTAATAATTGTTTTGTAACGAAGGTAATAGAACTAATACGAGACAAAGAGGATAAAGCGGATCTGTAGATGTCTCGATAGTGCAAGTGTCTGTACTGTATATACACATCTAATGAGCTATTGACTGAGAGGTTGTTCTCTTGTTACAGGATTAAAGGCCCGGGGGGGGGGGGGGGGGGGGGTACTTACATGAAAAATGGGTATGTATGTGAGGCCAAGAGGCTCAAACCCTGACCCTGTTTGACCCAATCCGAGCTCCAAAACCTTGATTGCCCCCTTTTTGGGAAAAAAAACCTGATTGCCCCTTCTTTAAATTGTTTTCAAAACACGGTCGGATATATATCCTGGCCGGTATACCACGTATCGGGATTTCATGCAAAATACGGAACATTTCAAGTCGGGACGTGGCATTGGGTAAACAAATCAGCAGATGAAGTATGACATAGATAAAATTAGCGGCGTCACGATGTATGGGAACCTCAGTGCTTGCATGTGGGCAGGCGATAAAAATGCGGCAACAGAAGGTCTTTTTTTGACATAGTAGATAAAAAAAATGAACTGCCTAAAAAATACTGAACCCCGACCCTGACTGCACCCAAATTATACTCAAATCCTGACCCTGATCTGCCCAAATCAGGTCAAAACCCTGACCCTACCTGCCCAAACTGAGCTCAAAACCCTGACCCACCCGGGCGGCACATACATAATACGTCACAAACAGGAGTACCCCCCCTGGGATTAAAGGATTTTCATCGCTGTTGGTCTGTTCCGCATTGATTCATCTTTTGTCGCGTGTTGACATTTATTCGTTATATCGGGGTAGATTTTTACATTTGGGCTGCCGGATTGTGTTCGTTTTAACGAGGATTTCGTTATATCGAGGTTCGTTATATCGAGGTTCTGTTACATACATTTTACTTGTAATTTTGCCGGGCTGAAGAATATCGTTCGTTATACCGAGGACTTCGTTATATAGAGGTTCGTTAAATCGAGGTTCCACTGTATATTTCCTCTTGAAGTCTAAACATATAATTCGAAGCGCCTGTTTTGCAGGCTATATTCCCTTTGGCAGGTTAAACCTAGTTAAACCTAGTATTATATTATTATTAAAGTTGGTTTCATTCTCTACTTACTTGTTTGTCCTAAGATCCCATAATTTAATCCCATCAGACACCGCGACCGTCAGGAACAGGTCGTAAGCCTCTGACGAATGAGACGTGTACGCCGAACCCTGTGGAGAGAAAAGTGTTGCCACTGATTACTGGTTAATTCCAAGCTCCGATTATCAAATTTTCAGCACATTTTTAAAAAGAACTTTTTGAAACAAAACATATATTTTCGAAAAAGGAAGGTTTTTCAACCGTGTCAAGCACTAATTGCTGGTTTTCACTCAATCCCCAGAGATTCAAATGACAAAGGGCATGGCGGCCATGTTGGTGCCCCAACAAAAGAAGCTAACGAGGAATGTATTGTTTGAGGGCACCAACATGGCGGCTATGACGTCACGTGAAAGCCAAATGGAAAACAAGGCGATAAGCCCTAACCAGTTATCATTGGCTAAAAACCAAATTACAAACAGACTGTCCCAAAATACCATATTTTCGCTAATGCGCATCTGTGCTACGCATTTTCGAACAAAATTTCAGTTACATTATCTTACATAAAAATGCAATCTCGTTCCCAGAGCCCGCGTTCCTTTTGGTCAATCAAAAACGTGTGTTCTGGAAACGATGTTGTTTAAGGGCCATCCATACCACGGCAAAAAGTTAAAGTTTTAGGTTAGAGACCGGCCATTAATTAGAGGGGGAGGGCTGGTGAAAAAAGGGGGTTGGTCCCCAACGGCATAGTAAGCTAGAGGGGGAATTGGGGGGAGGGGTCATCCACAATTGAGCATGGCGTTTCTCACCAGCCCCCCTCTAATTAACGACCAGTCCCTTGCGCTTTAAAAGTTGACGAAGCATTTCACAGACCTAAAAAACGTTTGATTTATACCTAGTTTGTTTCTTTTAGTTTGCGCGGGAAACTGGCGTGACGGGCACGCGGCTAGACTCACCAAAAGCGCATACGCCTAGCGTTTTGCTGCAGTGTGGTTAAGGGCAACTCACCTGGTTCTGACAAATACTATGTACAGGTCTTGAGTGAACATCCATTAGAACGCGTACATTACGACCAACATTCATGTCAAACACTTCGATAGATTTGTTGGAGCCGCAGCATAGCACAATGTCTTGGTAAAAGTCAAGGAGAGGAACTCCCTTCCTAAGTCAGTCTGTCCGATTACTTTTAATGGATCGGTTTTCTTTTAAGCTCTGCCCAATTCCAAAGGCAGAGGGAATCTTGCAAGATATTCCTCTCGACTTATTCCCCATGCACTTTTCTAGTACTAAATTCTAATTACTCTTTACGTACAGAGAAGTAAAGGAGAAGATTGGAAAAAGGTAGGTGTCACGACCTCAAACCCTCGTTCGAGCGCTTTCATTCCCTTCAGTTGTTTTCTAGTCCTCTGTCCTATCTACTACACTAAAGCTACGTTTGTTGAAAGGCCCGAGATAAAATAACAAGCAACAATATACTACGCAAACAGTGCTTCCTAATGATTTTCAGAAAACCTCGCAGCCATTTATCGGCCTTCCACTCGGGGGTATGTGATATATTCACCTCATGCGGCAACGCCCTCGGTGAATAAATCACACATACCCCCGCTCCAGGCCAATAACCCTTACCTAATTAAATTATACAACCATTTCCCTTGGAGAATACTCACATTACACTTAATGATGGCAACACTTAACTGGGTTCTGCACTCTAACAGTTTTTCACCTAATTTCGTGCATCAGGGACTATGTTAGCTATTTTAGCATCACTTTGAAAAGCTCAAAACCACATTCAATCTAATAAACTTAAACATAATGGTCTAGCTTGATTAAAAGCTTCTTTATAAGTGAAATGAAACAATAGAAGAGAGAAGAGGTTATTTGGCTAAGGTTGGAAATGGATTATGATTCTGAAAAAGTTGGGCTATCGCTTTCAAGTTTCAAGCTGGTGTCTTTGATATTTACCTCAAATGTTATCTTAACTTTGTGTCTCTTCAACAATTAACATCACTATGTAGAACTTAGTGTTCAAGGAGTATTTTTCGTATAATTGTAAATATGTAGAAATTTGATCGAAAATCAGAAAAAGCCTGGTAACATAGCCCCTTTAATCTAAAGCCAATTAGCAGTTGCTTTTATCAGGAAGACGGGAGATGGAGCGTTATGATTGGCTAAGAAGCATTTTGCTTTACAACAATTCTTCAATCTTTCCTGAAGTCACTAATCAACCTAAGGAAAACAACACTCAGCACCACACAGTCGAACTAGTTCTGACCTAACGGCTTCCCTGGGACAGACAGACAGCAATTGTTTATTGGCACTTTGTAAAAAGACTTTTACATGACTGGGAATCCAATAATAATAGTAGGCTGATATAAAAACGAAAAGCTAGTTACCTAAGGCAGTGCCTTTTTTCTCTTTTGGAAGCAATCATGAATATATTTCGAAATAGTTTTCATTAATTTTATTGGTGGGTTTATTAGTAGCCTAAATTGCTTGTCGGCAGTTAGGTGTTGAGGTTGGAGGTTGTTCTGTTCTCTCAGATCTTTAATTAATTGCCTTTTTAGGTCAGCGTAAAATCCACAATTGGCGACAAAATGTTTTTCATCTTCCTTTTCAATGGTACAAAAAGGGCACCGCCTCTCTTCGGGGGGATGTTAAGGGCTTACATGTCTCCCCTTACATGTCTCAATCATTAAATTATGATTGCTTATTCTTAACTTAATTAGTGAAATTCGATGTTTTATGTTCTTTATTTGTAAGAGATAATCCTCTAGTGCGACCTCTGTTTTAAAGGTACGGAAGGTTCTTAATTTGTTTTGCTGGTTAGAGTTATTTCTATTATCGTTAAACAAGCTAGAGTGGCATTCTTGTCTTTCCATATCTCTGGCCCTGTTGAGAAATACCTTTGGAAACACCTTCAGTTCAGGATTTAAGTTGCCAAGCAACCAAAATCGTACTTATATAAAATATTACGTATTTTTGTGGAGAAATACCGTAAGATCCCGGTTATGAGCACCCCCCCTCCCCCAGCACTATCTTATTAGCCAATAACAAGAGACTATCATAAAGGATACAAGAATGGAAGCCATTCACACACGAGAAGCATGTAATATTTTGAGCTCGTTCTTGTTGGAACATTTTGACGAGTTTGTACTTGCTAGTAGTCTGGTATCTAAAAAAAAACCCGGGGAAATTAGTAGAATAGTTCACCAGTCCTGAACTCAGCACGGCAGAACACGCCGGCAACAATCAAAAGCTCGCAAACAAGAAAAGAAAAGGAATAACAAAACAAATTTCAGATAATTTAAAGAGAGAGTAGTTCAGACTATAGCGCAACACGAACAACAAATGTTTTACAATGAAAGAAAAAAATCAAAATGTAAAGGAATGTTAGCACAAATAAAATACAAAACGTACCACAACAATGTGAGCATCAAATATTAGGCAAAACGTTATGTTACGCTGACTGATAAGAACGAAGGCTCTGAAGTTCAAATACAAGTTTTTGATGGCTTAAAAACATTTTTAGTAAATAATGTCCTAACTTAGTAAACTCGCAGTAAATTACAAATTACGAAAACTGAAACCTGTGAAAGTTTTAGGCTTAGCTTTAAAGTTGCTTTGTTGTTTTTGGAGAAACATTTCACGTACCGGCGTTTCCTAAAATTTGAAACAGGGGTGATTGCCTTCGTTTCCTTTCAGTTTGGGCGGGAAACTGGTTCGACGCGCTCTAGGCTCATCAAACGCGCATGCGCGTGACGTTTTTCCGAGGTGTGAATATTTAATTCAAAAACCAGTGCTGCCACTGATAACGAAAACTGCTGCATGTGTTTAATAGAAGTTGTTAAATTTTAGCGTAACATCTGGTCACTTAGCGAACAGCGTCAAGAATTGACTCGTCTAACGTCACGTTCAAACCAAGCCAGCAGAGCTCAGTTTTCCCTGGTTTCAGAGGATCTTGTTCTTCTTTAAGCATACAAACTGCCTGTATACCTTTTAATATCGTCCTTGGTGAAGTCAATGTGGTACTTGTAGAGGTAGAGTCCGTTACCACAGCTCATCAGTACGAACTTGTCGACGTAGTAAAACGACGCTTGTGTGACTTCTTTTGGAAAACTGGGATTATCCTGCAAAAAATGGAAATCATGTTTAAAATCTTGCTTCTTTTATGTTCGATCTAGGGGAAACAAATAGTCTCATTCGGCTTTGCAAAGAACTTATTTCTTAACCATCCCAAGTGATAAAATAATAGGAAGAAGTTTAATACAGTCAATGATTTTGTTTTCTCGATCGTCAAGCAAACAGGCTAGTACAGGAAAGCAAAGCTGAAATACAAAGAGGTTATTACACGGAAAGTTGTGTAATACGGTTGGGTATTTTTACGAGTCGGTTTTATTTTTTCGAGCCTGAAAGGCGGGAACAAATAAAATTGACGAGTAAAAATTCACAGCCGTTTACACAACTCTTCGTGTAATAAATTGTTTAATTATACGACGGCTATAAACACGAACAAAAAAGGTTTGTTTTCGCTTACTGCTCTGTTTGAAGAAAATCTCGAGAAGAAACCTCTCAGCCTCAGTTGAAGTCCAATGTCGGGGGCGGGCGCGCACTGAAATAAGTTTTTTTCGCGCGCTAAAAACTGATTGGCTGTTACTCAAACAGCCCCACTTCGATTGGCTCGCGCGCTTACAAAACCTTTTAAGTGTTGAATAAACCTGTGCAAACCGGTTTGCGACCCGTGTAATACCGTCTCATATTTGCACTCGTTTTAGCCCGTATTTGCACTCGAAAACGCCAAGTCGTATAATAAGAGACCGTATTACACGGGTCGCGAACAGCTTTGCACAGGTTTATCCAACACTTAAAAGGTTTTGTAAGCGCGCGAGCCAATCGAAATGGGGCTGTTTGAGTAACAGCCAATCAGTTTTTAGCGCGCGAAAAAAACTTATTTCAGTGCGCGCCCGCCCCCGACATTGGACTTCAACTGAGGCTGAGAGGTTTCTTCTCGAGATTTTCTTCAAACAGAGCAGTAAGCGAAAACAAACCTTTTTTGTTCGTGTTTATAGCCGTCGTATAATTAAACAATTTATTACACGAAGAGTTGTGTAAACGGCTGTGAATTTTTACTCGTCAATTTTATTTGTTCCCGCCTTTCAGGCTCGAAAAAATAAAACCGACTCGTAAAAATACCCAACCGTATTACACAACTTTCCGTGTAATAACCTCTTTTTATTATACGACTTGGCGTTTTCGAGTGCAAATACGGGCTAAAACGAGTGCAAATATGAGACGGTATTACACGGGTCGCAAACCGGTTTGCACAGGTTTATTCAACACTTAAAAGGTTTTGTAAGCGCGCGAGCCAATCGAAGTGGGGCTGTTTGAGTAACAGCCAATCAGCTTTTGGCGCGCGAAAAAAACTTTTCAGTGCGCGCCCGCCCCCGACGTGAGGCTGAGAGATTTCTTCTCTCGAGATTTCTTCTCTCGAGATTTCTTCTCTCGAGATTTCTTCTCTCGAGATTTCTTCTCTCGAGATTTCTTCTCTCGAGATTTCTTCTCTCAAGATTTTCTTCAAACAGAGCAGTAAGGTAAGCGAAAACAAACATGTTTTGTTCGTGTTAGCTGTCGTATAATAAACAATTTATTACACGAAGAGTTGTGTAATACAGCTGGGAATTTTTACTCGTCAATTTTATTTTTTCTCGCCTTTCAGGCTCGAAAAAAAAAAACTGACTCGTAAAAATACCCAGCCGTATTACACAACTTTCCGTGTAATAAGCCCTTTATATTTGCACTCGTTTTAGCCCGTATTTGCACTCGAAAACGCCAAATCGTATAATAAAAGTACTTATTATCACATTGGCTCGGTTTTCTTTGTTCGTTGACGTGGGAATATATCCATTATCCCGACATTCTTTGTCCTTTGAGGGGGAATATATGGGATATACTGCCCTTGAATTTTAATGGAGTGGCGTAGTGTGTTAGCGCTCGCCTTTCACCGCTGCGGCCTGAGTTCGAGTTGGTGCCATATGTGAGTTGAGTTGCAATTGGTTTGTTGTGTTGTTCTCTCACTTGCCATGAGGGAAACTAAACACCTCGGTGCATATTTAGATGAAACATTCGGTGGCACGCACACATTGATTATTTTATTAAAAAGCTATCCTCTGTTCTTGGAATATCAAGTGAAGAGAGTAAGGCCCTTCGTACCAAGAGATGCTTTAATAAAAGTCCACAAGGCACCGATTCTTCCACTGGCCCTTAGAATATTGCTCTTTTGTTTGGGATAACCTTGGATCGGGCCTTGCCAAGAAGTTACAGACTCTCCAAAATCGTGCTGCATGAATAATAACGAAATCTGATTACACAATTAGGTCAGCTGACATTCGTAAGGAATTCTATCTATCTTCCTATACTCGTCTCCATCTCTAAGATGATTCTTACGAGTTGTTTGGTCATTGGCAAAGAATAACAATAATAGATAAATAAATAAATAATAATAATGATGAATTGCGTTGGGATGATGTACAAGACTGTAAATAACATGATATGCACAACATAAAATTCTAAGCTTTGATTTCTCCCATCTTGCTATCGATGTGGGATGAATTAGTTTCTCACAGAAACATGTCCCACATTGAAAAGACAGTGTGTATGCAATGAGAGAGCAGAGCGTAGCGTGCAGAAAAATAGGTCCCACATAGAAGAGACGGTGTGTACGCAATAAGAGAGCAGATGTACTTGTAATTTCACCTGGCCCGGGATAGGGGAAGTCAGTGATCGGTCGTGAGACTTCCTCATACTAACGCTAGAATGTTAGTATCCTGTATCATTCCATACAGGATTCTAGTTAGCTTATAGTTAGTACACTGTATCATTTGATACAGAATACCAATAGCGCTTATTAGTATTATGTTTATTATTACTGTATTCTGCTTATTAGTATTTTATCGGCCATCTGCTCGGGGGTATGGAATTTATTCAACTCCGCGATGTCGACCGCGAGGAAGGCCCACAACCCTTACATAGCCCAATCAACACCTGTCTTGAAATGGCAGCTCAGAGAAACTTACTCTTATAGCAACTCACCTTGTCTTTTGCCTTTCCACTCAGTTCAGATGTGAAGTTATGATTGACATTACTGAACACTAGCAGAGGATCGGACAAGGTGGGGCTCCAAAGGCGGACTGTCCGGTCCGTCGATGACGTCAGCAACCATTTAGTATCATAACTAAACTGTACGGAGTTAACTGATCCATCATGACCTGTGAGGGGGAAGGGTTAGGATGATACATCATGATCTGTGAGAGGAAGGGTTAGGATGACCCATCATGACCTGTGAGGGGGAAGGGTTAGGATGATCCATCATGACCTGTGAAGGGGAAGGGTTAGCATGATCCATCATGACCTGTGAGGGGGAAGGGTTAGCATGATCCATCATGACCTGTGAGGGGGAAGGGTTAGGATGATCCATCATGACCTGTGAGGGGGAAGGGTTAGGATGATCCATCATGACTTGTGAGGGGAAGGGTTAGGATGATCCATCATGACCTGCGAGGTGAAGGGTTAGGATCATCCATCATGACCTGTGAGGGGAAGGGTTAGGATGATCCATCATGACCTGTGAGGGGGAAGAGTTAGGAAGCCTCGCGAAAAAGATAGCATAGAATGGAGGGGTGTTTCGGAAGGATTTCTTTCTCAGTCCTAATAGCAAGCGACTACATTCAAAACAATTGAAACATAACAAGCTGTTAAAGTGACACACTATCAATATAATTCGAACGGCTTCAAGTTTCTTAAAGTGTTTATGAAACCAAATTTTGCATCTTTATTTTATTGCAAAATAATAAAGTTCATTCTTTTCTGGTTATCAAGAGTATATTTATTTTTCAGTTCCGCCTTCGGAAAGGTCTCCTTTTCTCCATTCAAACTGACTACTTTAAGCTAAAAACTGTCCGGGTCCTGGAACCGAATCCCCCATTACAATGACGTCACTGTGAGGACTCGCAAGTGACAATTCCTAAATATGATCATGTAGGACGACACGCATTTCTACAAAAAAATATAATATAATAAAGCACAATACAATTCAATACAAAAAATGAAATACAGTAGAACGCAACACAATACTTAAAGGGGCTGTCATGGTACTGCGCATGTATCGAGTAATCGCTCGTTTAGTGGCTGTTAAAAACAAACAGTTAAACTTCCCTCCCTCAATGCTTGATCGAAAGGATTTTCAATATTTTCCCTGGAAACTGTTTATATACACTGTTTGTTAGTCATTTTTGCATATTTTAAGCATCCCACATGGTCGAGAGGTTCGTTAGTTCATATCAAAATCGGTGGAAATAGCTCTTTTCGGCCCGGAAAAACGAATGTAAAGTCTTACCGTGACACAGCTCCTTTATCAAATAAAAGATGGCTCTCCTTGTTCTATAAAAAAATATTGCACGCTCGAGGTCTTGAAAAACTGCGGATGCACAAGCAGAACGCGGGTACATTTAGCAGCATTTCAAGACCTCAAAAGTACATTATTTTGTTATAGAACAAGAAGAACCATCTTTTATTTGTTTTATAATATAAACTTCTATCTAGACGAAGGAAAGTAAGCTATCTAATTTTAAGAACCCACATAAAAATCTAACTAAGCAAATAAACTGACTACAGTGAAAACTCCATTTTACTGTACTAGTATACCTAACTGGTAGTGAATGCTCAGTTAAGGAATTGTATTAGAAGAGAACCTACAGTACCACTTTGGCAGGAAAAATAGATTACTGGGTGATAAAAATGCCAAGGTGTTAGATGAATATATTTTGTAGTTTTGGGGCTATCGTGCGACTGAATCCTGTTTGAGCTGTGGTGTGTTTCTCAAAAGTTGTCGCGATTTATTTTCGTTTTGTCCCGACATATCAACGATCTCCCGGTAAATTTCCTAAGCCTACCAATTCCCGACATTTTCTTAAGATTCGGCCCGGCACAACAAACTGCTGTTCTCCCCGGTGAAGTCCGGAAATCAACTGTAATTGAGAATGTAATTGCAAATGCTAATCTATTTTGAACGGCTGCTTGACGGCAGTTTATCGAAGCCAATAGAAGAAAATTATTTGCTGCTCGCCATCTTGATAACAGGAGAGATCTTGCTCTTTGGAAAACACAGAGTTAGAAAGAGTTCGCCTACACGTGTACACTTCAACAAATTCATGATTACACAAGGATTGCATACACAGAAATGCTTAAAGAACGGTTGAGCGTAGTTAGCTCAAACAATGCAGATTCCACCTCGTGTAATGTCACGTGACGATCAGATCCGTGCAAAGCAGTGTGGTAAAAAAGACAATAGAACTGATGCGTTGTGGTAAAAAAAAAGAAATCGAGATTGGGACCCGCTTACAGATTAGAACTGCTGCCTGGCTCGCTCGCTTCAGGCTCGCTCGCTGGGGCAGCAACTAGACTTGTTTACAACATTTCTCGTCGCTGATTGGTTCAATTCTGACAGCTTGACATTGACGATCTGAAAGCTCCGGCGTTTCTTATTGGATGAAATAACCTGCTATAAAAAGAACATGTCGATTGATAAAAGTGAAAGACAGAAATTGCAAGACTGCCGGCCGCAAACGGGCTGTAATCATCATCATTCATCATTTTATTATTTAACTCATGTGTACAAAATTGTCAACTGATCAAAACTGTTGCAGGAAACACAAGTACTTTTTTTTACAATGTATGGTCAGCACAGGAGAAGTTAATCTGCACATTGTGATAGTGTTGAAAATGCCTGATGGAAAAACATTCATAGAGAAAGCGTTTATAATTTATAGTTGAGGTTCCCGACTATATTTTCTACAACAACTGCATCGTTGCCACACTGGCTATTTATTCTGTGGTCTGAAAAAGGATATTTTCATTATCCCAAGGAACAGTGGTTAACTGCTGCTCTGATATATATGGCAGTGAGTTGCGTAGCTTTTGAGGCTCAGTTCGACTATATACCGTAATAATACGGCTTTCGAAATTCTGGGTTCTTTGCAAGTTTTATCGTCCGTTTTTCATTCACGAACATTCAGGATCCTCTTAAACGAATTTCTACAGGAAACCAGAGAAACCCTATATTGTATTATTTGCCATTCACTGTTCTGGTTTCAGCATAAAAGTACAGGAGTATTTAAAGTTTTCGTCGAGTTCTTGAATCTTGGCGAGTCATTTCTTGTAGTTGTGTTGTATCAACTGTGAATGAGTAAGACTGTTATCTCAAGGCCGGCGGAACAGGGGCGTCTGGGGCGGCCAAGTTTGAAATTTTAGCTGACGTAATCATTTTAAAAATATGTAAAATTTCTCGCGCCACTTCCAAAATGCTTCCGCCGGCCCTGTATCTCAAAACTTTCTCGCTGGAGTCCGCCATGTTTGTAACAACGAGTCCTCACAGTGACGTCACGCAGTTCATTTGGCCGCGCGGCAATGCGGACAGTTTTTAGCATAAAGTAGTCAATTTGAATGGCGAAAAAGAGACCTTTCCCAAGGCGGAACTGAAAAATAAATGTACGCTTGATAATCAGAAAAGAATGAACTTTATTATTCTGCAATAAAATAAAGATGCAAAATATGGTTTCGTAAACACTTTAAGAACAAACTACAGAAAGACCACCCTGAGATAAGAGATCAATAGCTTGTGGATATACTTTCCAAACTTACTTACTGAGTAGCAGAACCGGATAGGAAAATATTTGGCTCGAGGTTATGACGCAATATTTTCCAATTCATCCACTCGAATCTTTGCCATCTTTCCTCAAAATAGCTTCACATGTTCTCCAGTATACCTGGAAGTATACTCTGCTAATCTGAGTAGTTATTTTTGTCTTTAGCCCAGAGACAGTTTTTCATTTGGGTGTTAACAGTGCCCCTTTAAAGATTACCTGTCAACACGGTCTGTTTGCCTGGTGGCAGCCTGAGTACATGCGCACTTTTATTAGCCATCGCACACGCGACATGTTTCCCATTCCCCGAGTAAGTAATCTCGTTGATGGCAGTTGGTTGAGAGGTGAGGGAGACCTTTTCCCGTAGTAATGTGGGTGGCTCACTCTCTGCTGGATACTCCTTGATAATAGCACTGAAACGTGTAGAACACGACTTACATTTACTTTGACTGACATTTGTGTAAAATTTGTTCCCCACTCCTCCCTTCCCTGGGAAATTTGTATGACTTTTAGCTCTAAAACATATCACATGCGATTACATCTTGGGGAGAGACCGGAACCAGGATAAAAAAAGTATTTTACCTTGACGAAACAAGATGATGTCTTGTTTTCTAAACAGAACAGCCCTTTATCAGGCAGCGGTCATGTTGCGTCCCAGGAGAATAAAAACATTTCTTCTAAAGCACTTTCAAACTCGATGCAGAGACGAGGCTGGAAGTGCAAAAGCTGTTGTTTGTAGACAAAACGGCCGGTGTGTGATAAAGATCTATTCTAACGCCTTGAATGGTAAATATAACTTCAACTAAACAGAAATAATAATGGTCTCTTGTTATCTTATACCCCATTCATACAAACTAAACCCGTTTAATTCAACTGAGTTTATCTAGCCCTTATTGTGCATGTGTTTAGTTACACAGGGTTAAAACTACCTCGAACAGGCTGTGTAGTTAAGAAAGGTCTGTTTGAAACTAGTTTAGCGGTCAGCCAGTATGCGGTGTGAGCAGGTATTATGTTATACCGAAATTAAATAACGCTAGAACTCCAGGGCCGGGTTGTTCGAAGCAAGGTTAACTTTAACCCTAGGTTAGCGCTAAATCTGTAATTGCAATCTGAACAGTTTAACTCAGGGTTAGCGCTTAACTTTGCTTCTAACAACCGGGCCCAGAACACTATCCTTTAACGAATTGTTCTTTCTCGTTGGTCTCTCTCCCAGACCTCACGCGACTCGACCCCAATCTCCTAATTTACTTGATACAAATATTTTAAACTTGTTATAATTAAACAGCTTTTAAACATGGTTAAACTTTGGTGTGAATTACAAGTGCAGTCTGTGGAAAACTGCCTATTCATTCTTTTTCTACGAGCCTGAGGAATACACTTGATTGTAAAATAATCCTCTAATCCCAACCCTATATACCTGGCTTGGTTATCTGTATTAGGTTTTCTTGAAGGTGCAGCAGATTTCGTGGCTGTATTTGTCTTGGGAGAAAACATCTTGGATCTGTGTTATAAACAAATTTTTCAACAAAATACCACTTGCCCAATGGCATAGTCATAATGAAAACATTCTTGTTAGCGAAAAGGCTCTGAAAGCCCAGTAATTAGGTTGGAGGTTACTTTAGAAAGCTGCGATTCTAAGAAACCCCGGCCGGACCAACACTATACTCTTAAAATAACTGAGTAGAAGGTGCTGCCTTTACACGACCCAACAGTAAACGGTTAGACCTTCACGTCTTCTCGGATAAGGATGTAAAACCGTAGGACTAAGTTACATGTTAGTGGTAAACGTGTTACCCTTTATCAATAAAGTGACGTTTTTTGTTGTTGTTTGAAGTTGGGGATACTTCAAGTGAACATGTCCGGGTTGCACAAAACATTTCAAAGTTGTGTGTACCAAAGTTCTTCTGTGCATAATGTATGAATTAAAAGCCACGCAACAATCCAAAAATGATATTTCATAGTCTCTGCGTATGGCTTAGCCATGCAAGTTTAATAAATGTACGCAGACAAGTTATTGAATTATGTTTGTTTTTGTCCAAAGAAAACTTTCCTCATCCGATTCACTGTTTGCTTTCTCCATATATTATTCTCCACGTTGTGGATATGGTTTGCTCTATTGGTAACACTTCCAACCCATTCAATTTACATGCGCAAAAATGCTGAAACTACCTAAACTAGCAGTTTAGCCTCAGTTCTTCACTGGAGTAATACAGTACCGCTCGAAACCTGTATACTGTTGCTCTATTGCTTTTGTACTGCACGTTTTAAAGGTTAGGGTGTTTTATATTGTTGGGTAAGCCAATACTGTGGCTCGTTTCGAGCGGTACATGCCAGCTCCTTCACTGGGCATGTAGAAGTATCCGGCATTGGCGAAAATCAAAAAGCGCTAAGTCGTTTCATAGATGTTAAGAGCATTCGCAAATCCTCATGCCACAATACGAAGCACGCTCTGATTGGCAAAAAGCGAGTTTTATCATCTTATATAATAATACGCTAAGTGTGTGTGTGTGTGTGTGTGTAACACTCTTTCCCAGGCTCCCTCGTCGGATCGATATCCTAATATGGAGGCGCGCGCGCGCGCGTCCGAAAATGGCGCCAAAACGTGACGGCCACAGGTATCCCAACGAAGACGACGAATCATGCGAAAAGTTGCTCTCTGTCTTGGTCTTGGTTGCATTTGAGGAAATAATGTTAAAAATAAATGAGTTTTCTCAAGTTCTACACTTAGTTGGGGGAGCAAGCCATCGAGCTTACGGGAATCTGTTTTAGGGAAAACCTGGGCGAGAAAGCCATCGAGTTTAGGGGAATCTATTTTAGGGAAATCTTAGGCGAGCACGCCATCGAGTTTACATTACGGGAATGTTTTGGGAAAACCAGTATCGCCAGGCGAAGCGGCCGAAGTCAAACGACTGAACGAGGTAAGACCAGGTATTCAAACACAGTTGGAAATGTTGTCCGTGGCAAACGCTGTTCATTTTTTTTATCTTACAACTCTATGATGTGTCTAAGAGTAAGATATTTTGTCCATGTTTGTTTTCTGTAGTTTCCTGTGTTCTTAGATATAAAAACCAACTGTTTCCTCGGCCAACTATTGTAGGATTTTCAGACCATAAACTCACTACAACCAGACATTCAAATAACTTGGCTTTCGATTATTGTTTTTATCCCGTTTTCCTGCTTCAATCAATCTCTTTATGCGACCATATTTGTTTTCGTCACACGAATTCATGTCTCGAGCTGTCTGTGACCGTCAGTTTTGGAACTTTATCGACAATAGGTATAATTGTGCTCATCGGTTTGAGAAATTAACTGAGATCCGTGAGATATTATTGCTTGTTTTTAATCAAAATACAACTTTCAAAACATCAACACGCTAAAAACCTCCAGTACACAACATTGTGCCAGGATCCGGTCAGCCGGCTAGACTATGTTACTATATCACATTTGTTGATTTCATCGGAGTGTAAGTTCCGCGGGTCCCTGCTACCGGTAGTAGTTTATAATCCATCAAAATAGTCTCTCCCTCGTGATTGGTGGCATCGCGTCACGTGACCCGATATTTGCTCTCCGCCAGACAAGGGAGCACGGTAGACGTCTCTTAACCACCATCTTGAAATTCCTTTATTACTTTCCGCTGACCCTAAACAATGTTGGCGCGCAGAATCGTCTCAGAGTAATACAGGAATTTCAAAATGGCGGCAGCTTTGTTTTCTCTGAATTTCTAACGGAACCTGAAACAACCAACTATCTACAGATCGAATTGGGATTTAGCGTGTTGCTTTTTGTGGAGGGAAGAAAACCGGAGAACCCAGAGAATAACCCTCGGCGCATTTTGCAAACGGGAATCGAACCTGGGTCACTGACGTGAGAGGCGAAGCGCTTAACTCCGGCTCCTTTTTTCAATTGTCAACCGATCTCTTAACAAGCAGTCGTCAGCGAATACACCCCGGGATACAACCCCTGTGAGCGTAGCCACGCGTGCAAGAACTCCCGTAAAAGAAAACACTTGAAGGATTGTAAAGACAATAACCTACTTTGTGGGTAGTATCGTCGTGTACCGTTTAACTACGAAATAAAATTATCTTTGTTGCCTCATGTTTCGCTATGAATAATTTGAGACTTTTTCACGAACATCAGAAACGAAATTTTCGATGAAAATGTAGGATTTACGTTATTCGCTCTCGGGAACTGTTCTCTTTTCGGATCAGATAATATCCGCGCGGACGAAATATCAGGGCATATTTCGGCGCCACAAATAGGTTATTGTATTTATATTCACTACTTTCTGGCTTTGAAATATGAAATCAGTGATATTTGTCCTTGGACATTAGATCGAGGGGAACTGTGAGTTTGGAAGAACAGATAATATCTTCGGCAAATTTCAGTACATATATATTCAACACCACAAGTTGGCAATTGTTTAAATTATATTCATTTTAATTGGTTTAA
This sequence comes from Actinernus sp. WN-2022, assembly GCA_030867875.1. Lineage (NCBI taxonomy): Eukaryota > Metazoa > Cnidaria > Anthozoa > Actiniaria > Actinernidae > Actinernus > Actinernus sp. WN-2022. The sequence continues at coordinate 79,217,098 of JAOWCC010001589.1, forward strand.
AATAATGCGATTACAGACCAAATCGCCTACTTGGTGTCTTTAATCTTATACTTTTGAATCTGTAATCGCCTTATTTTGCTGATCCAATCAAAATGTGTTAAATTATTTGTTAAATACTGCACGACTAGTTCACCTAGGAGCATCCCTGTAGCCCGACGATTTCACTTTAGACTTGAACGTCAATGGCTGGTCTTGCAATCCGGAGGATTTTCCTTTCGTACCACCTGTAAACCAAGGAGGTATACAATGTAGATTGCCATTAACAGTTTCTACCCTATTTGCTATGGATGTAAACTGTACTAAACATGATCGAGTATGCATGCCCTTCATATAAACAAATCAGAAATGCAATGACTTTATAAACAAATTTAAAACCATAGTCAAAAAATACTTTAGATAGACCTCGAGTAAGTCGAGTCCCGTGCGCTCGACCACGTTTGTAAATAGCCAGTTGATTTCCCTCCTCGTCGAATGTGATTCGCAAACTTACAATAAACACAATTGTTTAGAACCCCAGCGTTTTCTTGGCCAATTTTCACCCACCTCCCGGCTCTAATTCCTAAAAGTCCATACCTTAGAATTAAGTACAAGTGCAAATGCAGAAGCCATTTCAATGTCACGCTCATGTATATATACAGATGGAATTGGAAACCATTTTAATCACGTCTTCCATAAAAAACGCGCATTGATTCACCATAAAATCTGAAATTACCTGCTTTATTTGGCGTTTTCTTCGATGGCGGAGCAGCTGCCACTTTTGGTACTAACTCGGCCTTTAAAGGAGAATTCGCACACAGAGGAGCACTGGAAAAGAAGGGAAATACTTGGTACATAAAAATCCATTTACATGAGCAAAAAACACGACACGGCACCCCAAATCTTGGCACGGTGCCTTTAAAATTGCGGAAAGGCACCCCTAACTTTGAACGAGTAAACGAAGCAGTCCCTTGTCTAGTAAGGCACTGGTACCCTAAATGTTACAGGTATAGGTTGTCTCGGCACGAGTAAAATCGGCACCGTGCCGAGATTTGGGGTGCCGTGCCTTCTTTTTTTGCGCGTGTAAATGGCGTTTAACGCCCGGTTTACACGACAAGCATTTGGGCACGGAACCCCTTATTTTTATGGTGTAAATGGAAATGTTCTGGATACGCGTGCCCGAAAATCTAGGGTTGCTGAGACCCTGTGGAAAGGTAGTCTCGGCCCGCCTGTTTGGAGTACCGTGCCCAAGTTAGGAGTGCCGTGCCTAAGTTAGGAGTGCCGTGCCCAAGTTAGGAATGCCGTGCCCAAGTTAGGAATGCCGTGCCCAAGTTAGGAGTGCCGTGCCTAAGTTAGGAGTGCCGTGCCCAAGTTAGGAATGCCGTGCCCAAGTTAGGAATGCCGTGCCCAAGTTAGGAATGCCGTGCCCAAGTAAGGAGTGCCGTGCCCAAGTTAGGAATGCCGTGCCGAAGTAGGAATGCCGTGCCCAGGTTTGGAGTGCCGTGCCCAAGTTAGGAATGCCGTGCCCAAGTTAGGAATGCCGTGCCCAAGTTAGGACTGCCGTGCCCAAGTTAGGAGCGCCGTGCCCAAGTTAGGAATGCCGTGCCCTAGTCAGGAATGCCGTGCCCCAGTTAGTAATGCCGTGCCCAAATTAGGAATGCCGTGCCCAAGTTAGGAATGCCGTGCCTAAGTTAGGAATGCCGTGCGTAAGTTAGGAATGCCGTGCCTAAGTTTGGAATGCCGTGCCTAAGTTAGGAGTGGCAATAAGCTTGTCGTGTAAACCGTGCTTAAGGGTCCGGGATTTCTTGTACTCATTCCAACGAAAACGGAATGCACCAAAAATTATAAGGTGCTCAAATTTCAGAGTACGACAAATACTTTAAAACGGATATACCAAAAGTAAAGATTACTTCGGCAGTTGGTGGCCACGTGAGAGCCCTTGGTGCCTCTCTACCTTCTAAGCAAAACATGCAGAGCACTTTTTTATAATAACGGTCAGACATTAAACATTTAGTCAGCTAGTTGTACTGAGTGAAAACCTAACCTGGATAGCACCGTTAAAAGTTGCTGGTGTGGTGAAGATGCCGCTTGAGAGATCTTGTCAGTGTCACAGACTCCACCTGTATCAAGGGCTAAAGACTGTGTGAAACGATGAGATATGGCCTAGGGTGAAGGTATTGAAATAAAAAATATCAAAATCACTAGTGATGTGACAAACAAAATGCATGCAAGAATTAATATACAACTAACAACCAGTATCACAGTTACAATACCAGAAATTCATCACAGTTTTTGCTGTTTGGTAATAGTACGACAAGTGTATTAAGTTCTACAGAACTTACCCTTGTCATACTAATACCAAACAGCAAAACGAGTCTTCTGAAATATTTGATTAGAAACCAATGTCGAATGCAAACCAGTTCATTACTTGCATTTATGATTAATGCCATTCTTCGATATTGTAAAATTGAAAGAGAAACGACTACGAGGATACCCTTCATAGATAAGCCCTGTGGTTTCACTCTTTTCCTTTTCCCTTTTTTTCCTTTCTTTTTCTTTTACAGTACATATATTATTTCATATAGACGCATTGTAAATGTTAGAGCATTAACTGTATTCCTATCCATGTTTGTAACCGTTATGTACAGTAATAAATTAAATATATATATATTTTGAAAAACGAAAATGAAAGAATACTGGGTAAAATGAAACAAAGAGTACTTTATGAACCTGCATGTATGGAGTCAACGTTTGGTTGGTGGCTGTTAACTGGCTAAAGGAGCGCCTGTTGTGCATTCATGAGTCAGCGTGTTCCCAGATCAGGCTATTTTTAGCCGCGAAAAAGAACGAGAAGCCTCGTGAACAGTAATTTCATGCAACAATGTACTAGGCAAACAATGCTTCCTAATGATTTATGAAGAGATATTGTTATTGTGTACAATGGGAACACCTCGCCATTCTGAAAAAAAAAGCGTTTTATCAGCCTACCGCTCGGGGGTATGGGATTTATTTACCTCCGGTGTTCTAAAAATAGCCTGATCTGGGAATGCGCTGACTCCAGACCAAGTATAGGAGATGGACGCTCCTGTTAATGAGCTCCTGTTAATGAGCTCCTGTTAATGAGCTCCTGCTGGCTACAAATAAACAGTTAAGGGGCTGTGTCATGGTGTTGTGCATGTATGGAGTAACGTTTCACTGCTGGCTGTTCATTGCCTAAAAATCTTCAATGCTAGAGATTTAAATATTTTACGCTAGTCATTTTTACATATTTTCTTCGGTGTTAACCGTCCCACATGTGCACGAGGTTCGTCTATTCATATGAAAATCGCTGATAATAACTGTATCCGGACCAGACTGCGAATATAAGGCTGTGACACCCATTTAAATTCACTTACGTCAGCTGCTCCCGCACAGTCATCTTTAAACTCCATATTTGGTAGTCTGATGTTAATGACGTGGACGGCATTGTGGAACAAACTCCCGACCATACACAAAACCTTTAGAAAAGAAAAATGATTTACTTGATATAATCTTCACTTGTTATTGTAATTCAAAATACAGGCTGTGATTCTTAGAAATGTCAAAATATGAAAGTAGGACTGGCGAGTTGCGGAACAGCGGTGAAAGTACTGACCCCTCCAAATCACACTCGTAGCTGTAGCAATTTATTCACCCAAAATACAGAGCACAAAAAGCAAGCCACGAAAGTGCTGATTGAAAATGACAGCTACGCGTCAAATTGAGAATTTAGAACCAACATCTGAGGATCATTGGCTACTCAAGTGCCCTTGTCAATCTGCATGAAGTGATTCTAACAACCTTGCCCAGAGGTTACGTTTCCGTCTCAAGCCATCGAATTCGCTCTTATCACGTGGCGTCCATGTTGAGGAGAATAAAAGCTTTGTTTCCCCCCGTCTGACCTCGTTCTGAACTGCTCAGTGAGAGGCTACACGTGGGAAATCTATTGTTTGTAGACAACATGGCCGCCCAAAACCATGGAAAACACAAGGGGAAATCCATGGAAGAAACATTGCAAACCCATCGAAAAGGACAGGGAAATACCGATGGTAAACACCATGCGAAAAAAAAAACAGAAAAAAAAAAACATGGAAAAGATGGAAAACCCATGAAAACAAAAACAGGAAAAAAAACATACGAAATCCGGCGAAAAATATATGGAAACCCATGGAAATAACATAGCAAATACATGGAAAAACAGAAAATCCATCGGAAAAACACATGGAAAACCCATCGAAAAAACATGGAAAATGTAAATTTAATTTCCAAGATTATTGTACATGTAGTATAGAAATACCACAGACATCCCGGCAAATTTCCATGTTTTTCCATACTTTGAAAATTGTTTTTGTTTTTACAGTGGTTTACTTGGCATCACTCATGCTCTCTGTACTGTTTTTATCTTACCCTGTTATTGTCGTGCTCTGTGAAGGCATAAGACCCTGCAGTTGGAAGGTTATAATGCACATTCTCCAACTCATTACTTGATAGAATTGGTTCTAAATGATAAAAAAAAAATCAGTATGAACTACATGTATAGATACATAAAATCCCTGGTAATAGCACGGAGACGAACTAAAACCTGGTGTACACGACAAGCATTTTGGGCAAGGCACCCCTTATTTTCCTCATGTAAAGGCATAGAAATATTCCGGGTACACGTCCCCGGAAATATAAGGGCGCCGAGACCCTGTAGTCTCGGTCGGCCTGTTTCTGAGTGCCGTGCCCAAGTTAGGAGTGCCATACCAAAACCGCTTGTCGTGTAAACTAGACTTAAGTTGTCACACACTAGAATTAACTCAGCCAATAGCCCACTTTCGATACGTGCTTCACTTGTCACGCACAAAGGTTTCAGTAACGGGATCCGGGGTAAATTTAATTTAATTTACCGTGGAGCCTCATACTGAACCCTTTGTGCATGACAAGTGAAGCATGTATCGAAAGTGGGCTAATAAGCCCCAGGCAAACAGGCAACTGTTTGAAATGGCCTGAAAACATTGCCAAAGGTGTTCAGGAAAGATATTGAAAGTATGCTGGAGAGAGTTTGACTTCCTTTAAAGGCCATTCTAAATGGCTTCATGTTGTACCGACGTTTAACCAATGTTGTAACTGTTTTACTGGGGCTTTATACCAAGTTTTCACGGTGAATTACCCGTAACATGCAAGATCTGTGCTTATTGTTCAAGGTGTTTGTAACATCATTTCCCGATGAAAATTACCTTTGAAGTCCAGTATGTATAGTGTGTCCCAAGTGCTACAACTGATGACAAGGAGTGCTGCTGTTGTTCCCACAATGAGAAGTGATGGTACGAGAAATACATCACTGCAAGATAAACACCAACTCAATGAGAAGTGATGGTACGAGAAACACATCACTGCAAGATAAAAACCAAGTCAATGAGAAGTGATGGTACGAGAAACACATCACTGCAAGACAAACACCAACTCAATGAGAAGTGATGGTACGAGAAACACATCACTGCAAGATAAACACCAACTCAATGAGAAGTGATGGTACGAGAAACACATCACTGCAAGATAAACACCAACTCAATGAGAAGTAATGGTACGAGAAATACATCACTGCAAGATAAACACGAACTCAATGAGAAGTGATGGTACGAGAAACACATCACCGCAAGATAAATACCAACTCAATAAGAAGTGATGGTACGAGAAACACATTGCTAGATAAATACCTGAAAAAGATTTCGTACAAAACGTGACGTATTCTGTATATCTATACTTTAATAACAGATTGCTATTGCAATATCTGGACCTCTGCTATTTAACAATCAGACTATGAGCTCGAAGTTTTTCTCGATAGTCGACGAGGAGCGTAGCCGAGCGTATGTCCGAGCCAACTATCAGCCATAGAAACTCAGGAGAGCGAACAGTCTAATTGTTTTAGTAGAAACCAACTAGTAGTTTAGTAATTTGACGACTAATTGGTGACCATCATTTAGCGTTTGAAAACCAGTGTATCTATCACAGAATAGATAGTGAGTAGCTTAGCCAATCAGATTGCAGGATTCGTGATAGAACACAAGTTAGTAGCTTAGCCAATCAGATTGCAGGATTCGTGATAGGACACAATTAGTTTCTACTAATGATCAACCAACGTGCAGGTTTTGTATGGCATGCTAACAGAGAACCCTAATGGTTGGAGTGCTACAGCCATCTTGTTAAGTCCCCTGCCCTGTCATTGGTATAGTACAATGACATACGTATGCGTGACTAGGCTTTCGTAGCTTCCAGTTTTTAAAGCACTTACTTCACACAAGACTGTGTGGTAGACTTCAAGAAAGGTAGAGATGGTCTGTCATCATCAATAGGATGCTTCTGTCCTGAAGGCTTCACAAATAACAAACCCAGCACACTTGCCCCAGACTCCACAACGGCACTGCAGCCCTCCTCGTCACCAATCTGCTGCTTGTTGGCATCTTCAGTCTGCCAACTGGGTAGACTGCTGATAACTGTAGGGCCTGACGAAAACATTATTGCATGATGCAGTCGATTAATACTGAACTCTTCTTGAATATTATCACCGTTTTCATTGCTAAATGATGGCACAAGACTAAAGTCACGACGTGTAGTTTGCATTAGGCGGCTACCGTCAATCATACAAAGCAGGAGGGACTAGCCCTAAACGTCTAGGATGATGGCAAAAATACAATAAGAGATAATTACAAAATACAATAACTGCACGTGAAAATGCAAGCAATCGCATACATTTTGGGCGTTGTCTGGAATATTATTATACGACTTGGCGTGTTTGAGTGCAAATACAGGATAAAACGAATGCAAATATGTGAGGATATTACATGGGTCACAAACAGGTTTATTCAACACTCAAAAGTTTTTGTAAGCGCACGAGCAAATCAAAATGGGCCGCTTGAGTAATAGCCAATTAGCCTTCAGCACACGAAAACAGATACCTTTCAGCGCGCGTCCGCCCCCGACATTTGGCTTAAAAAAAAAGGCTGATATTTTATGTTCTCAGCTCAAGATATATTAACAATAACCTATTTGCACTTCAGAATTCTTCTGTTTCAGTTATTCCTCCATTAACTAACAACATTTTAAAGGAACCCCGGCATTCACGGCGGTTAAGTGTAACAGAAAGCGAGTTTTCCCCCCACTGAGTTATAACATATACCTTGATTTCCACACATGCAAGCCACACATTTTGTTACCTTTCAGATTGTGAAAGTAACAAAATTTGCCTCAAAGTTTGGGGTGAAGCTTATATGTGAGTGTTTGCGAAAACCTTTTCTGCAATGACCACAGACTCTGACTCGTGTATGTACTTCTGTGTTTGAATCTCATGTACAAAAATGTAATTTCTGACGATATAGCAACGGAGGAAGGACTAAGTCATAAATTAATATCTTGACGGCATGATGAAGAGGTGTTTGGTACAGCACGGTTACCGTACGTTAGGTGGGCATTGTGGTAACTACATGGAAATGTAATGTGTTTGGGCGGGAATATGAGCCATTCTACGCCAGTCAGCCAATGGCCAAGGTTCAGTTTATTTTTTATGCTTATCATTTATTTGTACTATCAGAACGTTTAGTAGTTTGGGATTTTTAAACCCTCGGAAACCTGTGTTAACGCCGCATTGGATAGAGGAATACGTTTCCACGTTTTGGCCACAACTCCATGGTGTTTTTAATGGTTTTTCCGGCAGAACACCTGTAGCATATTTATCAGTCTGTCTAGATATGGTTGTAAAGTCAATGATTACTCGTCTTTCTGGCTGATTGGTGCACATCTTAAATAAACCATTATCTTACGAAAGAGTCTGTTAAGTGTAGCCAGAATGTGGCATTAGTGCCTAGTGCTTCTACTGCACCACACTTAAAATATATTAATCAACACATGTACCTTTGTTACTGGGGGTATGCGATACTGGTTTTCGTTCTGAGTACCTCTGCAGCATTTGACTAACATCCATTTCATGCAAGCAGCGGAAACCTTTACCCTCATTCAGGTCATACACTCTGATCTGGAATTACCAAATTTAATATTTAAAAAATACATTATAACCGGTAACTTGGTAAAGCATGACAATAACTGTTATGAGAACTGGTCGGCCTGAATAAACGACAAACTGTCATTAAATGCTGTCAGCAAGACTGGCACCAAAACTTGACAAGTAGGCAGGCAAAATATTAATCTCAGACATCATGATGAGGCATGTTTCGATCATGTGCATTCATGGCTAGGTACAAAATGATGATAAAAGGTCATTAGACATATCAAAGAGAAAACAAAATAGCAATTTCAGGTGTGAGGCTAGGCTTGCACTAATCACTGATTACTTCTAGTAATAATAATTATTACTAACATTCATGATATAAACCATGGCCAGGGGAGATAATAAAAATGGACAATTTCATTGGCTGAAAATGATGAGCTCATTATGTTCTATTTTTATACTGAAATGCACACTAGCGCACGAGAAACATGAAGCTATAATTTCATATTATAAAAGATAGAAGATGGTTTTCCTATATCCTATAAAACATAATGGCATTTTGAGGTCTTTAACAGCTGCAGATGTACTTGCATTCGGCTCGTGCATCCACAGTTTTTCAAGACCTCAAGTATGTCTTCTATTTGTTATAAAAAATATTTAATGTTACCTTGGCATCTGTTGATCCTAATGCAATACAGTGTTGTGAGGGATTCATAGCAATGGAAATAAATGGGTACCCTGTAGAAAAAAAACAAGTGCATTGTATCCCACATTCTTGTCATTCTTACATATAAACAAATAAAATTATCACTTAGTGCAAGTGAATTATATACACAAAACATAAATATGTATGTTTGAGGTGTTCAAGTAATGTTTCATAAGCATTCCAACATCCTACATTTTGGTTCATCCGTCATAAAAAAACTGAATTTTAATGGGACCTGAAACAACCATAGGGGCTGATCAAAGTCAGGACACAGCTAAACCACATTTTGAATTGGAATTTAGCGTGCTGGTTTTTGTGGAGGGAGGAAAACTGAAGAACCTGGAGAAAAACCCTCTGAGCAAGGGCAAGTTACCAACAAATTCAACTCGGCATATTTTAACCATGCTTGGAACCCTGGCTACAGTGGTGAGAGGCAAAGCGCTTACCACTTGCTCAACCCCAACTCGCCGTCAAATGAAATTAGTAAAATATGCATGAGCAGTAATTGATCCATTGTAGTCACATTCATAATTATATAAGTTGTGGTTCAATGTTTACCACTGGTTCAATTTTGTAGGAAGGTCCAGGAGGGTGAAGGAAGTGAGGGAGGGGAGGCAGAGAATCAAAACATCATTCCTTTCTTTGTGCCTTCACCCCATTATTTCATGACCCCCCCCCCCCCCCCAAAAAAAAAGTCTGTTAAAACATAAAGTTGTATCTAAAGCCACCACTGAACTCAAATTTTGAAGGATTACTGGTAGATGTTGTAACAACACATGAGCTTTCTAATGGTCACAGAATGCTTATTACCATCATGATGCAAAGCCTGTGTTCCATATTGACTGTCTCCAACCAATTGATGATGCAACATAAAAGGTATTCCCATTACTTGGACATATTGCAAAGAGCTTCTATAATCGAGCCATCACAACCTGTTTGCGAGTTAATTATTACATTTATATGGAAACAACCTTAAGTGAACATTGAGGTTTTTAAAGGTTATCAATTAAAACACTACCTGAGATAATTGAAGATTGATAAAGAAGACAAGATTCATGGATATTCCAGACCTGAATTGACACAAAACCAACGTTAAAATAATTTACTGTGAAACATTTATATTTATCTGTATAATTTATCACAATACAAAATATCATACTTTATTATTCATCAAGCTATGTGAAATATCAAACATATTATTACAGAGCTGTGACATCTATATATCTGCTCAGCCATGTAATATACTCTATTTATTTGTTAAGTAAATAAAAAAGTATCCACTTACCTTATATGTCCTATCCTCAGATATTGTGACAATAATGAATTCATTCCAGGGGCAAAACTTGGCTTGGGTTAATTGACTGGTATGACCCTCTAATACAGTGTCCAGCTTGCATTTCTAGGAGGAAATACACCTAGTTGCTTTTGTACAATTAATCTATTACAAGAATATTTGATTCTAAAAAAGTTAAGTAAAAAGTTAATTCTAGCCTAACAGACCCAACGTACTTACAGACTAAACAACTGGGCCACAAGTACACCCAACAGAGCCAACATGCAGGCCCGACGAGCCCAACAGACCCTACATACCTAAAAATTAACAGGCCCAACAGTCCAAAGAAGCCCAACAGACCCATCAGGCCCAATATACCCAAACAGGCCCAACATACTTACAGACCCATCAGACATAATATACAAGTTTACAGATGCAATAGACCCAACATACTTACAGACCCAGCATACCCACCAGAAACAACATACTTACAGACCCATCAGGCCAACAGAAACAAAATACAGATCCAACAGATCCAACAAACTTACAGATCCATCAGGCCAACAGACACAACATACTTACAGATCCAACAACTTAGACCCATCATGCCAAACAGACACAACATACTTACAGATCTAATGGATCCAACATGCTTACAGACCATCATACCAAACAGACACAACATACTTACAGACTCATCAGGCCCAACATACTTACAGACCCATCATACCAAACAGACACAACATACTTAGACTCATCAGGCCCAACACACTTACAGACCCATCATACCAAACAGACACAACATACTTACAGACTCATCAGGCCCAACATACTTACAGACCCATCATACCAAACAGACACAACATACTTACAGATCTAATGGATCCAACATACTTACAGATCTAATGGATCCAACATACTTACAGACCCATCATACCAAACAGATACAACATACTTAGACTCATCAGGCCCAACATACTTACAGACCCATCATACCAAATGGACACAACATACTTACATACTCATCTGGCCCAACATACTTACAGACCCATCATACAAACAGACACAACATACTTACAGATCTAATGGATCCAACATACTTACAGACCCATCATACCAAACAGACACAACATACTTACAGACTCATCAGGCCCAACATACTTACAGACCCATCATACCAAACAGACACAACATACTTACAGACTCATCTGGCCCAACATACTTACAGACCCATCATACAAACAGACACAACATACTTACAGACTCATCAGGCCCAACATACTTACAGACCCATCATACACAACATACTTACAGACTCATCAGGCCCAACATACTTTCAGACCCATCATACCAAACAAACACAGCATACTTACAGACTCATAAGGCCCAACATACTTACAGACCCATCATACAAACAGACACAACATACTTAGACTCATCAGGCCCAACATACTTACAGACCCATCATACCAAACAGACACAACATACTTACAGACCCATTAGGCCCAACACGTCCCAACAGATACAACATACTTACAGACCCATATAGCCTGCATGGCAAGCACAGGGGAGGGGGAGCAGAGGGAGAATGAGGAGAGAGAAAGAGGAGGGGAGGGGGAATGGGGAGAGCAAAGGGAAGGGAGTACTTGCAACAAACCCCCTGTTTTTTCCTTTTAACATTTTTTTTTCCTTTTGACAGCCAAACTGTAAGACAACTCTATGACACGAAGGACTTGATGGCCATTTGACCGACCAGATTTGGCAAAAGTATATTTTAACTTCTTGTAGTTTTACAGTAGTAGAATTAGTAAGTAGAATCACATTAGTAGAAGTACAGTGCTAGCTTCAGCTGTAATTTTGGGGATAAGACCAGATTCAAGAAGCTAAGCATGTCTATGGGACTTAAAGCTTGTAACCTGGCAGAACTTCTAGATAAATTTGAAGCCATCGACAAAATACAATCTTGTATAATTTTGCCTCGGCGAAGGATCTGAAGTCCCTCCTCAACTTCACAAAGAAGACCCAACGTTCTGCTACCATCTGTTCACGTGTGTCGCCATGCACGATTCCACACTGTTTTAATATACTTGGTCTGTATTAAGGTAACATCAATAAAGAAAATTTTAGCCTTCAAGCCTTAGTTTATAAATTGTCAATGAGTGTTGTCCGGCATACACATACATCTATGCAATAAAATAGTTAGCGAGCAGTGCACTTTCTTTCTCAATCTTGGTTTTTAACTTTCCTTCTGCACGGATTCAGTTACAGCGAACCCTCAAGATGCCTCTGTCCTCTGTAGTCGGATGAAGTTTACTGGTTTTAAGACTCCAATCGAAAATTTCCTATCACTGAGAATGACAATCGCTCAGGCTATATTAATCGTTCCCTGCAAGGTCAAGTAACAGACAGGAACAAAGATGTTGATTGGTTGATTTTGACATATGACAAATGTCAGATGACAATGAAAATGAATTTATAATTCAGGGGTGCAAGGAAAATACAGGGCAAGCGCTCCTTCCCTTCCGGGTCTGTTGGATCTGTAAGTATGTTGTGTGTGTTGGGATGTGTTGGTCCTGATGGGTCTGTAAGTACATTGTATGTTGGGTCTGTTGGATCTGTAAGTATGTTGTGTGTGTTGGGATGTGTTGGGCCTGATGGGTCTGTAAGTACATTGTATGTTGGGTCTGTTGGATCTGTAAGTATGTTGTGTGTGTTGGGATGTGTTGGGCCTGATGGGTCTGTAAGCACATTGTATGTTGGGTCTGTTGGATCTGTAAGTATGTTGTGTGCGTTGGGATGTGTTGGGCCTGATGGGTCTGTAAGTACATTTTGTTGGGTCTGTTAGATCTGTAAGTATGTTGTGTGTGTTGGGATGTGTTGGGCCTGATGGGTCTGTAAGTACATTGTATATTGGGTCTGTTGGATTTGTAAGTATGTTGTGTCTGTTGGCCTGAGGGGTCTTAGCCTGCGTGGCAAGTGCAGGGTAAGGGGGAGCAGAGGGGGAATGGGGAGACAACATACGTACAGACCTATCAGGCCAACAGACACAACATACTTACAGATCCAACAGACCCAACATACTTACAGATCCAACAGACCCAACATACTTACAGATCCAACCACCTTCAGACCATCAGGTCCAACACGTCCCAACAGACTTACAGATCCAATAGACATACTTACATATCCAACATACTTACAGAGTTAAGACTGTGTTGGATGTGTTGGGCCCAACATGAAACCCAACGTAATATTAAGTGGCACTTCTAAAACGTGACTCATATTTGTTTCCATTGCATTTAGCACAAGTGGTGCAGCATCTGAAATGGCTCTATTCTCCATCATGACTTTTTAACATCTGTAGTTTAACTATTCATGTACCTGGATGTTGAGGACCCAGACCTCTATGCCAATACATGCAGTAATGAGAATATCAGTTGAGTTAAAGCTGACATGTTGAACATACCCCAGATCCTTACCCACAGACAGTGGAGATGGATCTTCACCTAGAACATAAATTTATGTAAGAATAATAAATCTATGATTTATTTACAAATAGTAGTTTCAAATTGAAAGTGACATAATGTCGAGCGAATACTTAGTAGCAATTGATTAGAATCTAAGCCATGTATGAAGGCCATCATATACCCATCTAATCAGCATCTAATATTATAAGAAGCATGATTTGAATGAATGAAAGTATTAATCAAAGCTGAACGCAGAGTAACAAATGGACAATTGGCCTCATGCTCACTTTTTGATTAACCCCTGACATTCTTTGTCATACTTTATAATCCAAACTAATTGGTTGTCATTTGCTGCTTTGTTTGCCTCAATGGGCTCCATCACAACGGACGGTACACGTGTGTATTTCCCTGGAATTGAATCGCAGATCAACGTACCCTGCGAGCAGAGGTTTCTCATCTCTAATTTGCCTTTCCTGTCGCCGAGAGAAACCTCTATGCGCCATTGTATATATGAATTTCCATTGGCCGAGAAAAACGAGACGGTAAACATTGTAGATTCATTGTAGATTCATTGTAGATTTCAGATTGTCCATTTCCTATTGTTAACAGCAAGAGAACGGCGAAGAAGAGAAAATAAATCTTTGAGGGTATAAATCAAAGCTTTCGGCTTCTGGATAAATTAAGGTAGATTTATTGAACGGTAATTTCAAGGTATTCTGAGCAGTTCAGCAAAATAAGAAGAAGACAAAGCAGGAGTTTGAAGCCCTTATAAATCGTCGGCAAACAATAAAGTGTGTGACAACATAAATAACGGCTGCAAAGGATAATGTGCATTCTTGCAGAACCAGCGAGGATCACCAAAAAGTCATGCCCATAAATTTATTTCATTTATCAACCGAAAACTGTCAACCTGCACTTTGTACCCTCCGTGCTCGCTAGCGATACGCTAGCTCACGTGCTCACTTTCTCACGTGACTTGACTCATAAATAATCAGACATACAGAAAAACATACAAACAGACATCGCCGTACTTTCAAACTTGCAGCGATTATATGCTGGTTCGCCTGGCGCCTCGCCAGCAATAAATTATGCAACTTACATTAACTGATGTGTTAATCATTAGAAATCAAGTGTTTTTTTTAATCAGGACTAAACATAATTTTATAGTCAGGATTAAATCTTCCAGCTTGGTCGGTTTCCATGTGGCAACTTTGGGGTCCTGGATTGGCATCTCATCCGGGTCTCTTTACCCTTGTTTATTACTTGGCCAACATTAGCTGGGCAGAGTCAGAAATTGCAAGTGTTTTTTTCTCATGTTTCGATTGGCTCAACACGTGACAGGGTCAACCAATCAGATTCAACACCGCTCAGGACATGTGCAGGTCACTCTACTGTACTTCGTTGAAATCGCTTGAAATCGCCTCCAGATGGCAAAGTTCACGGAATTATTTCTGAGAGCAGTTTTTTACAGAAATATTATTTTAGTCTTCCCTGAAATACCTACAACATCAGACTTGGAAAAGGATCAAACAGCTTATTTACACTGGTGCGAGTTCTGAGAGCACAAGCATCTGTACCCGCGTTTACTCCTCTCCTCCTTTAGGGATCATTGAGGTATTATTTTGTTGCTTTATTTCTTATTGTTTTCCTAATGTTCTGACTATGGCACCGTGACTGACAAGCCCGGTGATTGATTACTCGCAAGGCCATGTATTAGGTGTTAGTACGCAACAATTGGGATATACAATTTGATAATGATTTTAATGGACAAAGCTGTTAAGAGAATGCACATTCTCAGGGTATGTAAAGTAAATGGCTACCCTATCAAGGACTTAAATATT
Source organism: Actinernus sp. WN-2022 (assembly GCA_030867875.1). Lineage (NCBI taxonomy): Eukaryota > Metazoa > Cnidaria > Anthozoa > Actiniaria > Actinernidae > Actinernus > Actinernus sp. WN-2022. Next base: position 79,232,363 of record JAOWCC010001589.1, read on the forward strand.
TATTCAATACTTTGATTATGTCCTTGTTTACATACTGCATGACCGTCTGGGGTGTTGTTTCATATTCCAAATACTTGTGTCAGATAGATAAACTACAAAGAAGAGCGCTTAGATATGCATACATAAACGATTATACACCAATTAAGGAAATTCTCCATCAGAAAGACCTAAAGCTGTGGAAAAAGGTTATCAATAACCCGAACAATCCTCTACACAGTCTCCTCCCATCACTGAGAACCCGAATGGGTCGGAAAAGGCAACATAATTTCCAGCTAACGTATTGTAGAACAGAAAGGTTCAAAAATTGTTTCATAAATAGATGTATCTTTAACTCGTAAATATCTAGAATGTATTAAATTACAATTTTACCTTTTTTTATGTAATAACTATAATGTATAATTAAATTATCTTACTAGTATTATTATTTATAATATTTGTAAACTTTAACGTTGGTTTGAAGTATTTTCAATAAAGACTATTATTATTATTATTATTATATTATCTGAAAAGCAAATGAAATCCAGCAAAAAAGAAGAGCGAACTAAAAAGAAATGCCTACAGCATGAGGTATTTCCAATCTGAGCTGTCTGCGCTAAACCACCATGCAGAGGCCACAGGGACTCCAACTAGGTCTGTCAGCATGTTCATCATGACAATTATGAAAAACTATGTAGAAAACATTTGCTGTTTCATGATTTTCTCCAACATTTCGGCAAAGCTGCCTTCTATTGATATCTGAGCTGCTTAGTTTGTCAAGTTTTGTCTTCATATCGTTGTCCATTCTCAATGCATATTTTGTTCGTCCGCTCTCATGGCTGGGCTGCTATCTAATATGTACTAGTTTCTGGTCATGGCTGATCGTAATCGTACAATATCACTACATCATGTATATAGCGTACAATATCATGTATATAGCGTACAATATCATGTATATAGCGTACAATATCACTACATCATGTATATAGCGTTATATACTAGACCTTTATTCAGCATACTATAGCTTCATTTATTATTACTATGATTCCACACATTGTATATCTTATTTCTTTAGTAATCATTTCATTGAATTTACAACTTAAATTTATATTTTGTAGTTAATATATCCAAATGTATATATACAGGAGTAAATGTATCTCTATTTTATTTTATATTTATTTTAGTTATTTTATTGGATTTCGGAGATATTAGCATCTTGTAATTTGCTACCTTAAATTCGAAGAAAATAAAGTTTATTGTATTGTATTGTATTGCGAGTCCCGCCACAGATTCTGATGTCTGCCAGCCTTCCCAAACCTGGTTTTTCGTGGGGTATGCAGATCGCACAGTTCTTCACGATACTCATCTCCCTCTTACTCTCTACACAATGGCTACCATGATTGCCGTCCTGGACCTCTCTTCATCGGATGATGTCATGTTTTGGGCATCCCTTTGCTTGGGTTTCTTCGGCTTTCTATGCTGCAGCGAGTTCACGTCACCACCATTGGCTTGGCTCAAACATAGTCATCATCACAGTCATCATCTTTCAGGAGACGATGTTGTAATCAATTCGCATTATCAACCTCTTAAGTCATTAAATCTTCTAAAACTGACCGCTTCCACCAGGATTTAACAATAATAAATATTGTGGTTGAGCGTTCATTATCTCCCATTTATGCGGTGGACGCTTTGCTCTGTTTATACCTACATGTACCTTGTCGGGGTCCGGCTGCAGGTCCTCTGTTTCGGTGTCAAGATGGCTATACCCACTAATACTAAGGACACAATTAATTGGCAGCTCCAGAAAACTCTCCAAGCTGCCAAAACCTCTGTTAATTACACTTCACGCAGCTTACGCACTGGTGCCTCTTCCTCAGCTTCCTAATAGCCGGTCTGTCTGAATCTATGATCAAGGTCCTTGGGCGCTGGTCAAGTGATGCCTACACATCGTACGTACGGTTATCTCCAGAGGATGTGACTGCCATTACGCTGTTCCTCCAGTTGATTTATGCATTTACGTAAGGGCTGAGTAGCCATAGCTTCCATCCTTCCAGCATGCTTCCGGACTGGTTAGAGCTTTCATGTTCTGTCAGTAATTGACTCGGCCTCAGCTGGGTGGAGTCTGCTGCTCCTCCAGTTAAGTTACGCATTTACGCATGGGCTGGGTAGAGCTTCTGTTCTTTCAGCATGCTTATATACAGACTGGTTAGAGCTATGCTCTGCCAGTAATTGACGTGCAGTCTCGGCTGGGTGGAGTCTGCTGCTCCCCCAGTCGATCTACAGTTTACGTACGTGCTGGGTTGAGCTTCTGTACTTACAGCATGCTTACGGTCTGGTTAGAGCTATGCTCTGCCAGTAATTGACATGGTCTTAGCCGGTTGGAGTTGATTGCTCCTCCAGTTGATGCGGGCCAGGCCTTGGGCTCGCTGGGCCTCGCTTTGGCTGGTCTGGTTGCTAGGGTTGACCTAGTAACCCACACTAGCTGACCCACCATCTCAAGTCTCCACATATTGATTAGTGATGTGCTTGTTCCTGCCACTGCTGGCTGAATTTAACCACTTGATTGATAAATCAACATCAATTTCTATGAATTAACTCGGTCAGAAACATTATAAATCCTACAACTCTAGGTACATGACTGTATACTTTATTTACACGATGACTGCATGTTTACCGTGAGACTGAGGGTTGCTTGTGTGGTGAGTGAATGCCCTGTGGAGATTCCAGATATAGATAGAGTCTTCAGATGTTGTACAGAGTAGCATCGGTTGTTGTCTGTTACCAAGACAGACACATGTGACTTCCTTTCTGTGGCCTGATAACTGTAGTGGCTGAAATGAATTATAAAGAAAGTGAAAAATTAAATTATATTACAAAAAATAGTTACAGAAAGTGTCATATTTATTTTAATGAAAAGGGTAAAACTGTACATGTATGTAAAAGCTTTTACTCCCAGAGCCAGCGCATTTTTCGGCCAGTGGTGACAGCAGACCGCGGCACCTCGTTCCCTGGGGTCTTTACGCGCCTAACCCATCTTGGATTATGCACGTAAAGACCCCTGGGAACGAGGTTGAGAGAACTTTTGACGAGCCGGTCGCACATGCGTCTCCCCAGTTTCCCGCTGAAACTAAAAGAAAACAGGCAATCACCCTGCTTCTAATTTTGAGCATGTACACGCACGCGTACACGTATTTACGTGAAATGTTTCGCGAAAAACAAGCTTAAGAAAACTTATACTCTTTATTACTCTGAAACGAGCATAAAACATTTAATAGCTAAACTGCATTAAACACAAACAACAGATCAGGGGCGGGCATCTCGTTTATTGATTCTTGTCGGACATGTATAATTACAGCAGTATATAATGTTGGCCAATCAAGTCAATATAGATGTGTAGTCAGTACATTTCTACTATTCTTAACATATGTCCTAAAGAAAAAATAGGTATCAAATAAAATACAATAACTGCACATGAAAATGCATGCAGTCAGCCTACATTTCATCCGTTTTCTGCAAAAACACAATGCGAAACCCCAAAATTTTACATTTTATACACCCTTTTAATAAGTCTGGCGGATTGTAAGTATAATCAATAACATCATACACGTACTTCTTGTGTATCAGGACTTGAATGCATGTTTTAAATACCAGCACCTCTGCTGCATCTTGCAAAGTCTGAATTTTAAGGCCATCTTTTATTCAAGAAATCATGAGTTAAACATTCACGATTTTTTGCTTTTCCGCGATTGACGTCACTATAATTGATTCCAACCACTTATTAAAAGGGTCAATAGAGAACGCGAACGTAAGCAAGATAATCAATCCGTTTTTCGTTAAAATCTGGTTGTGAGAAACAATTAAAGGCAAACATAGGAAAGAGTAAACACCAAATTTCGGGAGAAAACATTTATCTACCGTATGTCCCGTCGCCGTCCTGGTTGCTTAAGTTCCCTAATATGTCATGAACAAGATTTTCTCAGGTTTTTACTCTCAACTTGTCATATAATCCTAATCCACTACTCCATTACCTTAACAAAAAAATATTTATTACGTTGCAGGGAGGGGGGGGGGGGGGGGGGATTTGGAAAGTGCACAATTTAGGGGGGTATTTTTTACTTTCTAAAGAATTTAAGGGAGGGAGGGTAAACATTTGGCTTTACACATCATTCTCTTTCCTTTAACTTCTGCCACAAAATGCAAGAAATACTATTTTGGAGGACTTAATAGATTTTCAAACATTTCCTGAGAAGCATACACCAGGAACCCCCTCAGTGGGAGTTGGTGGCTCTGGCACAATACATGTCATGTTTGTAATCATGCACCACATGCATACAATGCAATAATGTCTTGGAATGCCTTTGCATCGTCTTTTGATTGTTGAAGAAAAGATTCCAAATTAAGTAGAACATCGTGATTAGGATGGCTCAAAATTTGGTGTTTACTAGCTAGTTCCTTTATTCCCCTTTAATTATTTTCACATCCAGATCTTTGAAAAAATATGATAAGCATAAAGTTCCATTCACGCCGAACGAACAATGGAGATATTTACTTTATGTTTGTGTTCTCTTGTAGATCGATCGGTCATAGACGTTGGGTTTTCAGGGTATGTTTTACCAGAGAACGGTTGAAATGTAGGCGGCTGCATGCATTTTAACGCAGTTATTGTATTTTGTAAAAGACCAGTCCGACATTTTGAAAGGGGTGTAAACGTGGCGCGAAATACAGTGTTTGTATGGGAATCCGATGCCAAATAATTTCCGTAAAGCGTGCAATCGTGTTTTCAATTTTCCATACATTTATCTGTAAATTTACAGGCGGACTTTATCTCGTTGTTACAGACAAATGTATGGAAAACTGAAAACACGATTGCATGCTTCCCAGCACAGCTACATCCCTCAAATTTTGATCAGTAAGTTAATCTTTTACCTGGTATCTTAAGTTTGCAGACAGTGAATATTCCAGAAATTCCATTTACGGAAATTATTTGGCATCGGATTCCCATACAAACACTGTATTTCACGCCATGTTTGCACCCCTTTCAAATGTCGGAATTAACCGCGAACTGGTCTATTAAGGCTATTGTTTTGTGTCATCCTCCTAGACGTTGCAGTCATGGTAACTTAAACTATGATAAGTCCCGAATGCCAAGGATTGAAGTAATGATCTGATGTATTATTCTTTCATTGACACAAGTGAGACTCGTGCATTTGGAGCAATCTCATGACACATAGGACGCATAGCAATTGCTGGTGAAAATCTCACGTATTATGGAAAATATCACGCATTTTAAATTAACTAAGGATCTTAAAATAACCGAGTAGAAGGTGCTGCCTTTGTGAAACAATCTTGTTCACAAACTGCAAATGGTTAGACCTTCACATCTTCTCGACCGGATAAGGATGTTAAATCGTAGGTCTCCCATTGGCCTCAAGTTTATCAGTCTATCAAACACTACTTAATAATTCATGAGGTAAGTAGCCAACCAGAGGTCTCGACTTGTACCTCGGCTGCGCCTCGGACTAGAACTAATTGCGCGGACTTTGAAATCCCGTCCAGTCTTCATTGTCGGCCTTGAAACATTACTAATCAAGACTGTTACGAGCTACCGACGTTAAGTAAGGTTGCTTTACCTTTGCTATGTCTTCATTGATTTGTTAGAAAATTGACTTTTGTCTGCCAGTTTCATATGTTTCAACTACTTAAAAGTACTCTCATGGCTATGTGGTAACACATAGCCATTTAATCCCAAAAACATTGTTGTATCCTTCTTGCCTCGCAAACGGAGCTCAGCACTGATAGCAACGACACTCCTACATGACTGTGTGAATGAGAATGCATAAAAGTACTCTCAAAATGTAGGAAATGCTATCTGAGCAAACGCGCATCCAGACCGGTTTACAATGTTTTATGGAATTAAAAAGTCTGATTAAATCCTTGGAACGCTTTTGGAATTTTAAAATTTCAGCGGACGTGAGGCAATATATATATTTTTTTTCTTGAGAATTAACTAAAGTAAATTGATTTCTTAGTTTGACAAATGCCTTTAAATTCGTCAATGTGACAGTCAATAAGTATATGTCACAGGCATTTTCAATCTAACACTCTTCAGTCTTGTAAATAGAATTTGTCTAATATATAAGCGAACATATCTGTTTGTGAATCTAGTATGTCGCAAACTCAATAAACGGGACTCGCCTTGCTCCACATCATTAACGTGGATGAGATTATTACAATATTTGCTAGACTTCATCCTCGAAAAATTGATGACTTGGAAACATTATCTCAGCGTAATGAGTTTCGTTTAATTCGAAACTTACTTCAGAAATGTAAATCAGATGTGTGAAAAGCGCTAGATAATTGTGTAGCATGAAAAGAGCATTTTTATTGTTTAGGATGTTCTAATCCAAAGCCGATTTTCAGTCTTAAGAACGTAAGAAATGGCGTTTAATAGAGTCAAATCTCCAAAAAAAATCCCCATGCCTTCATGACTCCTTAGAGACTTAGACCTCTGGCTCTCGCAACATTGGAAACAATTCTTTCCTGGATCCATGCCTGCTCCGCTCGGATGTGAAGCTGGTTGGCCAAATGCCCCACCTCCCACATGGTACTGTGCCACTCCTGTAGGGTTAGTGCATCCTTCTACATGCAACATTGTATGATCACAATATGTTCTGATGCATGGGACTGGTAACTTTTTTTCAGGGGGTGGGGGTGTGGGGGGGGGGGGGGGATTTATTATATCCACTTTAAGAAGGGGGTTGTTTTAATGAAAACATATTACAGGGGGTACAAATTTTATTGAACGTTATTCTTGAAAAACCACTCCCCCCCCCCCTTTCCCCCCTGCAGCACAGTAAATGATCAGTCCCTTAAACCGGGCTGAAGTTAGCTGCCAATTCAAAACGAATTGGTAGCTGCCAATTCGGCTTTTAGAAGTTGGCTGCCAAATTGAAGTTTCAAATTAATGCAGAAAATGGCTCTTTATATGTCACTGATGGCATCTGTATGCATCAACTAGTTCACTGCCAAAAATACACACCTTTTTTTTCGATACAACACCGATTTAGGTCAGACATCAGATGTCTCATGTCCTCAATAAAAGACAGTGGCAAAAATTTAAACTTGAATAACTCCTAAACAAAACCCTGATCAAGATGTTTTGCAGGTTGGAAGACCTTCGGCCATAGACCCCAGACCAGAGTAAATGAGAGTCACTCCTGTCGCCTCTTCTTATATGAGAGGGGTATGGTAAAAACCTAGTTTGCCTTATTCTGGTCATATTTACGTGTTCAAACTTGAATAATTTAACTCTTTCTAACCAAACATCCTGACCAAGATGTTTTGCAGGTTGGAAGACCTTTGGCCATAGACCCCAGACCAGAGTAAATGAGTGTCACTCCTGTTACCTCATGTTTGAAACTTCGAATTGGCAGCTAACTTCTAAAAGCCAATGAATTCGATTTGAAATGGCAGCTAACTTCAGCCCGGTGTTCCTTATCACTGATCAACTAGAAAAACTATGTTTCCAAAACATAATTATTCCAAATCTCAAAATTTGTTGATTGCAAAATTGATGCATTATATTTTATGTGCAAAGGTTTAACATAATTTATAGCTTGTTAATTTGTCAATCATAATGTTTAGAGGAGCTGCTATAAATAAATTTGCACCTATCAAATGAATGTAAGCCCCGAGGGGGGAGTGTTTGGGCAAGGGATGGGGATTTGACAGCAAACACGAGCCTGTGAGTTGGGAATTTGACAGTGAAGTCTGTCCCAGTGGTCGGGGCAGGTCTGCTAAATGTGTGCATGTCCAGTCAGTGGTAGAAATCACGGGAGCAGTTCTAAATGGTTTCTGTTCAGAAAATCTTGACAATCTCGATGCATTGCAAAAAAGATTGGGAGTTAAGGTGAAAATCGCAAGAGTTTTAAACACATCTCCATTTAAAAATGTACTTCTCCATTTAAAAATGTACTTTATCAAATAACCCTTCAGTTCCAGAAGGTTTCAATGTATCAGCCAATCAGAATTGTTTGTGATAACTGCCCATTCTCTTCATTGAATCATGTAATATTTAGGCCAATCAGGGCTTTGGTTTCAAATTTGATATCTTCAGGATTTCGAATCATGTAATGGCTTATCCAATCAGCTTATCCATTAGTAATTTGATATAATCAAGGCTGAATGATGTAATATACCAACCAATAGTATATCTTCTTGGAGCTGGTTTTATTTTAAACTTGTTGACAGCTTTTTATCTCATTTCCTGTTAACTTCACATCCACATTCAAACAATCGAACACTGTCTCTTCACTTCTATTCTGTCACAAGAGCTAATTTTGGAATGCATAGAATGTGTTGTTATATATATTCATAGGTAAAACTTTAATCTCTGTAGTCAAAATTTAAATAATTCCGCAATACTATCGCTTATGAATTCCACAAGAAAAAAGCTAACAAATCATAAGTTGGAAATATCAATGGATCACGGTTAGAAGAAAAAGAAAATTAAAACTTGCCCAAATACCTCATTTAACTAAGAAGCCTACAGTTCTTTGTCCATCTGGCAAGTTTTCAAACTGGGCGCGGGTGTTCAAAGGTCAACGGATAAATCCTTATCCAGCAGATAAAATAAGCTAGTTTGGTAAGTTATCCACCCTTTGAATAACTGGGCTATCTACAAGCTGACATGAACATTTACTAGCCCGGGGCTATCGGACAGTACGATCACTGTATGTGTTTCGTCCACTTCTCTTGAATCAGTATTTTTATTCATTGAAATATCAGTTTGGGGTAACATGCTCTCACGTACACTGTATCAGAATATCGGTTCGATGTGTTTTAAATGCCTTAATTATTCTTAGCTGCCGATTCATTTTGTGACAAATCCTGAAAATTTTAGATGTTGAAACAATTTCATGAACTGCTTAAGGGTTGTATTGCAGTTTATGAAGAAATACCTGTTTGTTTGTTTATGCCGTTTTGGTTAAAAAATATCTACCGCCAATACCTTTCAAACAACTTGGAAAATAAGTGCAAACGATATACAGAGATGCCAACTCTCCCGCCTTTGGCGGTAGACCGTTACGCTTTTTAGCCTCATCTCCCGCTCTCCTGCTTTGAGTCCAAAATCTCCCGCTTTTTCGCAAACGAGACTGCCCCTTCTCTTCATTGAATCATGTAATATTTAGGCCAATCAGGGCTTCGGTTTCAAATTTGATATCTTCAGGGTTTTGAATCGTGTAATGGCTTATCCAATCAGCTTATCCTTTAGTAATTTGATATAATCAAGGTTGCATGATGTAATAAACCAACACTTTTGTTTGCCATCTGGCAAGTTTTTAAACTGGGCGCGGGTGTTCAAAGGTCAACGGATAAATCTCTTCTCCAGCGGATAAAATAAGCTGTGGTAAAATTCGTGATTTTCCCCGTTTAGTAGTTCCCATACAAAGCCTATATGCAATGTATACTGACAAATACACACAATTAGAGCTTCGGTTGCCTGTGCTCTAACACAATGTGCGTGCCGTGTAAATATTCGCTTCACCGGCCGGTATATTTATTTTTATCACTTCTTTTCATAACTGGAAACAATATTTAACATAACAGACTGAGAGAAAGACCGAATCCCATTCTATATTCCGGCGGCAATTTATAATTACGTTGTCACGATCTCAAATTACAACTGAAGCATGAAATCTGCAGAAACTTTCTACGTTCTCAGAAAGTTTCTGACATTAGCGAACTTATCGCAGATATAAAGACAATTGTCTGTAGAACCAGAAAAAATCTTTAAGTTAGCCAGTAATAATGAGGTTTCAGTTTCCAATCATGACAAAAAGAAAATCAATCCCCAAGTCAACTATGCAATGATCATTAGAATCAAATTTAGTAAAGCCGCGACTATCATTTCTTCTCGCATTGGATGTGCAATCCGAAATAAAACCGCTCTCGGGAACCCAGGAAATTTTCAGAGAAAAGGTTTGCCGTTGTTGAAATAAGACACGAAAGAACACAAGCTTTATTTGTTTTGTTGTTAAATAAAATTTAATTACTTCGTTGATTAAATTTGAAACAAAACGGAGAAACCGAATCCATGCTTATTCCGGCGGGAAATTATAACAACGTTGTCTATGCATGGTTCTCAAATAGTTTCAACAATCTACACCGAAAAGCTGACCAAACGTGTGCGTATTCAGTGAAAGGTTTTTTCTATTGAAGAACACATTTTTTTGCACGTTTTGGCTTATTCCAGACTTCTTTCAATTAAGCACAAAAGGAAACATTCATGTTCACGATCAGGCAACCAAATCGTGCGAGATATACGTCCACAACTTGTCGCCGTTGATTCTGTCGTATTTATTTTATATCCCCCATCGTCAATAGCCTCGGGTTCGATCGTTACATTAAGACACAAGAATAAACGCAATTGTTTTGGGAAAAAACGTACGAATACTAGAGAAAGTATTCCTCAAACATTTATTATTGCGAATAGCTTTTGAAGCAAGCGTCTGTTTATCGTCCAGTGTAATCGACAATTTGAAGTACTGCACGCATGTGATTGGTTAACAGGATAACCTTATCTAATTATCACATCAATCAATCAATGACCTGGGTCATGGAAGCCTAAGCATGTCAAGTCCACAGAAATTGTCATTACTAGTTTACTACTGCCCGATTGACTTCAAGCTGACAACAGTCGTTGAAAATTACGCATTTGGTTTCTTCTTCAGAACATCAATTTGTCTGGTATACAATTTGGTACAGAGACTTGTCAGTTTTCCTCAACCTCTCGCTTTGAAATATAATATGCAAAGAGAGCAGATTGACGTTAGCCACGGACTTGGAATTCAATTTTTTTAAACTATATTAAAACTGAAAATAAACTAAATTCATTGTTGTCACTAATGCGACTCCATTTCAAACGTGATTTTTTTCCGTGTCGAAAATATATAAAAAGAAAAAGCAGCCTCATGCTCAAGCTTTTTCAGTCTAGTTTGATATGGCAACCAAATACATCGATGAAATACAGCAGTCACAATCAACTGAATTGTTTGGCGCCTGAATCAACGTTTTTGTCGTTATTGAGTTCGATTCTCGTTACCTGTAGTATTTAGTCGTGTCGATATTGAGTTTGAGAACGACTGACCGGCTGTGTTTTATTGTACTAATGAAACGAAATTTAGCTAGTACGTAATTTCTTTCTGTGGAAAGGAAAGTTGGTCAAATATATTATTATTGCTGAAATAACGAAACAGGGCTTTTGACCTTTGCGTGCAGCCCGTACCGGTTTGGAATTTATTTTAATTGTGTTCGCAGTGGAAACTGCATGCATATTTGCAACAAACTATCATTTTGAAGTGCTGTGGAGGTTGAAACCAAAAATACAAGGAAAACCGGCTCTATGTGATGGTATTTTATGGAACAGTCGTTTTGCATGCAGTGATTTTATAAAAATAACGTGTTTGTGTGACTCCCTTGGCTTCTATCCTGCCCTGAAATAAGAACACCTCCGAAAGATTCAAAATGGAAAAGATTCGAAAATACGTTTTTTTGCAAATTCTAAATCTAAAAGCCCTAATCTAGCATCACAAAAAAACTTAAATATACATTTTAAAGCCTTGAAAATGCGACTTTCTTATTTCCCGCTAAAAAAGACGCGGAAAATGATTGACAGCTGCTGTTATTCACTGGGCAATAGTGGGCATGTTATTTCATTCTCGCTATCCTGTGATTTTCTGCGCTTACTTTTAGTTCGTAAAGATTTCTACATTAATGTAATGCCCAAAGGTGTAAAAGTAGATCTTCTTCACTTGTAATTTTATCTCCTAGTCTCACATTCATGTTTTCAAAATTTAAAATTTGTAACTAACGGTTTCTTGCCATATACTTGTGTACCCTGAGGCCAACCGAAATATCGGTAGTAATTATATATATTCCCAGTACCGTACACTCAGCCTTTCATCTTGTCTTTATCTTCTTGGTGCCGTATTCAAAAAAGAAGAGAAGAGAAAAACGGTGATACTTTACTTTGTGAGTAAATCCAAGAAGTACCGAAAGTCCACAAAGAATCAAGCAATAAGGTTTTGTTATCTTCAATCGACGAAAAATGTAAAGAGAATAATTTTCAATGCAGGAAGCTAAGGGTTTGCCGGTTTTGTTTCAGCGCGATGAAATTAGAATGGCACGTGTACATGGTGTGGGATAGAACAGAGCTTCAATGCTTTTCCCTGCCTGATATTAATTCTGTATGTACTCCTAAAAGAGTATTCCTTCTTGAAATTAAACTGGGATCGACACTAGTTTACGTAGTAGTATCGAGCTTTCTCTGTTCTGCAGCTCATCCGAACTTTGTAATCGGCACAACAAATGAATCGCTCTGACTCGCTAAAGTTAATGATTACCTCAGGCGGGACCGTGAAATGAATCGAAAAGTTTCTCGGCTCTTCTTTTCGGCCAAAAACAGAACTTGGTTGAAGTCCAGCCTTTTCGCGTTTTGTCCAATTTTCCTAAATTTTTCACGAGTCGTAGTATACAGCCGTTTCTCAAATACTTTGTCGGGGAATTTTTTTTTTTTTTTCGTTCAGATTTTATGACCTGGTTTGTATCAAAATGAGATCAAAAACTACTTTTTTGAAAAGGGTAAAATATGTAATACGTTTTTATGCAACATGTCAAAATTCCCCGACGCACAGTATTTGAGACAGTTTAGTTGGGATTCGAAAGCGATAATTAAGAAAGAAATTCGGTTTCAAAGCCTGAAGGGCTGAACTTCTTCTGGCGGAACTTCTTCTGGCGGACGGAGTCCTTTCATGTTGAAAAATATACAACATCTACGCTTTTAACTTTTGTTAAAAATGGATTAAATATACACTTTCTTCAATTCAAGACCTTTAAAACGGTATGTAGTACGTCTATGTGGCTTTAATTGCGACACTACAAGAGTGTTTTTCCGAAATGAAAACTTTAAGGCGTCATTACGGAGCAGGAGATGAGCTCCTGACGGGATGAATACGCGACCGAATTGAAAAAAGTTTTTACCCATCCATATACGACGTTCGCCTCCAAAGATTTACGGCAAGTTTTTTTATATCACAGCCTCAACGAATGTAACCAGCTAGATAAAACGCTATGGAAAATCTAATCTCGTTATATTTTAAGTATAATGTTCATAAAGTTGTTTTAACTAACTTGAATAACAACTGCATACAATGTATGTAAATATAGCTTTTAATAACTTTTTAATATATATATATATATATATATATATAGCTCTTAACGTTTTTAATATATGTTTTTAACTGTTGTTGTTTATTGCAATTTTTATTTGCAGGTCCTCACTAAAAAACAGGCCGGTGATCCCCCTGAATAAATAGCATAGATTGACAAAGCCATTAGTGTATTTGTCCTGATAAAAAAAAGATTACCGGTTATCGCTCCCGTCGGTTATGGCAAAGTTTTTGAATAGGGATTAGTATCAAATGATTTTAATCAAACTACGAGTTTCAACATATCCACGCAATATAATCTTTCGAAGGCCTTCTTATTTCAGGATACAAGTCAAGGGAGTCCTTTTGGTTTCAACCTCCACAGCATTTCAAAATGATAGTTCATCGGAAATATGCATGCAGTTTCCACTGCGAACACAATTAAAATTATGGGCTGCACGCAAAGGTCAAAAGCCCTGTTTCGTATTACAGCGATAATAATATATTTGACCAACTTTCCTTTCCACAGAAAGAAATTACGTAAATTACGTACTAGCTAAATTTCGTTTCATTAGTACACTGAATAAAACACAGCCGGTCAGTCGTTCTCAAACTCAATATCGACACGACTAAATACTACAGGTAACGAGAATCGAACTCAATAACGACAAAAACGTTGATTCAGGCGCCAAACAATTCAGTTGATTGTGACTGCTGTATTTCATCGATGTATTTGGTTGCCATATCAAACTAGACTGAAAAAGCTTGAGCATGAGGCTGCTTTTTCTTTTTATATATTTTCGACACGGAAAAAAATCACGTTTGAAATGGAGTCGCATTAGTGACAACAATGAATTTAGTTTATTTTCAGTTTTAATATAGTTTAAAAAAATTGAATTCCAAGTCCGTGGCTAACGTCAATCTGCTCTCTTTGCATATTATATTTCAAAGCGAGAGGTTGAGGAAAACTGACAAGTCTCTGTACCAAATTGTATACCAGACAAATTGATGTTCTGAAGAAGAAACCAAATGCGTAATTTTCAACGACTGTTGTCAGCTTGAAGTCAATCGGGCAGTAGTAAACTAGTAATGACAATTTCTGTGGACTTGACATGCTTAGGCTTCCATGACCCAGGTCATTGATTGATTGATGTGATAATTAGATAAGGTTATCCTGTTAACCAATCACATGCGTGCAGTACTTCAATTTGTCGATTACACTGGACGATAAACAGACGCTTGCTTCAAAAGCTATTCGCAATAAATGTTTGAGGAATACTTTCTCTAGTATTCGTACGTTTTTTCCCAAAACAATTGCGTTTATTCTTGTGTCTTAATGTAACGATCGAACCCGAGGCTATTGATGATGGGGGATATAAAATAAATACGACAGAATCAACGGCGACAAGTTGTGGACGTATATCTCGCACGATTTGGTTGCCTGATCGTGAACATGAATGTTTCCTTTTGTGCTTAATTGAAAGAAGTCTGGAATAAGCCAAAACGTGCAAAAAAATGTGTTCTTCAATAGAAAAACCTTTCACTGAATACGCACACGTTTGGTCAGCTTTTCGGTGTAGATTGTTGAAACTATTTGAGAACCATGCATAGACAACGTTATTATAATTTCCCGCCGGAATAAGCATGGATTCGGTTTCTCCGTTTCGTTTCAAATTTAATCAACGAAGTAATTAAATTTTATTTAACAACAAAACAAATAAAGCTTGTGTTCTTTCGTGTCTTATTTCAACAACGGCAAACCTTTTCTCTGAAAATTTCCTGGGTTCCCGAGAGCGGTTTTATTTCGGATTGCACATCCAACGCGAGAAGAAATGATAGTCGCGGATTCTAATGATCATTGCATACCGTAGTTGACTTGGGGATTGATTATTGAAAACTGAAACCTCAATATTACTGGTTCTACAAACAATTGTCTTTACATCTGCGATAAGTTCGCTAATGTCAGAAACTTTCTGAGAACGTAGAAAGTTTCTGCAGATTTCATGCTTCAGTTGTAATTTGAGATCGTGACAACGTAATTATAAATTGCCGCCGGAATATAGCATGGGATTCGGTTTCTTGCAGTTGACTTTCTCTCGTCTGTTATGTTAAATATTGTTTCCAGTTATGAAAAGTAGTGATAAAAATAAATTTCATTTAACAATAAATAAATTTTAAGCTTAACTCTTGTGTCTACAGATTGAAAAAGTATTCAAACTCCAGATTGTAAATGTTCATTCCAGATTGTAAATGGGGGCTGTTCAAACTAGCTTATTTTATCCGCTGATAAGGATTTATCCGTTGACCTTTGAACACCTGCGCCCGGCTTCTTAGTTAAGACTTTTTCTTCTAACCGTGACCATTGATATTTCTAACTTATGATTTGTTAGCTTTTTTCTTGTGGAATTTATAAGCGATAGTATTGCGGAATTATTTAAATTTTGACTACAGAGATTAAAGTTTTACCTATGAATATATATAACAACACATTCTATGCATTCCAAAATTAGCTCTCGTGACAAGAGACCTAGACAGAAGTTAACAGGAAATGAGATAAAAAGCTAATAAAACCAGCTCAAAGAAGATATCCTTTTGGTTGGTATATTATATCTTTCAACCTTGATTATATCAAATTACTAATGGATAAGCTGATTGGATAAGCCATTACACTATTCAAAACCCTGAAGATATCAAATTTGAAACCGAAGCCCTGATTGGCCTAAATATTACATGATTCAATGAAGAGAAGGGGCAGTCTCATTTGCGAAAAAGCGGGAGATTTTGGACTCGAAGCGGGAGCGGGAGATGAGGGTAAAAAGCGTAACGGTCTACCGCCAAAAGCGTGAGAGTTGGCATCTCTGTATATCGTTTGCACTTATTTTCCAAGTTGTTTGAAAGGTATTGGTGGTAGATAATTTTTAACCAAATCGGCATAAACAAACAGTTATTTCTTCATTTAGTGCAATACAACCCTTAAGCAGTTCATGAACTGAAATTGTTTCAACATCTAAAATTTTCAGGATTTGTCACAAAATGAATCGGCAGCTAAGAATAATTAAGGCATTTAAAACACATCGAACCGATATCTGATACAGTGTACGTGAGAGCATGTTACCCCAAACTGATATTTCAATGAATACAAATACTGATTCAAGAGAAGTGGACGAAACACATACAGTGATCGTACTGTCCGATAGCCCCGGGCTAGTAAATGTTCATGTCAGCTTGTAGATAGCCCAGTTATTCAAAGGGTGGATAACTTACCAAACTAGCTTATTTTATCTGCTGGATAAGGATTTATCCGTTGACCTTTGAACACCCGCGCCCAGTTTGAAAACTTGCCAGATGGACAAAGAACTGTAGGCTTCTTAGTTAAATGAGGTATTTGGGCAAGTTTTAATTTTCTTTTTCTTCTAACCGTGATCCATTGATATTTCCAACTTATGATTTGCTAGCTTTTTTCTTGTGGAATTCATAAGCGATAGTATTGCGGAATTATTTAAATTTTGACTACAGAGATTAAAGTTTTACCTATGAATATATATAACAACACATTCTATGCATTCCAAAATTAGCTCTCTTCATTGACAGATTGTTTGAATGTGGATGTGAAGTTAACAGGAAATGAGATAAAAAGCTGTCAACAAGTTTAAAATAAAACCAGCTCCAAGAAGATATACTATTGGTTGGTATAGTACATCATTCAGCCTTGATTATATCAAATTACTAATGGATAAGCTGATTGGATAAGCCATTACATGATTCGAAATCCTGAAGATATCAAATTTGAAACCATAGCCCTGATTGGCCTAAATATTACATGATTCAATGAAGAGAATGGGCAGTTATCACAAACAATTCTGATTGGCTGATACATTGAAACCTTCTGGAACTGAAGGGTTATTTGATAAAGTACATTTTTAAATGGAGAAGTACATTTTTAAATGGAGATGTGTTTAATTAATAGTTTAGTCGTCAAACCAATTAAAAAACTACAGAAGTATGCAACACGTGTGGTCTTGAATATCCTGCAGGCAAGGACTGTGGACTGGGTTTGTTGTCAGTGACAGCTGCGCTGAGTGGCATCATATGATTTGTGTTGGAATCAGTGCAGAAGATACTCCAACACATTGGCAATGCACAAAATGTGTGGAATGTTGGATTATAACTCTTGAATGCTAAGATATTCTAGTTGTAATGCATTGCCTCCAACATAATGGCAATGCACGAAACATGTGTATTACACATTCAATGTTGAATTTATAAACTCATGAACACTTGAGATATAAATAAACAACTTGTTTTGTAAACTGTGGTTGTCTCTGTAATTGAGTCTATTTTGGCCCTGAGATTTAGACTAGCAATTGCTTCCCCACCCTCGGGCATTTGATAAAAAAAAATCTGATTTTTGTCAAATCCCCACCCCTTGCCCCTCCCCCCCCCCCCCCCCCCCCCCTTGGGGGTTACATTGATAGGTGCATAAAGCCTGGGGGTTACTCCCTTATATGGCTATACAAGGATGTGCCGCTGGACAGGGTATGGTTTTTGGCCTCTCTGTCCTGAACAGGGTATATAATTTCATGCGAGTCTGTCCTAAACAGGGTCTGAACCTGTCCTAAACAGGGTATTGATTGCATGATTATCCTCCTCTCACCAGTCTTTAACAGGTCATCAGTCAACATCAGATCATTTCAGTCCTACACAGGGTAGGTATTTAGAGTTTTTCTTTCCTAAACAGGGTCAGGGTTTCAAACCTTCAGCGGCACCACTATACCCAAACATGGGTCAAGTATAAAGTCATGAAGTAACAAACAAATAGATCTATAGACTATAATTATACAGCTACAGTTGAACCTCCTGTAAGCGACCACCCTCGGGACCTGAAAAAGTGGTCGCTTACGAGAGGTGGTCGCTTATGAGAGTAACCAGCACAGGAAGCCCAAATTTTAGTAATATGATATCTGGTCTCTAGGGACAGGGAATATCAATGCAACAACATATTTTATCACTACAGTTTATTATTATGGGTATAAGTAGTGCTCCAAGTCCTCAAAACCTTTAAAATTTTCAGCAAACATGAACTTCAACAGATAAACGGGGCTTGTCAAAAAATATTTACAGTTTATGGCTTGAAAAACCTTTTAATCAAGGATTGTGTGAACGATTTCAGTTGTACGGTCGCTTCCGAAGGTTTCAAAATAATTATTTATACTTATTAGGGTAATATGAGACTTATTTCGTATTCTACGACCTGTAGGATTACTGAATTGTATATCTTTAAGAGTTTTGTAGAGCTGACAGTGACAAGATCTGACAGTCGTATGTGACACCGACCGTGTCCCGACTGATCCCCCGGGACTGATCGGTGATCCCCGACGCACTATCGAGTATCTTACCTTTCTTGATAAATCAGCAGTCCACCATATACCTACAGTTATCCTTGTCAATGGGCAGGCAATTAACTCTCTATTGCAAGCAACCTGCACGCACGTCGTACACACTCCGCCGCGTAGCAAACCCTCATGACTTACCGCCATTTCCTCTTTCCTAATGGCACCGTTCGCTGATAGAAAATATTGCAGGCTCGCATAGTCAAGGTGTTCAGTTTATTCGTTATTATTTTATTTATCATTTATTTGTTTTATTCGTTTATTGATTAAAGAAAGGATGATTGGCCAAACAAAGAAAACAGGGAATATTAGAAAGAAAGCTTCTAGTTGTCTCTCTCGAGCTCTTCTTAATCTTTTCTCCCCTCCACCTCCCCCTTCACCTTTTTCCACCGCCCCCAGTTCACCCTGGGTAGTAAATGTAGGGTTCAAGATGGCGACGTCGTCCAGTTCGGGTCAAACGCAAGATTCTTGCCACATTGGCAAGCTCAAAGTTTTGTTGATTCAGAACCTTAGGCCCTCGCTCTTGGTAGGTGATTTTTCTTTGTTGATGCACTATTGAGTATGTCGTAGAAAATAAAGGAACGGTTTTATCTGATACTGTTTCTCAAACCGAGCAAATATATGAAATTAATTAATAATCATGATTCATAGTCATCCATGCACGTAAGCTTATGTCTATCCTATTTAATAACTTGTATTTATGCATTAATGTAGAACCTAATGAACCAAGCCGATATTGCACTACAGCAGAATGTTGATTCAGACTCTGGAGGAGCGGGGTAAGTTTACATGTAATCATAAATCATAAAATTATGTTATAACACTTATTCATCACTCCATCAGTGTTGCGTATACACCCTGCAAGCAGAGTTTCCTCTGTTAAAATCCCTCTGATGAAAAATGAGGGAATAGCAACCTCTGCAATATTTTTCTGTTGAGCATGTCCCAGTGTACGCAATCGATGAAATTGATCATCGGAAAACGATCAATCGATATCAATTATGAAAATTAGTAGCCTGCGTGCAGCTAGACGGCCTCTCTGCATGCAGGCTAGAAAATTAGTTAATTGATATCGATTGGTATTGGCCAATCGATGACCAATCGATGACCAATCGATAGTCACACAAAAATATTACTACTGACTTTAGAGTCAATGAAAATCAATACATGTACCAATCAATAATTTGACAGGGCAATCGATGACACAAGACAAAATTTTGTCTCATTGATTCCCCATTGATTTCCAATATTAATTGATTGATTGACATTGATTGTTATTGATTGTTATCAATTGTCATCAATCATCTATCCCATTGATTGCATGCAGCAGCATGTGCAATGATGACATGACATGTGCAATGATGACATGACGTGATTGACAGGTATGCAACCACCTGTCAATCACTGTAAACAGTGACATAATTTTTAGAAGAGTGTTTTCCTGCCTGATGTCCTGTGCATAATGACATAGCAAGAAGAAACAGGCTAAAACTGGTTTATAAATATAATGCATTATTACCATGTTTACCACAGGCTTCCCAGTCTCCAAATTAGATTCCCTGTGTGTGGTTGGGTTCCCTGTGGTTCCAATTTCAATGGCTGTTTCTACCCGTTTCCTAAGGGAAGCCTTACCCTGTCTCTAAATGGTCTTTTTCCCTATAATTAGAAATTTGAAAAATTGAACAAAATTTGGAGACTGGGAAGCCTGTGATGCCTACTACCATTTGCAAGCTACCGTTAAGCGTGAACCTTTTTCCACGTTCGTTTATGTTTGAAACTAGACGTCTGGCGTGCCAAACCTGTGCAATTCGTTGGCAAACTAATTAGTTTCAACCTTGATGTTGAAAACCTTTGATATGTCTTCTACCGTCGTGCAACTCAGATTACGCCAAGAGACAGTTATTGTCTTGCATCTCTCATAATTCTGAGCGTCCAAAACTTTAACTTGAACCGGCGACATTTATATGATTTAGCGCGTAGCGCGAAGGAAAATCTAGCTGAAAAGTTTCCAAACCTGAATCCCACTCGCTGAAACGTGAAGGCGGAACATGTCAAAGGTTGTCACAATCGCGGTTAAATTGCAAAGGTTTGTGTCGCCAAACGTCTAGGTTTCAAACATAAATGAACGCAGAAAAAGGTTCACGCTTAACGGTAGCTTGCAAATGGTAGTAATAATATATTGCTAATTTTATGCCCCCTTACTACAATGAATTCTTAATTATGTATAAAGCACTTAATTTCAATTCAAAACCGCTACATCCTAAATTTTGTAAGTGCAATATTGATTTGTAATATTTCTGTTGTGATTTTTTCCCCTGTTTTTATTTAAGGAAATCAACTGAGGAAAATCCTCACAGACTTGAGAGAACAATGGAAGATTTTCTAAACATATGTGATCAATTAGAAGAATTGCTTGTAAGTTTATAGATTCAGTTAGAAATAAGGCAGTGTTCTCATCAGAACTTTGTAGATTGGGGTCCAAGGACCCACAAAAATAAGAATTGTGGGACATTTCAGAGACACAATCATGGTCATCACAGCATTTTCATTAGCAATCAAAGAAATTTTAAGTTGATTTCAAGGAAACCCTTGCTGTTGGAACAAGTTGCCATTAAATTGTTGCCAATATGGTCTAAGTCGAAAATATGTTGAACACATTGGGAAATGTAGTTTAGTTTTTGAAAAAAATGGACATGAGTATGAGCCATTTTTGGCGGTCCCTATTGTTACAAGACAAAAGATTATTGTTTTTAACAATAGGGACCACCATGAAACATCACCAGATCCAAGATGGCGGCTCCCATGGCCAAAATGGCTCTTACTCATCTCCAATTTTTTCAAAAACTATAATATATTTTCCATTTTTGTCAGCATATTTTCAACCTAGACCATATTGCCAACAATTTAACGGCAACTTGTTCCAACAGCCAGGGATTCCTTTCACAACTTCTTTTACCATTGTTTTCCCTTTAGAACTGATTTTAGCAGCCATTTTTCTGCTTTGCACCCTTAGGGTCTTCAATTATATGTTTAGTCCCCACAATGTTGTGGTCTGGTGAGAACACTGGAATTAGGTTTTATTTTTACTGGAGGTATGATTGCTTTTCCTTGGTATGTGTGATGTATGATATGGGGAAATTTGCACTGAATTGGGCTGCCAAACAAACTTTATTTATCAGCAGACAATCGGTTATTTTTCGAACTTAAAAACTTATTTTCTCTTCATAGAAGCACAATGGAACGCAGAGAAATAAAATAGCAGAAGTTATTTCTTTCGAATACATCTTTGTATAGACATTGGTTGATTTTAGGGTTCAGTTCCCCTAATGGGATAAGTGGTTACCGTAGACCTTCAAATAGTATTTGCGCTACGCTTTAAAGGAAACCATATAAACCTATACCTATCAGGGAGCCGGGGTGGTTAAGCGCTTCGCCTCTCACCTCTGTGGCCCAGGTTCGATTCCCGGATGCGGCGCCATATGTGAGTTGAGTTTGTTGGTATCTCGCCCTTGCTTCGAGGGTTTTTCTCCGGGTTCTCCAGTTTTCCTCCCTATGCAAAAGCCAACACGCTAAATTCGATCTGTGGATTAGCCGTGACCTGGCTTTGATCAGCCCCAATGGTTGTTTCAGGTCTCTGTCAGAAATTCAGAGTCTATACGTCACTGTAAAGGTTATGAAACAAGGTATCTGGTGGAATTATTGTTTTAAATAAAGATTTCATTGGAAAGCAGTACTAAGCCTACGAACGCAAAAAAACGAGGTTTAGATCAGTGAATTATGCGTGAACGCATTTGGGCGTACAATCCATTCAGTTGCACGTCATTCAGCAGATAACAGCCTCCAAAAGTTTGTCAGGGATTTTTAGTATAATACTTTGTTCACATGCAAATCCTTCTTGAAGTTTGAGGTTGGAAAATCTTCCAAATTATGTGACACTAAGCCACATAAAAAAAGGAATAACAAAAATATTGCTAAAGCCCAACACACTTTGGTTCCTTGATGGTGTATCTATCTTTTGGCCAAGGATCCGATAATTATTAAGACACGTATAATTCACTCAAAGATAGGAAATAAGCAAGTAAATGAAGTCAGAGTTTTTAACTTCAGAAGTTTTACAGTGAGTTCACACTTTATCAAAGGTTCTGTCAACATGTTAACCCAACAAGCCAATGAAACACAGGACCCCTGGGGTTGTTGTGAATGAACTAAGAATTCGCGGGCAATGAAATGGTTCCTATTTCCTGGATTTACATTCCTACATACAGTACTGTGCATTGCTAGTTTCACCGAACGATCTGGTTAGTGCTAGCTATCATGGCAAAAACTAAGAAACCTAGCGAAAAGAAAAGTGTTGTCAAGCGATGTAAGTCAAGAAGGCAGCCTGAGGTACATTGTACATGTATCATTCAAAAACAAGACGGAAGCGATGACAAAGCCAAAGAGAAATTGCAGCACACCAGCACAAACTCTGGCTGTAGATGTGGTAATAGGGCATCCAAAGGATTCCGTTTTGGTTTATCCATAAGCGAGCTGAAATAATATTTCTAATGAAAACTCGAAGAGCGATGAACGATAGTCTACTAACATGTGAACACTAAAGCACATCATGTAGTTTTCCACAAAAATCTACAGAGAGCTTGCCGCTAATAAAAGGATTACCACGCCTAAGTTATGTATTGACTTTACTTCAAAATACAGTTTTCCAAAATATCTTGCACAAAGTTTTCATTTTTTTGGAATTATTTTTTCAGGGAAATAGTACAATTTATTAATAAACTTCACAAGGAATGAAAACAATTATTTTTGGAGAAAACAGGACACGAAGGTCTATGTCGGTAACCTTTATGAATTCTATCCCTTGATTGGGTGGTCGTATAAAGTGGGGACAGGAAGGAGGGAATGCGACCTTAGGGATACAGTATTGTTGACCACTAAAATATGAAATGAGTACCATTGTTGTGTGTATTCAGTGTATTGTTTTATCACTAGCTGGTCCTTTAGGTTAACAACATTGAAATAAACATACCAAATGTGTTCACCCAGTTGAACCAACACTACATGTATCTCCTCATGCGTTAACCAGTTTTTTTAAATCATGAGACTCTGAAATGCTATTTACAGTGATCTGTAGGAGTCATAAGGGGGGTTAATAAATTGCAACCCCCAGCCTGAACCCTCTCCAATCCCTGGATCTCAGCCTCTGACTATGGACAGTTCCTATAATTAATAGTACATCATGTATATTTCTCAAATTACAATAAAAACCTCCAAAAAAATAATAATATTGTTATAATTATGTTCATGTTAATTCCTACATGCAGAATCAATGATAATGTTTTGTATGTATTTTGTTCTTAAAAGGAGACGATGAGAGCAACAGAAAGACAGACTGCATTAAGCATGAAATACTCTCCAAAGCTAGTGTCAAATAACAAGACAGATAATAACCAAGACACACAGATATATGCTGACTATCTTACCATGGCAAGAAATCAAAACAAGTCTGCCATGGAGCTACATGATTTGCTGTCAGATTTTGTTAGATCTAAGCTGACATAATAAAATGCCAAGACTTAGTAAAATAGACCTTTTGCGCTTGGCTCAATGTTGTCCTATTTCAGATCACATGACCATCCCCTTGTGTATTGTTTCTTTTATTTCTGGTTAACGCATGAGGAGATACATTGTTATGGAATATACTTTGGACAAAGAATATTATTCCCAAAAGATTTGAAATGGGACAAAATTGAGCCAAGCGTAAAAGGTATATTTATTTAATAGTAATTAAGTTGCTAGGTTGTAATAAGTCCCCAGGTATTCAAAGGCCAAGGCCATGGTGGCAGTTATAACAAGAAACTTAAAATATTTTTTTTGATAACATCCTCCAACATGACCATAATGGTGATGATGTAATAATAATAATAATAATAATAATAAATGAGTTTATATAGCGCCTATACATTGCTGTTCTAGGCGCTTAATAAAACTTAATAAAACTATAGAGTTATTTTGAATATGTACAGTTAGAAACATGACTGTTTGTATGTGTATAGGTCTTTCAAAAACATGGGTCAGGCTGCAGTAACCAATGACCAGCTGCTAGAGCAAATTTTGTATGCATGGGACAAACTATGGCATGTCCGTAACCATGCTGTAACCGTGCTGTGCCGTATTTCTGTAATTTGATAGGATCAGCATGGCAAAAACAATGGTAAACCATTTCAACATCATGGCGTGCTGTAGTTTGTCCCACTCATACGAAATCTGCTCTCTGTTATTGGCTACCCCAAACAATAGGCCAATCCTTGCTGACATTGTTTGCATTTTTGCCTCATTAGCATAAATTAAACTTCAAACGAGCAGACTACATCAGTTGAAAGAGAATTTTAAACTTTGTAATCACCAAAAATTTGAGATTGATATAATTTATATGTTAAATATTTACGGAGAAATTGACTTTTCAAAACTATAAAATGGACTGGGTGGCAAGGGTTACTGACAGCCAATAATTTACATTCTTTGTAAATTTTGAGATTTGTAAATGCTCATAATCCTCAAAATATATTTATCATATCACTCAAATTTTCAGTGATTATCAAGTGTGACTATCTATTTTGATTTATGGACTCTGTTTGTTTGTATACATGTATATGTCGCTTGAAGTTTGATGTACCGTATGCTATAATGAGGAAAAAATGTAAACAAAGATTTGCCTATAGCCTAACCCTAAAACAACACAAACCCTAAAACAATAGATTTATTTGTAGTGCAGCCCACAAGGGTGTCAAATAAAATGCAAGGTTTTTAGAGCCAAAAATGTTGTTGATGGGTTTGGGTATGGATGATGTTAAAGTGAATTAAAAAATCCAGTTACATGTAAATAGACTTCATGCACAGTTTTCATAACAAAATTAATAAATTGATATAATAAAATAATGTTTCCACCCGTTCTTTAAATGAGAAGGATAAGTATATCTAGAAACCAAGTTAAAGAAAACTCCCAACATTCATGATATCAACTTTTTAATTTCTCAACAACAATTTATTTTAAAGTGCCTTATATGAAACAAAATTTTAGTCATGAAAATTAAGATCTCATTATTTTGAAAGTCCTTTTGAAATGAGGAATAATAATGTTTTCGGTTTGTCAATATCTCATCTCAATCCAGAGATATTAAAGGTTTTTAAATATGCAAATTAGATCATCTGTGACGTAAGGTTGACACAGCAGTAATCCTGTACCGATCGAGACCTGTATTCTGATTGCACCTATTATACTGTAACTCTATTGTTTTCATACTGCACATTCTAAAGGTTAGGGTGTTTTGTATTGTTGGGTAAGCCAATGCTGTGGCTCGTTTCGAGCGGTACATGATGGCCCTGACACAGCCATGAATACAAATTGCAAAATGAAGTCTGAATATCTCTGCTTCTGTATGTGCTCTGTCACAGTGCATTGCAACACACAGAAAACGTTGATGTTGTACATGTATATTCTCCATCAAACAAGACAGTGTAGTAGAGTCACAAACCAGTTGTGTTTATTGGGAGATACGAGGTTACAATTAATGTAACTTTCAAGTATACAGTGTATATGTAGGCTAGACCAGCCGAACGTTAGTGATAAAGGATTTATAGGTGTAATTAAGTAACAAGGGGACCATATTGATGAAAATATGGGAATTTTGGACCTGGTAACTACAGCTCAAGTTAGAAACTGGTTGGTGTCAAGTGATATGCAAATGCTTTCTCTTTTTAGCAGTGAACTCGTAAGGGAGTAGCTCGAAGCACTAGTTACGAATGCCCAATATAAACACAAAAATAATGGGTAAAAACAATTGACGCCACATGTATGGTACTAGGGAAAATACACGTCATTGTGCAAATTATGATGTTGTCATGGTGATACTCTAGGTCCCAAACTCCTTCAATGAGGAAAATAAATTTCCTAATTTTTCCTTTGACAAACAAATTTTCTTAATTAAACATAAAAACTACAATTTTATGTTGAAGGGGCCTGGGGCCAAAAGTGTTTCCATGGCAACATGATTTTCACATTGTATGTGTGTTTTCCTTAGTACCAGCAACTATTTGTAGAGATATTCTTTGTTTTGTGATGGCTGTGTCAACCTTGTGACTTCACAGACCATCGAATTTCCAAAAATCGTTAATACAATCAATGTTTGCTTTATATTTACAATTGAAGGGCTGTGTGCAAAAAGGGTGTAAGTAATTCTTGATCACATTCTAAATTCTCCCTCAGGAAACAAAGAAATTGAAGGAGAATTTAGAATGTGATCAAGAGTCACTTACACCCTTTTTGCACAACCCTTCAATTAGATAATACTAGTGATATTAATGGTGTAATGAAATCAACAACAATAATCAATAATAATAAATTAAATATAAAGTATTTCTAAATATCGCGCTTGCTAAGGTAAAATATATCTAGGTGACATGCATGCTAATTAATAGCTCCATGTGACATTGATGATGACGCAAGTTTATCTATTTTAGATTTGAAAATAACCGGGGAAGAAATAATATGAAATTCATTCAATAGGTAGGCTATTACATAGTCTAACTATTATGTAAGTAAAATAATTATGAAAATACTTTAATAGACTTATAGTTTGGCAAATGAAGAATCATATCTCGCCTAAGATTGTATATGCTAGCCCGGAATGAAAAAATATATTTGATATATTTTGGTGTGATGACTTGTGGATGACTCATTAACACTTGTGTAACAACAGCAGAGACTGGACATACCAGCTTAAGCTCAACCATATTCAGTAAGCTATCATTAATGAAGTAGTTTTTGCCAGTTTTAGCAATGTCCTGATGGCATACTGGTTATAGTCGGCTGAAGTTTATTGGATAGGCCACTATAAGGAAAGTATGCACGTCAGCCATTGTTATTAATGTGCCAACCATGCAGATCAGATTCATTGGTTTCTGACACAAAGCAGTCTTGAAGTCATGATTGGTACATTAGCATAACAATTGTAATGTTTATCAACATGAAACATCGCTATTACAGTGACGGCTCTAATAATTAAAGCTTGTTTGAGCAGTGAGATGTTTTCTCAAAAGGTCTCCTGCTTTATTTTCAGTTTATCCCGATTTTTTTACAACGAATCCTAAATATAAACTGTTCATTTCCCGAAATTTGTTTTGTAGTATCATGGACTTTTTACGATCCATGGTAATATCAATGATTTCCCGCTGAATCACAGTTTTGGTTTGCCTGTGGTTTGGAGCAAAAAGCTGCACTGACCCTTCCCCCGAAAATGATATTTTGTTGTATGAGATCGAGGCTGCACGGAAGAGCTCCAAATGACGGCCATTTTGGATTTGTAGTCGATTTTCTTTCCGACTTTTGTACGATTTCATAGCTTTTTATTCCACAATGTCGTATCATCCACCTCAACAACAGAGATTAGGTCCTCCACCAATGCCCATGCCACCGCTTGGAGGCAATATTCCTCCAGGAATGCCGCCAGGAGTTGCTTTACCACCAGGTTTACCGCCTCCGCCAGTTCCTCCGCCGTACCCAGGTATGGCGGGATTCCCTCCGCCACCTCTTCCCCCTCCCGGAGCAGGTAAGAGAGTTCTCATTATAGTAAAAATGATTCGTCTCTGCTAGGTGCTGTGGGCTTCATAGACTGTTATAAGTTTACATTACTGTGACAAAAATGCTATTTTGAGTTCAAGACGCCCGTACGCGCCGGTACGTTACACTCGAGTCTTTATCAAACACGTGCCTGATTGAGTAATAACTAGTAATAACTTATTTTACTTTTAGTTTTAGCATTTCTACTTCTTCTGGTTCCTTCACCTAGCTAGTTTAGTCAGCTTGATTTACGGCTGTAATGACGTATTCCGCGATTTATTACAGCCACATGCACTGTGTCAGAATGTAGTCTGTAGAGTGTAGTTTGTTGATAAAAATATCGTTTGATAAAGATGCCTTTGACTTTACCCTTTTAGGCTGTACACTTACACTTATGTATACAGTCTGTATTTCACACATGAACGCTAATTCTACGATTGTAGCAAGATTGAAATGATAAAATATCCTATACTAGAACAAAGAAAGGAAAGAAATGTAAACATGCTTTTAAGAACAGATTTCAAAGATTGTATTCACTTTTCCCAAGAATCCGAGTACTCTACTACTCTTCCCAGTAAACTGCAACACCCCAAGTTTTTTTACGGCTCCCGTGATGCGAATACCGCTGGTAGAGATTTTTGTAGACAAAGAATGCCTCGTTGTAGACAGTAGAATGACACAGTGTAGACAAGTTTGACATTTCAAAACCGCAGAACGACTGAACTGCCATCTTAAAATATCTCTGATGAATTGGCAAAATATTTCCTCGGACAAAATACCGTTCAAATCGGGAAAATAATTTACCGATTTCATCAAAATCGGAATTGGTGCACTGACTTTCAATCGGAACGGTAAGGTATTCCGATATTTGGACGCCCTCCCTTAAGGTTACTGGATACCTTCAAAAGTGATTTCCACAAAAATGCGTGTACGCGGGTGCTTGGCGAACAAAATATGGGAACCTATATATCAATGGAAAGGTTGATAACTGAAGAATACCAGTAAAAGGTTATTTTATACGGAATTACTCTAGATTTAAAACTACAGTCACTTTAACCCGATGTCGAAGACGTTTATAAACGCGAATTACCAGCGTCGGGTTTTTATACTTACGAAGTAATTACACTTGTGTCAAGTTAAGCGGGCATTGATCTCCAAAAGCGTGTGTGCGATTTTTGATATCTATTTTCTATGTGAAATTATTGCAGTTTAAAGTCGAGTCATTAATTATTTTTGCCAAGCCATCACGCTTGGATCGATATCTTTAAAACTAAAAACAAATCGGAAAAAAGCACACACGCTTTTAGAGATTAGTTATTGTAGAATCACTGGACAAAATTTCAAAAATTACCGGTAAATTCTTATATGCAATCAATTCACTTGAAGACTGCAGAAACGTTGAAAAATTGTAGCCGAGAAATCGGCATTAGAAGTTCAGCAACTGATTCACACCTACTTAGAGCGGCTTTCCGGACTCGACACCCATTCTCCAATCAGAAGCAACCTCCTGGAGTCTCCCAATATTCCGCGGGAAAAACTAAAGGTGGAGTTTCAATATGTAAATATAATTACAAGCCATAGTTCTCCTTGTTGTCTCTTATTTTAATATGTGGGTTCCAGTGGTATTGTAATCTAGGAATTAGAGAAATATATTTTTGCCGAGATGAATATTGTATATTGATTTCCGATCAAAGCTACCCGCCGTATCTATAGCCGGCTTTTTGACTTGAAAAAAAAAAGACAAAAAGGTGAACCGTCAGACTTGCGTTTCCATAAAATATTCTCTCGGTTGGCTCCTATCAATTCTTCTTTATGTTCAGATGTGGATCACTCGGCACACAAGTGAAAATACGAACCCTTGTCGAGTTTTGCGAGGACTTCTGATTTGGCTCGAAGTCGTATGCGTTGTTTGGCCTTGTTTTGCTTTTCATTTTTCTTTGTTTTCCAAGCTAAGGGTATCCTGCTTGCTTTTTGGAAGACATAAGGCCAACAACCGATGGAATTACGGAATCGTGTGTGGAAAAACGTTTCTCAATAAACGTAAACATTGGTATATGAAATGAATTTATGCGCTAGCTTCCCCACACTTTCGATACGGGCGAGTGAGCACTTGTCATGTGTTAATTGATCTGCTGTCAATCAAACAGAACATTTTACTTCCGGTTAAAAACTTCCTTTTGGTATTTCTCCGTCAATATTAATTTTTTTTGAACGGATTTTTTAGTATATTAAACACTGCTACTAAAACTACATTTCTGTGCAAAAAAAAATTTCACCATCTTTTTCGCTTTGAAGGTATCCAGTAACCTTAATTGACCTGACAGCCGATTGCCATAGCAACAAACAATTTTTTAGATTAAAGTTTTTAGTCATGGATTTTCCCAAAATAAGACACAAATATGTGCATTAGCTATGTATTTGATCCTGCCAATATTATTGTTATCTCAGACTAGACTTTGGAGAAGCAGATTGGTTGTTTGGAAGTCACAACAATGGTACAATAATATATGTTAACCATAACTGGCAGAAATTCCAATGGTCATTGTTTCCTTTATCATCATAATTTCATCAGATTTGTTTACAATATACTTTATTCAAGCACAGGATAAATTAGTTTCAATTTTGCACAAGAATGAAAATTACATACAGGTGCTTATGACATTTTAAATAGCTAAAAGCTAATCTTGTCAGATGACAGTTACAGTAGAAAAATTGACAGTTTTCAACATGATTTTCAAATTCTCTCAGCCAATTCACCTTTTATTGAATATTATTGGAAAATCACATGCCTGACTCAGTAATTCCATGGAAAATTCCATGAGAAAACCAATGTCACCTGATTCGCAATGAGGGCGATATCGTAGCATTGAGGGCAATATCGGTTTTTGAGTGCAATTTTCCATGGAATTACTTTTGCTGATATTTTGCTAAGTTACTTATGGTGCAATGCATATACATTTACATGTATACCCCTAGCCTGTATCCTGCATGAATGGTTGTTAGCCCACAAAAGCTTGCTTGATTACTTTAATAAGAATGAGTAGGGATTACATGTACATAGATTACTGTTATACTATTCTAAAAGAACTGTTATTTGTTGTCAAGGTGTACCACCTGGGATACCATCAAAACCCCAAGGAAATATGGGAGGTTTACCAAACCAAGGACTTATGGGTAACGTTCCCCTTGGAATGGTAAGTACTGTATGGTGTGGTTCACCAGGGTTATTAATAGAGTACTGCAACTGGCTGTTATTGTCATTGATATACTAGATACATGTACATATATATTCGAAAATTTTTGCTCATGATCCCATGGGAAAGGCTTTACTGGATGGCAAACAAACTTCCAAATGCAGTTTTAGAAAGATTGACAATCAATTGGAAGTGCGTTTAAGTAATGTTTCAAAGCCAACAATGAGGACTGGACAGGATTTCAAAGTCCACAACTTTGAAACCCCATCCAGTCCGAATTGGAGGCCTTGAAACAACTTCAAAAACTACTTAATAATTTCATGCTTGTTTGGTGGTTGTGGGATAAACAACAAAATGATTTTAAAACTTCATGCATTTAGAGTTTCGATGTTTCAGGCTTGTAGGTTGTACTTGCATATTTACATATCGTTGTTTTGTGTGACTTAAGTAATCAAACATCCATTGTTAAAGAAAAGATGGAATGTTAACAATTATGCGCTCGTTTTCATGGGAGTACGTGTTTACAACCTGGTGTCAAATTTGATGAAAACATTATAGTTTGGCACTATAGTTGGCGTCACGGACATGCGCAGTGTCAGGGCAGTGTGCAAAAACAAAACAGATCCACATTGGAGAGACGGTCTGTATGCATCAAGACGGGTATTGTACCTTAACATTTTTTACAGCTTGGGGAAGTCTGTGATCAGTCGTGAGACCTCCCTTTGTTCAAGGTATTTGCCTACAGTACTTTGAAATTCTTTGAATATTCATAGTTCAAAGTCCTTGGACTTAGACACTAGTCACTATGAATATTCATAGGTCAAAGTCCTTGGACTTAGACAATAATTTCAAAGTACTGTAGAGAGTACGGGGGTTTCAAAGAACTGCACGTGGTACAAATTGAGACCTCTGGTTGGCTGCTTACCTCATGAATTATTAAGTAGTTTTTTTAAATAAGAGAACAAGTGCCTTTAAATGTGGCTAAATGTAATTTAGGCAAAGTTAGAATCGAGACAATGCTGGCCAGCGGTCTCCCCCTTTATTCTAAGCATGATGCGGGGTGTCCAGGAGCCAGGGCAGGGGCTTTTGGATCCCACGAGGTTCTTGTTGCGGATTGTAGCGGATCCAACTCGTGGCTGGTTTGCTGTTTGCTGTTGCTGGTTTTAGCGGACTTTTGAGCGGATTGTTGCGGATCCCTGCTACGTTAGTGTGCTTTTACGTCATGGCTCGTCAGACAAGAAATAGCTTGGACAGCATGCAGTTTACGGCCATGCCTACGAATTCAAGTGTTGTTGCTTCATCGGCAGTGCATACAAACACGAGCGCCGGATCGTCTCAGAGTGGTCAGGGGATCGTTGCCCTCTCGCCAGAAATATTAGCAGCGGTAACTCAAGCCGTTAAGGCAGCTTTGGCAGCCGAAAAAGAGTCTTCCTCGGTAGCGGGAAGTGCTTTGCCGATTCCAAGTGTGGCCACTACTAGCGTGGTTTCTGCGTCGACACTAGCGACAGGGTTGGACTCGAGGACTTCAGAGTTTCTCGCTTCTGGGGCTGGTTTTGTGGTGCCCCAAGCTTCGACATCGTTGGGCCAGCAAGGTAGGTTACCTATTGTTGTGCCATCCTTTGTCAGTACATTTCCCCCTATAATTTCAGCGGGTTCGGCGACGGCTATCGCTAATCCCGCTCAAGCGATCTCTGTTCTTGGTGCAACAACTCCAAACATTCCTCCATTTCCGGCGATACCAACGTTGGATCAACCCTTCGTGGTGGGCCCAGGGTACTCTCCCATTCCCGCTAAACTCGTCTCGCAAATATCGTCCGGCAAGTATGTGGATTTATGCGATTTGCTTGCGGCAAATCTCGTACAATCTGAGCCAGAACCCCAGCTTCTGTTTGACGGGCGCATAGTTCTCACGTCTACAAAGAAGCAGCGCCGCCGCCTCAACAACATCGTGAGCTGGATCGAGGCATTTACATTGTTTTGTATGGTGCTGACATCGTATTTCCCAAATCGTTGGCAGGATTTGACGGCATACAAGCTACTGATACTGCGTACTTATCGTCAGTTTAGTGGCCGCGTTTGGCTGACATACGACCAAGCTTTCAGAGAGCATGCTGCGGCCACTAAGCTCATAGACTGGTCCGCCATGAACGTGCAGATCTATAATTTCCATGCTGCGGGGGCTTCGGTACGTAGTTTGCATGGAGGAGCAGTATCAGAGTCGGGGGCAGAACCTCATGGTTCCAGTTCATCTCATGTGTTGTGTAAGTCTTGGAACCGTGGCCGTTGCTCAGCTCCGTTTGCCTCATGCCGGTACAGCCACAAGTGTAGCAGCTGCTCGGGTACTCATCGTGCTCAGGACTGCACCGGTTCGAGCAGTAGGTCGAAGGAGGAGAACAGGCGCAGATCGCGCTCACCAGTGCCTTCATCACACGAGAGCAGCAAACGCAGCAAGCGCTGATGACTAGAAACTCATGCATGACTAGATATTTAATATATCTAGTGTTGGAACCTTTGATGTATTCATACATATATATATATATACATGCGTATATATAAAACGAACACGTTACTGTTATTATTGTGTTAAACTTAGCTGCTAGCCATGTTCTGCTGTGCTAGGTTGTTAGTCACATACCCCATTGTTATCTTTATGATTTTAAGTAATATATATATTATATTCTCATATTGCTGTTGTGTCATGTCCTCAGTCGCTTGCCAGGGAATTCTTATCCTTATTTCTTCCTTTCAGCCCCCTATGGTTTACATCCAGTTGCTAGTGTTTCCCCGCTCAGAGTTGACCAATTTGCTTGGGAGCTGAGGAATTACCCTGATAGGCAGCAAGCTGATTATGTACTCAACGGCCTTCGCTATGGCTTTAGGCTAGGTTTTGGTCGTTCTTCTAAACTGAAATCTGCGAAACGTAACAAGCCCTCTGCATACCAACATCCTAAAGTGATTGATGACTATTTGGCTAACGAAGTCTCCTTGGGGAGGGTTGCGGGTCCCTTCAAATCCCTCCCAGTTCCTGATTTGCATGTTAGCAGTTTTGGTGTGATCCCTAAGAAAGCTCAACCAGGGAAATGGCGCTTGATTGTTGATTTGTCCTCCCCTGGGGGGTTCAGTGTGAATGAGGGAATTAATCAAGAGGAGTTCTCTCTCCAGTATATAAGGGTGGATGATATAATACGGTTGGTGAGCAAGTATGGCCTAGGTGCGCTCATGGCTAAATTTGATGTGGAGGCAGCTTATCGTAATATCCCAGTACATCCTGCAGATCGTTACCTATTGGGAATGAAATGGCGTGGGCAGTTTTTTGTTGATTTGACTCTCCCCTTTGGATTGCGTTCAGCTCCATGTATTTTTAATTCAGTGGCTTCCATGGTCGAATGGATTTTAGTCAACAATTATAAAGTTACGGATTTGGTGCATTACCTTGATGATTTTATTTCAGCTGGTCCGGCAGGGTCTCCCGTGTGCAATCAGAATCTCAGCATTGCTTTAGAGGTGTGTAAGCTGCTGGGTTTGCCGCTTCATCCAAAAAAATGTGAGGGTCCAGCTACCTCACTGGGAGTTAGATTCGGTCAATCAGATCGCTCGCCTCCCAATTGAGAAACTGGCAGCATTACGCCAGCTCATCCAGTCGTGGGTGATGCAGCGTTGGTGCAATAGACAGCAGTTGGAATCACTTATTGGGCATTTGCATTATGCAGCCAAAGTTGTTTGGCCTGGCAGAGCATTTATCAGACGCATGATAGACTTGCTTTGTTGCTTTCGGAAGAGGGATCACCCGATTTGCTTAAATGTAGAGTTCCAGCGGGACTTGCAGTGGTGGCATCAGTTCTTGGCTGACTGGAATGGAGTAAGCTTTTGGCTCTTCCCAGGAATGTCAGCAACTGCAGACCTAGAAGTGACATCCGATGCAGCAGGAGCAGTTGGCTATGGTGCTTATTATAAGGATGAATGGTTCAATGGTGCATGGCATCAGTCTCAAGCACAGTTGTCCATTGCTTACAAGGAGCTTTTTCCAGTGGTGGTGGCAGCACATGTGTGGGGTTGTAGGTGGTCCAGGAAGCACGTCATGTTTCGATCGGACAATGAAGCTGTAGTTTGCATTTTGAATTCAAGAACATCTAAAGTTCCATGCATCATGCAACTCGTTCGGTGTCTATTGATGTTAGCAGCTCGCAGTGGCTTCACATTCTCAGCTCAGCACATTCCAGGCAGAGACAATTCAGTAGCTGATGCACTTTCTCGTTTCCATTGGCAGGAGTTCTGGCAGCTCGCACCCAAGGCACAGCCTTTTCCAGTTCAAGTTCCCCAGCAGCTGTTGGACGATTTGATCTCTCCACTTTAGAGCTCAAATGCAGGAGCTTTCTGGTTCAAGGCTTAGCCCCAGCTACTCGGCGGTCTTATGCTACGGGGCAGAATAAATTCGTTAACTTTTGTGTTCAACTTGGTAAATTGCATGTTAATGGTTCTCCATGTCCTGCAGAGGAAGGGACCCTGTGCCTTTTTGCAACTTTCTTAGCAGAATCTATCCAGCATTCATCCATTAAAGTTTATCTGTCAGCAGTGAGAGCTCTCCACATTGAGCAAGGATTTGCAGATCCCTTAGCGAACTGCTTAAGACTTCAAAGGGTAGTACGTGGTATTAAACGTGTTCAAGGTTCGTCAAAAGTGGAGCGCTTGCCAATCACAGATGATATTATGGTGATTATTGCTAAGTCCTTAGATATGAGCCTTTTTGATCATTGCATGTTTTGGGCAGCTTGTTCGTTAGGATATTTTGGTTTTCTTCGTTCAGCAGAATTTACAGTCCCTAACCTAGCTACGTTTTCATCTGCATTCCATTTGGAGGTGAAGGATATAGCAGTTGATTCATCGTCAAGCCCCTGCTGTTTGCGTGTTAGGATTAAGGCGTCCAAAACAGACCCTTTTCGGAAGGGTTGTTTTATTCATATTGGGCGTGGTAGTTCTTCTTTGTGTGCAGTGGAGGCAGTGCTGGCATATTTGGTTTATCGTGGGGATTCCGAAGGACCTCTATTCATGTTTCAAAATGGCCAACCACTGACTCGTTCTTCTTTGACAAGCTGGTTGAGACGCATCTTGAGTAGCGCCGGGTTTGCAGGCAACTATTCCAGTCACAGTTTTCGTATCGGTGCGGCCACAGTGGCAGCTCGCAATGGTGTGCCTGATCACTTGATTCAAGCACTTGGTCGTTGGAATAGCAATGCCTATCAGCTCTATATTAGAACACCATCGGAAGCTTTGGCAAGCCTGTCAAATCATCTGGCATAACAGTGGACTCTGGGTATGTAGTCATTGTTGCTTGCATTGGAGCGGGGGTTGGTGCTTGGGGTTGTTTGGAAGGAAGGTTCCATGGTACCTTAGTACACAGATCCTCCTTTCTCCAAGCACCTTGGAGTGGGGTTGGGTGGTGGACTGTGTTGGTTACCATGGTTACCTCCTCTGTTGTGCTGGCATGCGCGCGCCAGCATGGCAGCTTCATGACACCTAATCCCAAGCTCATCTATTGGTGATGAGTTTAAATGTGGCTAAATGTAATTTAGGCAAAGTTAGAATCGAGACAATGCTGGCCAGCGGTCTCCCCCTTTATTCTAAGCATGATGCGGGGTGTCCAGGAGCCAGGGCAGGGGCTTTTGGATCCCACGAGGTTCTTGTTGCGGATTGTAGCGGATCCAACTCGTGGCTGGTTTGCTGTTTGCTGTTGCTGGTTTTAGCGGACTTTTGCTCCCACCCTCCTCTCCCTCGAAGGTAAGTATTAGGAAGGTAAGTATTCCACTGAATCTTCAGTGTGACTGGTGTCAGGTGGTGGACTGTGTTGGTTACCATGGTTACCTCCTCTGTTGTGCTGGCATGCGCGCGCCAGCATGGCAGCTTCATGACACCTAATCCCAAGCTCATCTATTGGTGATGAGTTTAAACAAATGAAGTCACATTTTTTGCCATTCAGTACAGCCAAGTGATTATAAAGTAGTTTGCTTTGATATGCATCTCTTTGTTACATATTGTTTTTTTGTAGTCACCCCTCCCACCACCTCATGGAAGTAAGAGGCTGAACTCTGGTGGATTACTGGGTACTTCAAGAGGTGGCCATGGGTCCCCACAGGTATGTGTATCGTCAATACTATTGCTGTGTCATTGTGTTATGCAATAAAATAAGCCCTTTGAATAAGACTAAAATTTACAAATAAAAAGGAAAACGATTATAGATGTACAGTCCCGCTCAAAAACTTTGCAACCGTCAGCGCCACCAGCGCCGCTAATTTTTTAGCGGCTGGGCGTTAGTGGTTTGGTGGCACTAACGGTAAAAACTGGTGGCTAGCCGTCGACGCCACTAGACGTTTGGTGGCTAGCCGTCGACGGCGCTAGACGTTTGGTGGCTAGCCGTCGACGCCACTAGACGTTTGGCGGCTAGCCGTTAGCAGTGCACGATTGAAAAAGTTTTCACTGCACTGTGCTGCGGTGTGAGTGAATGTAAACAAACTGAAGTCGAAAATTAGCATATTAACAATAATTGTAGTCGCATCGTGTCTGACAGAATCGAAGACATTTTTTTGGGAACTTCACAGATTTTCCCTGGAATAACTAAAGAAAATCACTTCAAAACCGTTCAGTAAAACTCGAACAGCGAACAGCTAACTTCCTGTTTCATTCTTCACGTGTTACTTGAAACCGCTTTGCTGCGCAGACATTGTCTGGTTTTTGACACAGCACTGGAGTGTCACGCCGTGAAGTTCGCGGGAAGTGCGACTGTAGTTTAATTCACCACACAACTACATGGACTCAACCTTTATGGAAAATGAAAAAGATGTACAATAAAATATTCTGGAGTTCTTTTATTAATGTGGATGCGTTTCTCAAAGGTCTCAAGAATTCTACGACACGGCCGTGAAGCGTGACATTTTCCACGAACTGATTTGAATAATCATCGTATTTATAGGCCGTCAGTGTTTGGCTTTAAAATCGCCTGGATCGCACCGGACATTTTCTACCTTCAGAATAAAATGTTTTGTAAGTTTTTATTTCATTTTCGTTTCATGTCTGAACAGTTTCACCTGATGCGGGAAATGCTTTGAGTCGATCTCTGCATGCCTAACAGTGAGAAGTTTTGGCTGTTTTCCAAATTGTTGTCAAATGAATGTTAATTGCCGTGAGATCACACTCTATCAAATCTTCTGGAGTTTTTAACTTCATCACTTTGTGATGAGTTAATAAAATACCCCACCTGCAAAAAATTTTTTTTTAGGCAACCTGTAATGGGACGGTAAAGTTAGTTGAAGTTCAGTGAACTTCTACATTCAGTGGGCCATGCGCTGTGACTCGCGAGAGTCGATGAATCGAACTTATACGGCTGACTAGTAGACGTTAACCGTTTCAAAATTAACTACTCAAAACTCGGCTGCTAACACTAGATGGTAAATTTATTTTAGTTGAATACTTATTCCTTCAGTACTGCCACGGAAACCGATGAACTGACTAATAAAACAAACGTTTCAAAAGAAATTTCTCAAAACTCGGCCTTGACGAACATTTCAAAATCATTAAACTTCTAAAAATGAAAAATACTTCAAGTCAGCGCAAGTCAAAATAAACTTCTTGAAACGTCGGCGGCTCAACGATTTAGTGGCTAGCCGTTGGTGGCTCAGAGGTTTTGGTGGCTAGCCGTTGGTGGCTCAGAACTTTTGGTGGCTAGCCGTCGACGGCACTAGACGTTTGGTGGCTAGCCGTCGACGGCGCTAGACGTTTGGTGGCTAGCCGTCGACGGCGCTAGACGTTTAGTGGTTTGGTGGCACTAACGGTAAAAGTTAGTGGCACTAGCGCCGCTAAAAACCGTTAGCGCCGTTTGGCGTTTAGTGGTGGTTGCAAACTTTTTGAGCGGGACTGTAAAAAGGAAAACGATTATAAATGTATTAGGATTAGATGAAGAAAGAACCATGCAAATTTTTCGTTAGTAGAACTGAAACGTAATCTTTTGGAAATGAGTGTAATTATGGTACGAAATAAGGATACCATTAAGGAATCTAGAACTGATTTAGAGATTGAAATGGTTCTTTGCTGATAATTAAACCACATATTTATTAATCTTTTTCAAAGGAAACCTTCGAAAAGCTAATTAAGAACCTTTTTATCCAAATCGTTATTAGGAAGCTTAATACATTCATTATCAGGAATTTAGCTATTAGCTTAAAGCAAAGATGACTTGCTTGCATCCTAATGGAAAAGTAGGCAGTCCTTAGTCCAACTTGGAATTAAGCTCCGCCTTGCCCCACCTAGCAAAACACTTATCTAACTCAACTGACCTTTTGCTCTAAAGTCATCTCTTTGACTGTATAACATTCGATTAAGACTTAGTTTTCTCTACAGTAATTTGTGTGTCAATAGTTAGTTATGTCTTAGAGTGACTTTAACCAATAACTTTATCCAATAAAATAATAATGTTTTTCTCATTTTACCAATCTTTTCAGTGTTGATGCCCAGTGTTTAAAAGTCTTACATCAGCTTATGTTATTAAGGTTAACCAATGAAATATATTCAACCCATAGATTGACAGTTGTCTGTCAGTAAAACTAACCAGAGCTAGCCCATAAAAGTAGAGTCTTAAGATTGTAAGTAGAGTTGGTGCGGAGTTCTCTGCGAGTAACGATTAAAGTGAACTTTATCTCGACAAACGTCTTCTCTGACTCATTGAGTAACAATCCTGGTTCCTGCGGGAGCAAGACTTCTCGCGAAACAAAAGATTTTACATGAATGAAAATGTTACACAAATGGATTACGATGTTTATTGTATTGTTTGTGCCCTTCTAATCCAATCAGACTATAGAGTAGTTACTGCATGATTAGAGTAAAGCCACATGTACAGTCATTTGGTCTGATGTAGAGAAAATATACCTTGTCACAGTATTTATCATGTGAAATCTACTCTTACCATAGCTAGTTTGTCTTTATCTGCGGGTCCTGAAATTGTGACTCATTATTGACCAGTGCAACTAAAAATTGAGTGTTGTTGCCCAGAGTTAGTTTCAGAACTGCTTGCCAGCTGGTGACTTAACTTTTGACCTCTCTACCTTACATTACTTCTCCACTGTTTATTGGTTACACATTGTGTACTGTATCGTTTGTGTTTGTTACCATATCGGTAACCTATTGCTTGTTGTTTGTGAAGGAGATCTAAACAGAAGTAACAGCTATTCAAACTAAAGCTCTTTCAGCTTCAATTCCGATTAGTAATAGAACTCAAGGCCCCATTTTATAACCTGGCAGTTTATTAAGAGTCATTTTACATCTCAATTGTATTATAGAAAGTATAACAAGCTACTACATGTAAGCTTTTAAACAAGATATTTTTCATGTCAGTGCGAGCACTAGTAGTGTTGGTTGCGAAGATCTAAACACAGTCTATAATATTAAACCTTCTATTCAAGCTAAAGCTCTTCAAAATTCAACTCAGCCATTACTTCCACCTTGTAACACTGCCTTTAGTCATTCTTTTCTTTTTCTTCAGCCCTTCCATGTATGTCCCAAATTACTAAAATCAACAAGTTTAAAGAGTTATTACATAACTTTTTTTTCTTTTCAGAACCATATGCAACCAAATCCTACCACCACAGTTTTTGTTGGTAATATAACAGACAAGGCCTCTGATGCAATGATTAGACAAATATTAATGGTAAGTTTTATATGATGTATCAGGGTTGTTGTCAGGATCTTGGGGTAAAATCAGACATACAGTACCACCCAGAAGTACCGTTAACACCAGCAGATAAGCCACACTCGCAGATAAGCTGCACCCCGAGTTTAGAAGCTCAAATTTTGGGGGGGAAAGTTTTGAAAGGAAAATCAAGATTAGAAAATCTTCATCACCTTCCTTACCCCATTGAACTTTCAACGAGATTACTCCATAGTTTTACCCATAATTTTAAATGTCTACTTGCCTACACATGTATATACAATAGAACTTTCCATAGCATTTGCTTGACGGTACTTTTTAGTCCAAGGTCGATTGTTTGCTAAATGTAGTCCTGAATTTCATGTCAACAAAAACATGCTTGTGGGATCACGTTCATCAAAGCTTAGTAACCACATATTTTATTGAAGAGAGAAAACTGGACACTAGAATGCTGCCCGTGTGCACAGAACAAAGCACAGTGAGAAGTTTGCTATACGTGGGTATCACATCTACAAGGACATCTGGAAGTCATCTATCGAGGAGAAACTGATTGCTAGTTTTGCTCATAGAGAAATGGAAAATCAGTTCGACAAATTTACTGTTAAAGTACCATGTGAGCGTGGAGGAACTACAGTACCGCCCAGAAACATATGTACATTTGTTCACGACGAAATTTTCGCAAGCAGATTGCATGCAGTGTTCGCAATCTGTTTGGGTTTTTTTTTTCCGAACTGTTCGCACATGCATCAAAGTGTGAGCTGGAGGGGAATGAACTTTGGCAAACTAGTCAAACTTCAAAACAATAAAGTCAATCGTTCGAAATGGTAACTGTGTATCACCATGCAAAATTAATTTCTCTTAATGAGCTGTTCACGTGCGTGTAGTTTTGTGCGTGTATTACACTCAAATGAGTGTAGTACACGCACAGAACTTTGCGCGCGTTACACACAAAAGATATTAATATACTTCTGAGAGGTACTGTAATCAATCAGAAATGGGAACAAATGGTGAAAATATTTGATGGTAAGGTCAGGTAAAGTAAGAAAACAAATGGAAAAAAGGTTCAAGACTCGGAGGTGAGTGTGTTTATATTCATAACCCAGTGAGTGGCATTGGTGGCTGCACAATTGTCTGATCAAATATTCATCTGGGCCAAGACAGTTACCTTTCTCTGTCTCTCTCTGAATGCTTAAGTTGTGGAGAGGATCTGACAGAAGAGCATGTCACGAGCATGGATGCTGCAACAATGACTCAGTCTCTCACGCTGTCAGGTGTTTCTATCCCCTGAGTGTCCCGATTGCCAAGGGGGGGGCAGGCAATCTGCCTCCGATTTTGAACCTCTGGCAACAACCCTGTGTACAAAAGCTGTGCTCAACTGGGGTGGATCCAGGATTCTTTGTGGGGAGGGGATTTGATCATGGCAAATTCTTTGTTTTTCTTATACAAGGGAGGGAGAGGAGAGGGATTGACAGACCAGAGAAAGGGGGTTCAGTTGAAACCCCATTATCCACCCCAGCTCAAGTACAGAAGCATTGCTTTGAACCTAAGTTAGATCACAATCTCTAGACATGTAACTCTAATATTTTTTCCACCAGAAATGTGGAGTTGTGGTTAGCTGGAAGCGTGTCCAGGGAGCCAATGGCAAGTTACAAGGTACGGTATAACACATGCAAATGTATGTATCCTTGATATGTACAACTACTTGTACAATGTACAATGTATGAACTTTATCAGAAATTTACATAAAGTCATGGTGGTATAGTGGTTTTGGCATCCACCTTATATGCCGAAGACCCAAGTTTGTAGTCCAGTCAAGGCAATAATTCTTCCCAGGGTGTAAAAACCTGGGTCTGTACATAGGGGACTGTGAATCCCACATAAAATGGTGGTCCAGTCTCCAAAAATAGGGATGCAATAGAACCACTGAGGATGTAAACAAATCTCTGGTGGTGACCACAAAATAATGAGGTCAACTTGACATTACATTTTAGAGCTGACCAGCAAATGAGACCTCAGCTGCCTATCTGTAACCACAATACCAACCACAGCTAGTTAGTTGATAGAATGTGACTGAACAAACTGGAAAACAATTCCCCATAAAACTACAAACCCCAATTCACAAAATTGTTGAAGGTACATG
The DNA here is from genome assembly GCA_030867875.1 of Actinernus sp. WN-2022. Lineage (NCBI taxonomy): Eukaryota > Metazoa > Cnidaria > Anthozoa > Actiniaria > Actinernidae > Actinernus > Actinernus sp. WN-2022. Next base: position 79,275,578 of record JAOWCC010001589.1, read on the forward strand.
TACATGTATTTACATGATGTCAAGAGTTCAGTTCAAGACCTTTCCTTTATTTTCATTTTACCACCAGCATTTGGTTTCTGTGAATATTCTGATCCAGAGGCGAGTTTACGAGCCATTCGACTCCTGCACAAACTACAAGTTGGAGACAAAAATCTTGTTGTAAGTATGTTTGACAACTTCTTTACAACAATATTCTCAATTTTTGCACTTCACTGGCTTAAAGCTGTTAACTAAAGGTATGTAAGACTATAACCATGTAAGTTTACAAGTTGCTGTAAGTCTAAAAAACTGTGATAAACAAATTCCTCAATATTTCCATTGAAGTAGTAATAAGCTTCATACATGTATTTGACGAAGCAGTTTTCCTGAAGACCATATTCTTCAACAAGACAAGAAACTACTGCTCTCACAAGTAAGTACTGTAGCTATACACATGTAGCAAGAGAGGATGCAAGGGAAATAATGTCCATACATAGTGAAGATCAAACAGAGAAACCAGATGAATTAATAAGTAAATTATGTTATTTCATGACCAGGTAAAAGTTGATGCCAAGACCAAAACACTTCTAGAGGAATACAAAGCAAAGAAAAAGGAAGAGAGGAAGAGAGCAGGACAAGTAAGGATTGGTAGCGTACTGCTGCTACATAGAGCATATGTTGTATGAGTACATTGTAGGACAAAGTATGGCATGTCCATAGCATTACTGTAACTATACTTGTGTGTAACTTACCGTATTCACTCACGCATAAGCTGCACTCGCAGATAAGCAGCACCCCAAGTTTAGAAGCTTGATTCAGGGAAAAAAAGTTTTTTTGAAGAATATCAAATGTACATTGACATTGTATAAACCTTCATCGGACTTTCAAACTGGAGAAAACTCCAAAGTTATACCTGTAATTTCAGCTCTGAAATAGTATAAACTTCATGTCTACATACTTAGATATATGATTTATCTTTCCATAGTGTTTGTTTACCGGGATCTGTTCATTCAGGTCACCTTTTGGATCGAATTTTACATGTCAACGAAGCGTGCTCACGTTCGTCCATAGCTTAGTAACCAGGCACCTGTTGGAAGAGAGAGAACTTCATCTATTGGAGAAAAACGTGTTACTCAAAGAGAGGTGGAAGATCTGTTCGACAAATTTGCAGTTAAAGTGCAAAGCTGCAAAGCTGCAAAGAAACAGGAACAAATATTCACAACATAAACGGCCAGTGCTTACTTTCTTTTGGTTTGTTGTAGTATTTATTAGTATAGCTTAGAATTTCTTTTAAATGTTAATTTATGGAAATTTCCAGACCTTATGTTCCGTAGATGTTCTCGCAGATAAGCCGCACCCCCGATTTTAAACGAAGATTTTGGGTAAAAAGGTGCAGCTTATGCATGAGTGAATACGGTACTGTGCCGTAACTCTGTATTGGATCAGCAGGACAAAAACAATAGGGAAACCATTTTAAAGTTACGGCATGCCATACGGTAACTGTGCCTTAACTTGCCCACTCATGAAATCTGCTCTATGGGTGGAATATTTTGTTACATTGTAGATGAGAATTGTGCTGAAGCATCTCTAACGCAGGGTGCATATGCCTCCTACTAGATACTCTGGAAAGTCCTGGATTTTTTTCTTCCTGGACAGTCCTTGAAAGTCATGGAAAATAAAACTAACTCCTGGAAAACTGAAATCATGATGATTAAAGAGTGTTTTCTTTAATTGAACATGCCTTTGAAATCAGATTTAATCAAATTAATTTTGTGTGAAGTAATTTTTTTGTGATTTCAAAATACTCCTGGAAAAAGTCTGATAAAAGTCCTGGAAATTAAGTCCTGGATTTCTTAAGGTATGAAAGTGTACAAACTCTGTTAACAACACCAGAGAGTCACCTTTGGTATAGTGAATGTTTCACTGCATGTAGTTACATGTATTGTGCATTTCACTGTGGAAAAGAACAAAATAATGGGACCAGGCACCCCCTTGTTCTAATAACAGCAACAACAACTTTTATTTGTACTTAAGTTACATAATTATTTAGGAAGAAGGAAGAAACAGGTATACATCGTAGGTAGATTGTCCCAAATTGTCTCGAAACCTCAACTCCATGTTTGCTTGCTGATGATACTAATATCACAATATGTGGCTCAAATAAAACTGATGTAGAAACAAGGGCGCGCAAACCATGAACTAGTAAGAATCAACAATTGGCTTAAGGCCAACAAGTTACACCTGAACGTTGCTAAAATGGAATTCATGCTGGTTGGCACCAGACAACGTTTAGCTAACTTAGAAGAAATGCCCTTTTTAAGAATCGGCGACCAAGAAATAAAGAGAGTCACACACAGCAAAACACTTGGAGTTAATGAGAATCTCAGTTGGGATGAACACATCGAGTATATCTCCAAAAAAGTAGTCTCAGGTCTACATGTAGGTGCAATAAAAAGGATAAGGCCTTTCGTGTCCCAAGACACATTGATAAAAAAGTATATAATTCAATTGTCCAGACACATATGGATTATTGTTGTGAAGTCTGGGACTCCTTTGGGAAGGTCTTATCCAACAAATTACAAAAGTTTGAAAACAGGGCTGCAAGACTAATTCTTAGTACTGATCATAATACCAGCTCTGTCCTAGTCCTGAGATTGCTGGATTGGAAAAAAACTAGATGAAAGGAGAGCTGAGCGTAAATCAATCATTATGCACAAAGTTCAGCATAATAATACACCAGCGAGTCTGACAGAATTATTTGAGAGAGACAGAACTCTACCAATTCTAACCTACATGTAAGAGGAGCAAGCACAATGTTTTGTATTCCTCGACCTAATACTGAATCTTTAAAAAACAGTTTCAGTTATAATGGTGCTAAAGCATGGAACAATTTACCACAAAACCTACCTCAAATCGAGTCCCTTGTCTCCTTTAAAAATCAGATCAAGGCTATCACTCTTCTTAATGACGCATAGTTAATTAACTATATCAATTAGCATATATTAATTATACTAAATATATTAGTTATCTATACTTATTTAAGCACTTTGATCAAATATGGACAATTTTAATTTCAACTGTAGTTTTATTGGAATAGTTTTAATACACTTAGCTGATGTCATTTTAAAATAACTTAATTAGCTTTTCTTTTCTTTCCATTTATAGTTATATTGTAAGGTTAAAACACGGCTTTTATGAAAATCAGTTTAATGACTGTTAGAATATCTTCCGTGCATAAATAAAGTAGTGATTGATTGATTGATGGAAAGTGCCAAAATTAAGTACAGATCATGTGAAAATAACCATAGGGCTAGTCTAAGTCAGATGACACTATTTGCAAACTGATAGTTAACGTAATAATAGGGTCAGTTACAACATTGGACGGGTAGGATTCATGAATAAAACACTGAGTTATTATACAAAGCAAATATGACACTAAAGTAATATATATAACATGCTAAACATTGATGCTAAACCTACAATATAGCTATAAGTAAATATTGCTGCAGATAAATAAAGAACATACAGTAAATACATTGCATGTTTAAGTATATGTATATAGTAAATACAAACAACCCTCAGAGTATGGCTATGTATACCTAGCTGTGGATAAACACGGAAGTGAGGCAATTCCGTGCAACATGCAGATTTGTTTTGTTTTGTAAAGAAATCAGCACATTGTCCAAAATCACCTCACTGCCATGTTTATCCACAGGGTAGCCGTCAAGATAGTAGGGACCTTATGCAACCAGGACAGCAACGTCTAGGACGACGGCATAAAACAATACCCTTAATTACAAAATTCAATAACTGCACGTGAAAATGCATGCAGTCGTCTTCATTTCAACCGTTGTTTGGAAAAACACAATGTCAAAACCCCAAAGTTTACGTTTACAAGAGAATGCAAACGTAAGAAAGTACCGTATTTACCCGTGTATAAGCCGCACCCCAAGTTTTGAAGCTTGAATTTAGGAAAACAACTTTTTTTGAAAAATACAAAAAATAATTAGAAAATCTTTTGTTGGAGTTCATAAACACTCGTACTTGAAGCAAAACTTCATCAGATTGTCATAAATAAATAATCACAACTTTAATTCGATCGAATATGGTTCAACTTGCCTTGTCATTTCTTGTGTATATTTTAACCTGCAGTCTTTAAATCACTCCAGAATTCTTCCGCATTTATTCTCCAATTAACTAACAACAATTCCAAGGAACCGCTTTCCTTTAATCGCTAGAGCAAGAAAGGTTTTCTGGCGAAACAATACTTGCACGAGTAGGTCAGGTCCGCCATCTTGGATTTTCATTAACTAGTGTCAATCTCCCACGTGTAAAATTGCGAAGAATACCTGGTTGTTTAGATGCATGCTTTGACAACCGCTGCGAATCAGCCTGTTTTGGAAGGTAAATAAGCTTAATCACGGTTAAATATTCACGAAATTCTAATATATTTGGTCTAAGGTGGGTCTTGGAAGAGTTTTTGCTTTAACTCTTTGAAAGTGCGTGTTTTTTTCACAATGATTATGCTTAAATTGCTATATTACACGATCGGATGCGATTTGAACCTGATTGTAATATATGCACCGTCGCATAATAAAAGCTTCATTCAGGTTCATGATACATGTATGTAAATATATGTTAATGTTGGGTCTCCTTTCTAGGTGTTCCCGTAGATAAGCCGCACCCCCGATTTTGAACAAAAATTTTGGGTGAAAAGGTGCGCCTTATACATGGGTAAATACGGTAAATCACTCCGTTTTTCGTTCGGCATGAGCAAAACTTTATGCTTATCATATTTTTCGAAGACCTGGATGTGAAACGTAATTATAAGCGAATAAAGGAACTAATAAACGCCATATTGTGGGAGAAAACACTTTTCTACCTCCCGTCGTCACTGCCGTTGCCGTCCTAGTTGCGTGAGGTCCCTCTTATGTACTTGTAGTGCCATGATTGTAATGATTTATGTCATCCTTATTTAGAAAGAAGATGGGGAGGCTGATGACGATGAAGAAGATTTGGATGATGAAACATTGGTAAGTCTAGCTATAATGTATCTGCAGTTGTGATGAAACTAAGAAAATTCACTGTTATTTCCAATAATGTGTTCTGTTTTAGAGTGGTTTTCAGTTGAGTAATGTAAAACCAAAACCAAAGTAATCACGGAACCAATCATGGGAGGAATAATCAAAGGGCTGTGTGCAACGGGCTGTGTAAGTGATTCTGATCACATTCTAATTTGCATTCAAATATTATTGGGTATTCACAACTCTGCATTGTTGAAGTTTTGAGTTTTGCACCTTCTCGTGGTATTCATAAATATTTAACTTCCGAATGAGACTAACCCTGTATAAATGCATCTAGTTATTGCATTCAGCAGTAATTTTTGGATACAAAACTGGACTATTCTTTGATTACTAAGGGAGAAGTTAGAATGTGATCAGGAGTCACTTATGCCCTTGTTGCACACAGCCCTTCAATTATTATAAATACAATGAGCCAATAACAAACTGAAATCATTTGCGATTGAATTAATTAATTAATTAAAGCAACCAAAAGGAAAAGGAAATGCAGTCATGGATAACTGAAATGAATATTGATTGCGTGTGACCTAAACAATGTTTGGTTTTGGTTTAGAACTTGATTAACTGTTACAAAACATTTTTCACATCCAATAGAAAAGTTGAGCCAATGCAAAACCAAAGCAATCACTTGTTACTTTATTTTCAACACTTAATCGAAAACTGCTCTATATTGTACAGATCTTAAAATGCCATTGCCATCGTTCTCCCTTTTAAAGTCTTTGCACATGGTAGCAGGGCTGTCCTTGAGTTTCAAGTTGTTGGACAACTGAAAAATAGCTAGTTTTTGTTGTGCCATAAGCTACAGCTCTGCTACAGCTCTGGCTATAAGTTTGATATTAAGAAGCAGACAATCATCATCACAGTTGCTGCCGATAATTGCCAGTAGCTGGTTTCTAATGACAGCCTTGCTGTAGCATTCCTGAGCATTATCGTAAGGCTTGTATTGATTTCAAACCCAAGTTAATAAGCTACACTTTATATGGCTTTTATCTCATGTTCAGGCTGAGGATCATAGGTGTAAAAAAGCTCTAGATAGCTTACTGAATGACAATGCTGATACACTGAGTGGAAAATTTGAAAGTTCATGTAAGTACAACATTATTACAACCGTAATACATTACTTCACTTACTATATTTGTAGAAAAGAAAACCGCAAACTTATAAACCATGGTATTATTGTGTTATTTTTGCTCTCAGGTGTTCATTTTCAGCCAGCAGTACTGCCAGCTACTTTACTTGGAGCCTTCTTTGAGCTGTCTACTTTAATAGACCCTTTTCTATTGTCCCATTTCAGATCACATTACCATCATTCTCTTGTGTACTGTTTCCTTCAGTTGTTAATGTGTGAGAAATTGGGTTGATATGGAAGTTTCTGAAGAATGAACCTTTTCCCAATGGCTTTGGGTCTATTATTTTTAAAACCTCTGCTATCTAATTAATTTCTAAGTGAAATATGTTAAAATATTCAGTTTATAGAATGCTTTTCAAGCTGGATTGTCAAACTGTGTCTTAGGTGCTGGCCACAGCCAATCGTTGATATTCTCCAGACATTAACAGTAGACAGTGAAATAGTAAAAGTACATGGTACCAACATTTAAGAAGCTTGTGCATCAGAGTAGCCCACTTCCAAGATATTCATCACTTCCTACATGTACATACAAAGGAATCAATATGAGGCTCTGTGTATAATGCTCAGTCATTCGTTACAAACTACAGAAGTGCTGTAGTCTTGTCACGAACGACTGAACATTATGCACAGAGCCTCATATTTATTCCTTTGTATGTAGGAAGTGAGGCATATCTCGGAAGTGGGCTATTGGGTAGTTAGCAAAAAAAGCACATTGCTGGTCCGATCTTATTGATTCCAAACCAATGTTATCGTAGGTACCCGTGGATCTATTTTAATGTAAATAATTGTATTTTGTGTAATATAAAATAAATGTAAATCCCACTTCTTTATTTCTAACAACCATTTCTATATTCCAATTCCCAGACAATGAAATTTTGAGACCTTCACATAGCGGAAAGGAGGTGAGTTTGACATTGTTTAAATCCCTTATCAACTTATCAGTTGAAAACCCGACCCCCCCTCCCCCTGGGACAGTATGCAGTCAAGTGGAACCAATTCCCCACCTCTAGAACAATTTTCTTTCTTGTCTTACATGTATGTATTTTTATAGCACTAAAACTAACATGAATATGTTATGTGAGGCTTGATTGTTGAAAGGTATGGTGTTTAATGAAATCAGTAGAACACAAAATACTGGTATAGTACATGAAGTCTGTGAACAGGCTTGTTCGCAGGAACCGTGCTAGAGTCTAGAGCCTGAACTTGGGATAACAACTTATTTATTTGATTCCAATATGGCGGACCCAACAACTACAACACAGGGGGCCCAATACATATATTGGTGCAGGCGACCGCTGACCAACATGACCAACACTAGCAGAGGTTCTTTTCTCTTACCCTCTCTCTAGCTCCACTAACGAGGGAGAAAAGAACCTCTGCCATGATCTGAATGGTTTTCTGTTGAGCATGCGCCACGGTATCTGGATTTACATTGGCTGAGAAAAACAAGACTGTAAACATTGTAGATTTCGTATTGTTAACGGCAAGAGAAGGCGTGGGAAAAATAAAATAAATTTACTTTGTCGAGAGTGATGTTGCTTTCCTTGAGGTTTGACACAGCTGCTTTTAATGCTACTTCGAACTTGCTCACGCTCATGTTCACTCCAAAAACAGATGCCATCTTGAAACTGCAGACTCTAGACTGGGCAGTGTTTTAATAGTATCAACAAGTCATGTGACTTACCTCCAAAAACTTGGAGCCGTCGAGATCTAAAGAACCGTTCGGATCGTGGCACTGGTTCTTTTCTCCCTCGTTAGTGGAGTTGGAGAGAGGGTAAAAGAAAAGAACCTCTGCTAGCAGGGTTGTTTGCAGGCTAGCTTGGATGGGTATTGAAAGACTGTTCAACTAGTTTGCTTGCAGGTGGGGCAGAACTCACTTCCCCTCAGGCTGCTATCCTCCTGTAATCTAACATGCTGAAAGTGTCCAGAACCACTCTCTTTTGCAATCCTGGATTGTCACATGCAATCATTGTACTTACTTCATCTGGTGTACGGCACAAACAGTACAGCTGGAATTTTTGAGCAAGCCACGTTGGAACTTTGAGGGTCCAGTTGCTGAAAAAAAAACTGTATTTTGCCATGGCATATGGCATTTTTGTATAGAAATGGGGGAAACATCTTACCTGACGATTGCCACCACAGATGAACTGGGCTCCAGTCAAATCCCCAACCCTCCCATGAACTGTGAAATTACATGTACTTGAAGCAGTCAAGTAAAATCCTTGACCACCTGGGCCCACAAAAACTGGCCAATCACCATCATTCCCCCACCTATCCCGGGGGGGGGGTTTCATTTGATAAGTGCATTACCCTTTTCATTTATTCAGTGTTCTAGATAGGCCTGAACAAATAACCACTCTGCTATTTCCTTCATATGAGTGCCCTTTCATTTATCATACATGTAGCACCCATTTTATATGAAGTATTTAATGGTTTGTCACCTAAACATTTAAGGCCCATACCACTGGTATATGGTCAGCTACATGTACCCTTTCATGCTGTACCTTTTTTGCAGTTCCAATCTGTTGATTTTGTCCATTCTTTAGGAGAATCTAGAAGGTCTCGACATGGATAATGCTAAGAAATCCCTCGTCTCAAGGGAAATCAGGAGCTTTAGAGATTCTTACAGAGTAAGTATCAATTAAGATATTAATAGTTTAAAAGTCTTAGTTGTTGACATTTTCATGATAAAACATGACAATGTAATATGTGTAGTATGTAAAGTAGTATTATATAGAATAGTATTATGTATTATATATTATATTATATAGCTGAAATTATATCAAATGTGTAATGACATTCATATATAAAGATCTGATGAAGTAGATAATTATGTTAATTCATGCATGTGTGAATATTTTAACCATTGGCATTATTCACTTTTGAGCTACATTCTTAGTCTAGTTTCATTCTACTTCACATCATGAAAGGCTTACAAACATCCTCTGAAGACCCCTGACCATCATTTTCTTTGGTTCTGTGTTTGTTCCAAGCCAAGCCAAACTATTTTATTTCAAAACCTTGTATGATGTGAAGATGTGAACAAGAACCAGACTACATTATTTTGTAAGTTCCCCTCTGTATTAGGGACCTTAGGCAATCAGGGCCCGGTTGTTCAAAGCCTGATTAGGCTAATGCAGGATTAAGGGCAAACTTTAGTTCAATTTGCTAACTTGTGAACTATGTATTTGAGGTTAAAAACTTATTCATAGAGGAGAAACAACAAGTATGTTTCTACTTGTCTTGCTAGATTTGGAAACAAATGCCATCTACGAAGAGAACCAAAACAATGGGTTAATACTTAATCCAGGATTAGCGTTAATCAGGCTTTGAACAACTGGGCCCAGGATGGTAACGTCTAGTACAATGGCATAAAGCAATAGTCTTAATTACAAAATACAATAACTGCATGCGGAAATGCATACAGTCACACACATTTTGACCGTTCTCTGCAAAAGCACAACATGAAAACTCCAAATTTGATGCTTAAAAGAGAATGTGAATATAAGAAAGTTTGGCTTGAACAGAACTATGTGTGCATCATGTTAATTTTGTCAAATCTGGATGTCAAAGGTGATAACAAGCAGATAGACGAAGCAACGAACAGCTAATTTCATGGGAAAACACTTAAACCCCATTGTCACAGCTGTTGCCATCCTCAGTGCATAAGGTCCCTATTTATTCCTGAATGAACTCTTAACTAGCTGTGTTATTGACACACATTACTGCAGTTGTTTGGTGGGTTGGATGAGATTCCTGTAAACCATTATCAACCATCTTTTGTGATTGTAGGCTGAAGAGTGGTAAGTCAGTTTACTGCATGTGTATACATGATTATTACTTTAACTATATAATTTCCCCATAAACAATAATGATTGGTTCTCATAAGATAATCAGGGTTTAATCTAGAGTGCCTATCTGAAATTTTAGGGGGCACTTTCTTAGGATAAGGGGCCAAGATACATGTACACTTGAAAACCAGAACAATCTTGAAAGTTCTTTTAATTGAGTCTATCAATAATTACATGTATATTTACTTTAACAAAGAGACATTGCAAACAAACACTATGAAAACGTTGCTTTTATGGTTTTCCTGTTTATAGGCCACAGGGTCTTCCCCAGTGTGTGAATTGCCTGGCGATTTTTAAATGAGTTTGGCATTATAGATAATGATCAATGCAAATTTTAGTTCTTTGAATAATATTTAAATGTTTTCAAGCACTTAAAGAATTAAGTAAAATGTAAGGCACATGGTCATTTGTAAAATTTTAGTGCACCACTTTTGATGTACTAATATTTTTGGAATTGTGTGAATCCTGGCGTGCTCTAGATTAAGCCCTGGATAATTCCAATTCACTCATCCTAGTTATAGAACAACAATAACCCCAAGATGATGTCGCATTCTGAGCAATAATAACAGTTTTTGCATTGTCCAAAACTATTGATAATCCACTAGAGGTGCATGTGTGTGTCACAATGGGTTAGTGCATGGCACATTGAGTATGCGGTACCGAGTTTGATTCCTGCTGCGAACTAGGACATCTGTACCAACTCTTCTCTGATCCGAATAGCTTGTATAGCGTTGAATTCCTATAAAGACCCTGTGTCCGAGCCCATGAATCATTGTGCAAAACGTTTTGATTAGTTTGTTTGTCAACGACCGCCTGGCTAAGTTCAAGTTCAAGTTTATTAATTTACTCAACAACTACATATTTGTGATAGGAATATAAATTGAAATAATAATAATTGGAAAAAAGATTGACATTAAGCTTACAATAAATAGTCTTTGATGAGTGAGGGATTCTCTAATAGCAAAAGCTAATCGAGAGAGAATCCCTCAGTACCTTGATTATTCTAGTTTTAAATGACAGTCTTTAAATGGAGTATGATATTGCTGCTATATAATAAAAGTAAGAAAATAGATGGCAGGAAAAAATAACTAGCTTTTAGTCTAACTCAAATGCTCTTGATTGTTTATTGATTTAATAAAAGAAGTACATGCATTTCATAATTTCTAGCAGATTAAAGGCACGATCGAGCCCATGAATTATCGTCAGATGTTTCGAATATAATTTGAACGTACTCGGTAGGGAGTCTTTAGATTCAAGTACGAGTGTGACTTTTTTTAACAATTGAAGAGCAAACACATACATGTACTTTTGGTAGCTTGTTTTCATGTCACCAGCATTGTTTAGCTGTATTTGAAGATCTCTACTTTCCTTGCGAATGAAATATTTTGAGTGCAAATGTCGTACTTGCACTCGAGTCACTTGATACTGCGGTTGTATTTTTGGAAGCTGGACTAACTGGACATAAAAACGGTGAAGGGCATACCATGGTTCCAAATGTTTTCTCCATAGATCTAAAGTTTCACAACATATTGTGGATAACACTTCTGGAGGTGTGCGAAACTATTAAGCTTCTGTGCTGCCTTCGTTGCTTTGTCTTTCCAACGAAGCCGGCTGGTCCTTAGAGCAGCAAATCCCCGTGAAACTCGCCTACATTGTACATGTACAGAAAGCAAATGGTGGACTGCTGAAGGATTATTAGTTGAGTTGCTTCCCTCTGCAGTCTTTCTTCGGCCTTCCTCTACTCGCCTCTCTAGATCAGGATTTCAAAGACATTTGACAGAAGTTACATTAATTTTGAAACACTGCATGTATAAAATTTAAGATAAAAGAAAGTCAGTAAACATATAATTACTCGTGAATACACGATGGCCCAAAATAGATTCCATATTCACACCACAACAATGCCGATCTTTCTGATTTTCGCATGTTGGGAACATACTTTGCGCATGCAGTGATTCATGAACTTGGACACAGGGTCTTTAATCGGGAGCTGTGTCAGAGAAGGGTGTAAAGTTGTGCACCATCGTCCTCCTGGAAGAGCAGTCGTTAGACGGAAGGGGCTACCAACGTTAAATATAGAACTTTACTTTTAGCCCAAGACTACCAAAAATTTGAGTTGGGCAAATAAAATCTATAGAAACACTTGTCAGTAGTTAATTATGTCAATCCCTAGCCCAGGAACTTGTTTATGAAAAAGTTACCAGTAGTCTCGAGCACTGATTATTTTGTTTTGGTACTATGATCTACAAACTTGGCTGTCTTGCCATTGGAGATATTAATATCATGAAATTCAAAAAAATTCAAAGATAAGCTGCACTTGAGTTTAGGAAATAAAGTTGTTTTGGAAGAAAATCAAATGTACATTGTAACGTTCATCTGGCTTTCAAACTGGAGAAAACTCCAATCTCAGCTCTCGAATACTATAAACTTTAGTCTACCTACTTAGATACATGATCTACAATGTATCTTTACATAGTATTTGTTTTTCGGGATCTGTTAATTCAGGTCACTTTTTACATGTAGGTCGAATTTTACATGTCAACAAGAACGTGCTCACATTCATCCGAAGCTTAGTAACCAGGCACTTTTTTTGCCGAACGAAGTTAAAAAAACATGGAGAAGTTGGCTTTTTCATCAGCTGTTCGTGGTTATCATATCTAAAACGATATCGGGAAGCCATCTATGAGAGAAAAACTAGTTACTGAAAGAGAGGTGGAAGATCAGTTCGATAATACTAAACAACGAAGAAACAGTCGGCCATGTAGTGTGGTATTTTCTCGCGCGTGGAGGAACAAATATTCAACAACATAAGCGGGTGTTTTAGGAGCCTCCAAACTTGTAAAATCAAGGACCAGTGCTTACTTTCTTTTGTTTTCGTTTAGTATCTATTAGAATGGCTTAATATTTTCTTTAAAAAATTTAATTTATGGAACCTTTCCTAGATTGTGCCGTAGATAAGCCGCACCCCCGATCTTGAACGGAAATATCGGGTAAAAAGGTGAGCTTATCTATGGGATTTTACGTTACCTATGGCTTGAAAGAGCACTTCGAAATTGGTAAGTTTGCCAGTTGAACTTATACCAATTCAAGACAGCAGCACATGAATATGAGTTTATGTGGGATCACTAAAAGAGATACTATTTTAAATAATACTAGTATGTATAGGAGGATGCCTTTCATCCTCCCCTCTGGGTATTTTACTACAAACATTATTATACATGTACATACATTGTATTTGCATGCACTTACATGGGGGATTGGTCCACTTTAGAAAGGCTGCTTTTCCCATCAAATTCTGTGCAAACTACACTGTACATTAACCTATCCACAATTTGGTGTCCTACTGTTCAAAAAGTACTACTTGGAGAATGTATGTTGATGTCATTCCAACCCCACTAAACTGGTACCATTATTGCTATTTTGTGTCCTAGAAAGTACTAAATCAAAATATTGGTCAAACCCCTACCTACCCCACCCCCAAATACCTACCCCACTCCCCTAACCCCACCAAAAAAAAGATTAGGAAACACATGATTTGTGCACACATTTAAAATGCACATTAATAGAGATTCAAGTGGCTTATAGCTGCTGTAGCTAGTTTATAATACGATCGTTATGAAGATGGAAAGACACTGCACTTGATGTTGGACAATGGCAAATGGAAAGTGGTGAGTAAATGAGCACTCCCTCCTATCTCCCCTGACCACCCTGCACAGTATTGTGCAGTACGCATGGGCAGCTGGGAGGGCTGTCAAGAGAAATGAAGTCACATTTTGTTTATCATGTGTTATTATTCGTATATTCCTTGCATTGTAATAGGTCCATATTTTCTCTTTGGAAGGAAAGAGAAGCTGACCTCGTGTTTAAAGTTTAGACCCACATCATAAATCTCACATACATCTTGCATCACGTTTCTCGTATGGATATAGTTACTTTATTGCCAGCTATAGTATTGTAGTGGCTCGTCAATGCCTCTGAGAATAATATAAAGCCTAAAGAATTATGCGCTTCGTCTACTTTATATTTACACTTTATTCGTACATGATTATATTGAATTTTTATGTGTGAACAATCTGTCAGGAACTTTCATACGTTCTTTTGGAGCTTTGTGGAGAAAGATGAGCCAAGGCTGAAAAGAGAAAAATGTCTTTCACTGTCAAGTAACATATATTTCGTGTCCATTTTGGTATCTGTCCTTTGAACTTATTGTAAAACGGCAGTTTTCAAGAGTAATTACACGATTCAATTATTGGTGCCAATATGATGTTAAATCAGAAGAGATTAAAAACTGTCTCGGCCTTTAAGAAAATGGAATAGACTCGATGGCTTTTAATTGCTCTTGAGACATAAGGCACTAATGCAGGGTTCGATAAATGTTGTGTCCGATAGCCTAGAGCTAGTGAATTTTCATGCCAGCCTAGTAGATCAGTTTGACAAAGAGCCAGAGTAGGCTTGTTAGTGAAATGAGGTATTCGGGCAAGCTTCGATTTTCTTTTTCTTGAAACCCTGTAATGCTAGACACGTTGCATTTCTTGTATTTTGCATTCTTAGACTCGCATTGGTGCGGTTTGTTTCATTAATAACCATTTTACCGAAAACATGAAAAGCAGATTATTGACCGTACGAGAAAGCAGACGGGTTTCAAGTTAAACTTGAGACGAGGGGCCCGTTTCAGGTGAACAAGAATATATTTTTTCTCAGCCACTCCCACACTACATGATTTTCTCAACTATGACTGACAAGCACTAACCGTCCTAGGATATGTCTTTACTTTTATTTTACAGAAAGAGGACAGAAAACGAGAAGAAGAGAAAGAGAAGAGGGACCGGGATCGGGATCGAGAAGATAGCAAGGGTAGAGATCGAAAGCGTGATCGACAGCGAAGCGAGGAGCGGGAGAAGCGTGCCAGGTCCCGTGATCGCGATCGAGACCGTGACCGCGAGCGTGACCGAGACCGCGAGCGTGAACGAGAACGTGAGCGTGACAGAAGTCGTGATAAAGGCGACCAAGATCGTGATCGTGAGAAGGACCGGGATCGTGACCGTGAGAAAGATCGTGACCGTGAGAAAGATCGTGACCGTGATCGTGATTATGATGAAGATGAGTTACTGGAGAAGAGGCGTCTGGAACGACGACTTAGAGAACGAGATCTTTCTTATAACGAGGTTCGTTTACATTTACTTTACAAACAAAACTGACTCTCGGAAACAGAGGTTTCAAATGTAAAGAAAGTTCACTAATTTTAGTACCAGTTTATTGTCTTGGTAACATTTACGTTCTCGTTTTCAGCGGTTAAAGGCGTGGGAGCTTCGAGAACGGAAGAAAGCACGTGAATATGAACGAGACTTCGAGAAGGAACAAGAAAAGAAAGACGAACAGGTGAGTTAAACAAAGAACTAACTTTTTCAATTACTTGTGGTGGGTTAATGACGACCAGTCCTGCCTTTAATCGTACAGCAAATGGTTTAATTGAAAATACCCGGGGATGTGCTACACTATTCCAATATTTTGTCTAGCTTCCAAGTTTTTCTTTCAAGCGGAAATACACTATTGCACATAGAACAGTAGATCGGAAAACGTTTGTCTATAAGAACTAATAAACCTTGTGTCTACGTATGCAGGCAAGAGAGAGGAAACATTTACTGGAGTTTCTTGAAGACTATGACGATGAGCGAGATGATCCTAAATATTACAAGTAAGTTCAGGACAGAGTACCTTTTGCTCAGTAATCCTGTACCGCTCGAGACCTGTATTCTGATTGCACCATTATACTGTAGCTCTATTGTTTTCGTACTGCACGTTCTAAAGGTTAGGGTGTTTTGTATTGTTGGGAAAGCCAATGCTGTGGCTCGTTTCGAGCGGTACAGGATGGCCCCTTTTGCCCCATTCTCACTTCCAGAAAAAAGTTGAGTAAGAGCAGTAGTTTTATAGTTTCCCATTTCCGGGAAATAACACGACAAAGCATAAGAAGTAAATTTGTAAACGTTGAAAGACATTACGGCAAGTTACGCAAAATGTTTCACTGTTCCTACGAATCAAGGATCAGAGTTCTCACTGGTTGTCACTTTTGAGGCGAAGCCTGTCAATAAGGCCATTCTTGTTGAGTCGTTCACAATCATCTCAAGCTTGTTTGACCCAATCTTTTAGAGCTG
Source organism: Actinernus sp. WN-2022 (assembly GCA_030867875.1). Lineage (NCBI taxonomy): Eukaryota > Metazoa > Cnidaria > Anthozoa > Actiniaria > Actinernidae > Actinernus > Actinernus sp. WN-2022. The sequence continues at coordinate 79,291,770 of JAOWCC010001589.1, forward strand.
CCAGTCCTGATCGTGATGGTATTTATTTCTCAGGATTAGTGCAATGAATAGACGTCGAAGAGAACGTGAAACGGAAACAGAAGCAGACGAAAGAGATCGTCAACGTGAATTAGAAGAGATAGAAGAAATACGAAAACGACTTGTGGACCAGCAACCAGAGGACGCTTCTGAACAGGAGGTGAGTTCACCTTCATCTCCTTTTCCTTTAATTAACCAAGTATTTTTCTCCCAGACCACATTCCCATCCGGACAACGTCTCACATCCCACTCTCTTGCCTGCCCACTTGTCATCTTCCATTCCCTCCTTACATGCACCACTTCCATTCCATCCCCTTGTCACTTGCCAATACATCCCCTTCCTACTTGTCACCTTCTCCCACTCCCCTACCAACTTCATCATCTCCTCTATTCTCCATCTGCCTCCCATGGTCCACTCCCCTTCTCGGTTGTCACGTTACACACCATCTTCTGTGTGCCTCCCATGCTCCACTTCTCACTCCCCTTCCCACCTTCCACTCCATCTTCTGTCTGCCTCCCATGCTCCACTTCCCACTCCCCACCTTTCACTCCATCTTCTGTCTGCCTCCCATGCTCCACTTCCCACTCCCCATCTTCTACTCCATCTTCTGGCTGCCTCCCATGCTCCACATCCCATTCCCCACCTTCCACTCCATCTTCTGTCTGCCTCCCATGCTCCACTTCCCTTCCCACTTGTCACCTTCCACTCCATCTTCTGGCTGCCTCCCATGCTCCACTTCCTACTCCCCTTCCCACCTGCCACCTTAACACTCCATCTTCTTTGTACCTCCCATGCTCCACTTCCCACTCCCACTCCCCCTGTCACCTTCCACTCCATCTTCTGTCTGCCTCCCATGCTCCAATTCCTACTCCCCTTCTCACTTTCCACTCGATCTTCTGTGTGCCTCCCATGCTGCCACTCCCCTTCCCACTAGTCACCTTCCACTCCATCTTCTGTCTGCCTCCCATGCTCCACTTCCCACTCCCCCTGCCACCTTCCATTCCATCTTCTGTCTTCCTCCCATGCTCCAATTTCCACTCCCCACCTTACGCTCCAGATTCTGTCTGCCTCCCATGCTCCACTTCCTACTCCCCTTCCCACTTGTCACCTTCCACTCCATCTTCTGTGTGCCTCCCATGCTCTGCTTCCTACTTCCCTTCCCACCTGCTACCTTCCACTCCATCTTCTGTCTGCCTCCCATGCTCCAATTCCCACTCCCCACCTTCCACTCGATCTTCTGTGTGCCTCCCTTGCTCCACTTTCCACTCCCCCTGCCACCTTCCACTCCATCTTCTGTCTGCCTCCCATGCTCCAATTTCCACTCCCCACCTTACGCTCCATCTTCTATCTGCTTCCCATGCTCCACATCCCACTCCTCACCTTCCACTCCATCTTCTGTCTGCCTCCCATGCTCCACTTCCCACCTTCCACTCCATCTTCTGTCTGCCTCCCATGCTCCACTTCCCACCTTCCACTCCATCTTCTGGCTGCCTCCCATGCTCCACTCCCCACCTTCCACTCCATCTTCTGTCTGCCTCCCATGCTCCACTTCCCACCTTCCACTCCATCTTCTGTCTGCCTCCCATGCTTCACTTTCCACTCCCCCTGCCACGTTCCACTCCATCTTCTGTCTGCCTCCCATGCTCCAATTTCCACTCCCCACCTTACGCTCCAGATTCTGTCTGCCTCCCATGCTCCATTTCCCACTCCCCACTCCATCTTCTGTCTGCCTCCCATGCTCCACGTCCCACTCCCCACCTTCCACTCCATCTTCTATCTGCTATCTTCTATCTCCCATGCTCCACATCCCACTCCCCACCTTCCGCTCCATCTTCTGTCTGCCTCCCATGCTCCACTTCCCACCTTCCACTCCATCTTCTGTCTGCCTCCCATGCTCCACTTCACACCTTCCACTCCATCTTCTGGCTGCCTCCCATGCTCCATTTCCCACTCCCCACTCCATCTTCTGTCTGCCTCCCATGCTCCACGTCCCACTCCCCACCTTCCACTCCATCTTCTATCTGCTATCTTCTATCTCCCATGCTCCACATCCCACTCCCCACCTTCCGCTCCATCTTCTGTCTGCCTCCCATGCTCCACTTCCCACCTTCCACTCCATCTTCTGTCTGCCTCCCATGCTCCACTTCACACCTTCCACTCCATCTTCTGGCTGCCTCCCATGCTCCACTTCCCACCTTCTACTCCATCTTCTGTCTGCCTCCCATGCTCCACTTCACACCTTCCACTCCATCTTCTGGCTGCCTCCCATGCTCCACTTCCCACCTTCCACTCCATCTTCTGTCTGCCTCCCATGCTCCACTTCCCACCTTCCACTCCATCTTCTGGCTGCCTCCCATGCTCCACTTCCCACCTTCCACTCCATCTTCTGGCTGCCTCCCATGCTCCACTTCCCACTCCCCACCTTACACTCCACCTTCTGTCTGCCTCCCATGCTCCACTTCCCTTCCCACTTATCACCTTCCACTCCATCTTCTGGCTGCCAAGCGTGCTCCGCTTCACAATCCCCTGCCAACTTTTCATCTTTCTTGTTATTTTTCTGCTGCAGGTCTCAAGAGAAAGTGATAGAGATGAAGAAATGGAAGAGGATGGTTTTAAACCAACATTACAACCAACCTTTAAACCAGCTCCAGTACACGTAAATATTGTTAGCATGTCCTTGTCGATTTTTAGTTTTTGGTAGATGTTATTCAATTATTTCTGACTACCCACTGTAAAATGTACTTATCTTTCTTGTCCATGTGTAGGTTGAAGCTGCACCAATTGTCCGGTCACCAAGTCCCGAACCCGATCTCCCCCCTACCGTTGGCCCAGTGGGCCCACCTAAAAGATCACGCAAACGAGAAAATGGTGTCGATCAGGAATCCGAACCACCTGCTAAGAAGGCGTTTGGCTTTGAAATGAAATTATCAACAAACCTGGTAAGTGTCTTGGGCATATGTTTTATTCCTTGTGCTGTTTTTCTGCTCTTGTGCTTCAAATTTCGCAGCTAAATAAAAGTTTACTTGGGTAGTGGATATCTTTCGTCAGTAGCTGTGCGTTTCATTGAGATTCTCACCTGTGATAGTGTGTGGTTTCTATGTGTCCACTTGCCAAAATAGATATCGCATTCATCTTTTGCCAAAAATCGATACGGCTAAGAATTTGCTCATCAAACAGGTAAGATTCTTATTCTCACGGACGAGCTGGAACGATCACTCAATGGAGACTCATGCGGGGAATTTGCAAGAAGCTATTTAGCATTAGAAAAAACGCCCCCCACCCTGTTCTAGCCTTCATTGAGTAATCGTTCCAGCTCGCCCGTGAGAATACGAAACTTCCTTACCGTATTTCTTCGATTAAACGCGCACCCTCGATTTAGTACCCACTCCCCCCCCCCCCCAAAAAAAACAAACAACAACAACAACAACAACAACAACAGCATACTAACACAAGATGGTGGTGCATTACGGTGCCTTTGGTGAAACACATCCTATCACACAGCCAGCAAATGAAACACTCAGTGCGGCAATACAGGCTGTGAAAAACGTTATTGTTCCTGTTAAAATACAGCAAATGACGATTTTATTAGTACCGTATTTCAAAAATAAAAAGGGAAAATAATTCAGAGTCAATTAACGTACCGTCGGTATTTATGGATTTCTTTTCTCACTGGACACTTTTTAGCTGCCTTACACTTTTGTAGGTCTTTGTAGGTCATAATAACAAAAAGTGACCAGAGAATCATTCCTATATATTGAAATAACCTTTTTGTCTCATTTGTAAAGCCCGCAGCAGTTACGACACAGAACCGAAAGAAGCTGGAATCAGTGTTTGGATACCAAGACGAGGAAAACAAGGACGATGCATTGAAACGAAAACTCGTCCCCCTGGATTACTCTGAGGAGGATATCGACGCGGCGGGTAACTCTGCGCAGAGCGCCGAGGATAAGAAACGCTCTATAAAATCACTTATTGAACGTATACCTACTGCTAAAGATGAGCTATTTGCGTATAACCTCGAGTGGAGTATCGTTGATCAGGTAAGTGTGTTTTCTTCTTGTTGTGAGTTGGTTTGTTTGTGTTTACTTCTTGCTCGTGTGATGGAGTCATCGTCGCTCTTCGCTTCTGCTGCCGGCAATCGACGAGTGCTTGCTGTGTGTAAGTATGTATGTAGACATGTATGTACAGGTTCTTGTGTACAAACAGATGTTGTGTCGTATAAAGTGTTAGGTTAATAGGTGCTGACCCTGGCCTGTTAAAGTTGTAAGTATATAGAATATGCTCCACAAATCCCTTTGAAAACAATATCTCACTTCAAAAAACAAGTACGGGTTGACGTTCAAGAGCCTGCTTTACTTCGCACACGCCAGTAAAATGAAACGGTTCAGGAGTTTTTGTGCGTAACTTCCAATTCTGGTTTGACCCTCCTCTTCGTAATATAACGTAAAAAAGTTTGGATTTATCACGGTTTCTGGAAAACTATCCACCCAGCCCTCGCTTCGGTATACGTGCGTAATTAATGATTATCCATTAAATTTAGCGTGACACGGGCTGTGGATGAGGTTCCCTGGTCCTCTTGTTGACCCTTACATACTGAGTAACAACAGCATTCTCGCCACTCAAGTAGTCGTAATAAAATTGCCCGTGATCTTGCTATCTCGAGGTCGAGTTGCCTTTTTCGATTATAATGCCCTGTATCGACTGAAATGTGAACTATCCCATATATTTGATGTATGATTGCATCTCTCACTGTTCATCCCATTTCCTACAGACTTTAGTAGAGCGTAGAATACGACCGTGGATCAATAAGAAGATTGTGGAGTACATCGGTGAAGAGGAACCCACTCTAACAGAATTTATCTGTGGAAAGGTAAGAGGACCGAAGCTACACTATCCGAAGAGCTTACTTCGTGGTAAGTCTGAGCGTGGGAGTTGGCGAGAGTTGAGTGTTGGCGAGAGTTGAGCGACAGTTTTCTTCAAATATTCTCATTTATCATTCGCCCAGTCAAACGAGAGCAAGAGTTGGACTCTCAAGGTTGGTCAAACGAGAGCGAGAGTTCACTAGAGTCCAAGTCCCGCAAAATGTAAACAATCAACTCTCATGGGTGGTTAAATGAGCGAAAACTCTCATCGAATCGTGAAAATGTGATCAGGCTCAACTTAAGAGTCTATGAAAGCGCATGAGAGTTGGCGGTCAAACGAGAGCGAGAGTTTCAGTTCTCATCAACTCTCATGCTCGGGGCTGCCTGTGGTGAAAGGGAACGTGTAAAGTGTGCAAATAAGAGGTTTTTAACCAGAACTAAATGTAGTACCATTATGTTAACTAAACTGCAAGTAATGTGGAACTAATTTCCGATGATTTCTCTTCGTTGCAGGTTCTAACTCGTAGTGCTCCCAAGAGTATTTTAGACGATGTGTCAATGGTAAGTGATCGTGAAGTCTTGTTTCTCACTTTCGGACAGGGGGATATTGAAGTGACACTTACCAGGAGTTTCATTTTAAAAAGCCGGGAACTACCGGGCAATAAATGGTCCCACTATAACAGCACACTTAGGTCTACAGTCCTCGATGATTTATCTGGCTGTTACAATATATCTGCATGCTTTTCTGTTCTTCTAAAAATACTGTGGGACTACTGTAACCAGGGTCACTTAAACGAGAACCAATCACATTGCAGAACGAAAACAAGGATTCTCACTTACGGATATTAGATCCAATCAGTGTCGATGAGTACAAGACAATAGTATTTCATCTTGCTGGAACTTCACACAGTAAAAGGCAAATTTGGTGGACAAGTTTTGAAGTCGAAGTCTTTTAAATGAAGAAAATCGCGTGGATTTGTAAGTTAGCATGCTCTATTTGTGCAATGTTTGGTTCTCGTGGTAGTCATGGTTACAGTAACCACACTGTCGTGAAACCTCTGCTTCCAATTATTACATTGTGTACGTATAGGTTCACCAGTGTCTTTCTTATTTTCAGGTTGGGCTATGTATTGGATATTATTCGTAATTTCCCCTTCTCTTTGTAGGTGTTGGATGAAGAGGCTGAGGTATTTGTGGTGAAAATGTGGCGTCTACTGATCTACGAAACAGAAGCCAAGAAGATTGGGTTGGTCAAGTAGTGTTAGGCTTGCTCCCAGTAATCCTACCGCACCCTAACCACCATTCATGAGCGCGTTCACGCACGCAATCTATACTAGGCTCAGGTCTTCGGAAACCCATTTCTCTACATTCAGCTATCTAAAACAAATATGCACCCGAAAAATAAAAACTGGAAACACGATATAAAAGATATTTATGCTTTTTAAGTGAATTTTGTGTCTAGACAATTTAAATGTTGAATCATCGTCATCTCGACTGACTTACAACGCAGATTTCAGACAACAGAAGCCCGATTTACACGATAAACACTTTGGTCATGGCATTACTAAATTCAGGCACGCGTGCCAAACGTTTTCCGCACCGCGTCCCCGACTTTTGTCGTATTAACGAAATGTTCCGGGTACGCGACAATCCAGGGGGTCTAGACGCTGTGAAAACGTGGTCACGGTCCGCCTGTTTGGAGTGCCGTGCCCAAAAAGCTTGTCGTGTAAACCGTGCTGGAGTCACGGTGCGTGCTTGCTGTAAAGTACGGCACGTGTTTGGCATGTTTAGAAAAAGCGCACAGCGATCTAGAAGTTTCCGAGGATACTGTCCGTGTAGTAGATACCACTCTGTTGTCTAGTATTTCTTTCTTTATTTTCTCGTCATGTTTTTATTCTCACCTTACCCATTACACTGTTGTATATATGTGCATCATGTCTGTTCGTGGGGCAAGTTACAGTACAACTTGTCTGTTTTGGGACATTGTTAGATGAAGTCGTGCTACCACTGATTAGTCAAGAAATTCATTTACCATTAGTGCGGACATTTTCTCGTGTTTGCTTCGAGGTACGTGAAATTATGAAGACCACTAATTCATCTTTGTTTACTGTAAATTGTACTTTTCCATACAACTCATTTGAATTTCCCGGGCACCGCCACCTGGGATATTACTAGTCTAGCCCGCGCAACTTTGAATGAGTTTTATGGACAAGAAAATCCAAATCTGACATCGAGTGTACAATTTTCAGGAAACAAACACAGCATTAGATTTAAAAATCCATACAAACATTTGAGGAAATTTTCAGTGGAATAAACCGAGATGCCCTACAATATTTGTATACAGTGTATGTACTGCTTTTGTGCTAGGCAAAAATATCAGAACATGTTCCTGTTGAAGTCCGCAAACTCGAACAAAATTATCACTGGAAGCACGTCTTCGTGAAACTAGAGCTGCTCTCGGATATTTGTATGTGACTGGAGTTAATACTTAATCTCCGAGCATCCTTTCTCTGGCCAAAATGGCAATATTAATTTCTTTAAGAAGAAAAAATGCTGATAGAGCATCTTCCGTTTCACAAAGGGTTTATTGTACCTTAAAATATTGCTTTCACAGCCAATTTGTTAAAGCTGAGATCGGTACTGACTATGAAAATAATTATTGAATGATACACACAGGGAGGAGATAACGGCATGCTGGTTTGTACTGTTAGTCAAAGATAAACAGACTCGTTCCCAGTCGAGCTAGCAAACGCGCGGGGTGTCATGGGAAGATCCTTTTGCGCGACTTCCCGCCACACCCCGCTCGCTTGCTAGCTTAGTACCGCGCCGCCAGATACAACGTAGTAGCGACTGGTTGAAGATTAATGACAACATATCAAAACAGTATGTCGGTATCTGTTTCGTGCATTTGGTGCTATTCCGAATCACACCAGAACTCTGTTGCGGTCCTTGGCATGATATCGTGTTTTTATTCAATTATGTTGGCCATTGCTAACGAAACCATTGTGAATAAACGAACTTCTATCAGGATTGTAGTTAGAACACGATTCGGTGGTGAACTAATAAATACCACAATACAATTTTAAATTGTGTCTGGTGTTGGCAGTTAGAGGCGCAGAGAGAAGCGAAATAAGGTTCACACATTCGAGGCAACTCTTTCCCAGAGCTCGCGTTTCCTACGGATGGGCGGGGTCACCGCTGGAAAAAAACGTCAGCATTAGCAAGCGCTGCACCCTCCAGCGACAAAACAGAAGAATGCGTAGTAAGGAATGAGCGAGATCGATAAAGGCCGCCGGCCACAGAATCCTACTTGCACTGCGCAATTCTAGGAATAGAGGTAATCGGCTAACGCTGTTCCCACCCAATTCAGATCATGTGAAGTTCGCGGGAAAATTTACAGAGAATTTTACGGAAAAACAGGATTGCACGCTTCCCAGCACAGCTACACCCCTCAAATTTTGATCAGTTAATCTTTTACTTGGTATCTTAAGTTTGCAGACAATGATATTACGGAAATTATTTGGCATCGGATTCCCGTACAACAAACACTGTATTTCGGGCCATGTTTGCACTCCTTTAAAAATGTCGGAATTAACCGTGAACTGGTCTATCAAAGCCTGGTTTTCACACAAGCAACATGCCGCATTTATCATTAGCGGTAATTATTGTACTCCGGTATAGGTGTGAGATAAAAACAAGCGCCGGTAATGATCAACGTATGTTGCTTGTGCTTAATTATACTGCTACGGATATTTCTTACAACATTCTTGTGGAAGATGATATTCAGCTGTAATCTGGTGAGGGGTCATAAATAATGTTACTTTGATAATGGATATTCCCATATTTAAGCGAAGCGACAAATACAAGCTACCGTTTAAACGATTTCTGGTGGCAGTCATGATTAGATTTACAGGTTGTGCGTATGAAGCCTTGAAGAGTTTTAGGACCAAAGGGTTCATGGCCTTCATCGTTAAACCCGGTTCTCATGTGCCGCCAGCAGAACAGACCCTTTCAGCTTGCCTCTGTTGCCCTATTGGCCACTTTGGAAAAGAGTAGGGGATTGGGGAGAGGGTGGTCTCGCAAAGGCGCTTGTGATCGTTACAGGGGACACGCATCGTACAGAATACAAAAACACGGCGAATATCGCAATTTACTCATCGAATATAGGCTAAACTATAGAATACCCCGCCACTCCAGCTAGATGGTATATTCAGTGCTACCGCGGTCCCGCAGTCAGCTTTATTAATTAATATTCATGCATCGACTGCGGGACTGCGTTGCCACTTAGTTCAACGTCTTACCGATATTAATATTCATGCGTCGACTATGGGACTGCGGGACTGCGTTGCCACTTAGTTCTATATCCTTCGTTCTAAAAAAGCTATCGCGACTGCGGTACCACGGTAGCACTAACTAAATAACATAGCTTCAAAAAGTTGTGGGGTATTCTATAATCGCTCCGAAATGTGGGTTCATAAAAATCAACTTATTAAAGCAGAGCAAATAAGTAAAAACTACCGCGTAACGGAGTTAGCAGAAGTAAAGCGAAGCTGTGTGACCGAATTATGCTACGATCCGAACACGTTATGCTTTTAATAGCCGATTCCTACGTTTCCCATCATGGATTTATGATTTTAAAGTTGTACTTTGTAACTTTAAACAGGCCCTGTTCTGTTCTTGGGATTGTAGGGTGAAGAGCCGGAAGGAGTTGGTATGTAGTAAATCGCTACAAATACATGTCACCCTAGCGGACTCAAGATCAAGTGGTTCAACGTTTCTCTTGTCAGTAGTTATTCACGGCCTACAATCCCATGAACAGAACAAGACCTGTATAACTAAAGTTACAAAGTATTTAATACTTTAAAGTGACAAATCCATGATGGTGGGAAATGTAGGTATCGGCTAAAGCATAACGTGTTCGGATCGTTGCGGATTCATCGTTGCAATCGCCCACACAACTTCGCTTCCTGGACACTTCTGTTGAGCTTTACTTCTGGTACAGTGTCTTCTTTCAAGCTTATTTCACTTTCTCTGCTTGTATTCGATGAGTTGATTGCGATATTCGCCATGTTTGTTTGTATTCTGTACGATGCGTGTCGCCTTTGCGAGACCACCCTCGCCCCAATCCCCTACTCTTTTCCAAAGTGGCCAATTTCAGACCACCTGACTTTCCCTTGAGTAAAGTCTTTGTTGTTCTGTATCCCAAGAGGAATGTATGAATTTCTTTAACTGGAAAACAAAGCACTGAATCCTCTGGAGAACTATCATGAAAGAGTGAAAAAAAAAAGCTGAAAGGGTGTATTGATATGAGAATAGACATCGTAGGTATGACTGCTGCAAATTCCGGCGACGTGCCTGCGGCATATGAGAACCAGGCTTTGCATAAGTACTGGTATGTAATCAACTAACGTCGATTGAGGTATGCTAACCGCCGAAACGTCGGCTGCTACTCGCTTTCCACGGCGGTTAGCATACCTCAATCGACTTTAGTTGATTACATACCAGTGTTTATCTTCCCCGCCGACGCAGACCAACAGTAGTTTTTACAGGAACTAGTTGCCTATCGTTTGCATAAGTACTTTTGGTGTTTCGTTTGTCAAGTTTTCGTTTTTCTGCTAAAATTCACCTAGAAGCAGCGCATCCTAAACTCCGTTCATGTCTTCAGGGAGAAGTCGTTGTAACACTTTCTCGAGTTGCTGTTTGGCTGATAAGAGGCCACCATGTTTGTTGCGTAGCAGATAAACCTTCTGGTAATGATCTATGAGACCCAGCAGTCTATAAAAGAAAATATGGTATCAACGTCTTACCGTAACTCTGATTGGATCAGAAAGAAAAACCATTGACATGCCGTACACGATAACCGTGCCGTAAGTCACTACCGTAACTTGCCACTCATACGAAATCCTCTCGATATCCCAACAAATAGAGGTAATCGGCTAACTCTGTTGCCACCCATTTCAGATCATGTGACGTAAACACACTACTCTGGAGAATTGACTCTTTGAAAATTAATTGTATTCAGATAGGCATGACTGCATTATAATTAGAATGAAAAAGGAATAATTCCCTAGAGTAGCATCTGTTTACATCACATGATCTGAATTGGGTGGCAACAGAGTTAGCCGATTACCTATATTAAGAAGAAACTGCACACACACTCGCCCTTTGACACTTTTCAAGGTGACTGGAGCGTATCGTATTCGTCGTGAATGAAATTCGTACGGTAAAATCCGATAAGCAATGCAGCGGTCTCTGTTCTCTTACATATGCACAGATGAGAACAAAGTGCGCACGAGACGCAGTCGAGAGGCGTAACTGACGTTCTCTTACGTTTTGACGTCGTGTACATCTATAAGAGGATGAACCCACGCCAAAGTGAAACATTTTTTTAAACAATAATTAGCGAAATGTCCAAACAACACAGTCCGCGCATGGCCTTGTGACATCATCTGTGTAGCCTGCTTGCAGGCTCTGGCTGATTTGGAGTTCCTGTGGTGGGAGAGAGGAGGAGGAGCGAGGAGAAAGAGAAAGGAGAGCCTGCAACAAGACCCTGTGTTTTTTAAATTCGCCCCCATGACGTCACATCCCATTGCAAGTTTTCACAAAGTATTTTTAAATCAAAATTTTCGCTGAGATTCTGTTGTAAATGTACCCTAGCATTGAACCCTTTGTATTTCTACTGCAAGTTTGATACTAAAAGCCTGAGAAAAAGAGAGAAAACAGCAGAAAAAATGACTGATTTGAAGCGTTTTCAATTTTAGCTCGCGCGCGCTGCTTACACCATAATACACGCCATCTTCGAACAAAGTGCGCGCGCCTCTTCTAGTTTCAACCAATCAGATTGGAGAATTATTCCAGTTCGTGGACGAACGGGAATTTAAAAAACACAGGGTCCTTTCTCTTTCTCTCCCACCACAGGAAGCCCAAATCACCAGAGCTCAAAATCAACCAGAGCCTGCAAGCAGGCTATCATCTGTGTATCTGTACTGTTATAGATCATCGATACCGACCAGTCGGCGCGCATTCAGTTCGCCGTTTAAAAGTAATGTTGCAGCACCGTGAAGTTGATTGGATCTAAGGGCAAAAGCGACCGTTTTAATGTTGCGCCATGTCAAAGGCTTTACGATAAAGATATATAACTATGGGGGCCAACCATATTTGGGGGAAATTTACTGCAAGCTGTTTTCCAAAATACCTTTCTCACAAAGCTGTAAATGAGGGAGGAATGGACCATGTTGCGAACAAAGAAAGAATGATTGGTCATGTAAGAAAATAAATCGTGCATGTTTATTTCATAGGAAATGTTTTATAACTTTATATAACTTTATAACTTGAGCAACTTAAAGGTGTACCCCTCCCCTGAAAGGCTAAATGGCCACCTCCCCTTCCTTGCCCTCAAACAGGGCAACATGAACAATGCTTCGTACCTGTTTGCGAGATCTGTCCGGTTAATCACCGGCAAGTCCTTCAAAGTCTTTATTTCAGCTCCTTGTTTTCGTGCTAGCAGTATCGTTCGACATATCCTACGGAAAATTACGGCAACCTGTTAGACTGCAATGCGAAATGGTATATACTTCATGGTAGTGTTTCGTTCCATATAGTCTCCCTGCATAATACTGTAAAACACTAGAGAAAATGATTATGCAGGGAGACTATATGGAACGAAACACTACCATGAAGTTTATACCCAAAAATGATTAAAGAAATAAGCTTTCTGTCAACTTGCCAAATGTAATAAGTATATAGGCAATAAGTAAAGTGTATAGGCAATAAGTAAAGTGTATAGGCAATAAGTAAAGTGTATAGGCAATAAGTACAGTAACTATATAGGCTACAGTAAGTATATAGGCAATAAGTACAGTAAGTACATAGGCAATAAGTAAAGTAAGAATATAGGCAATAAGTAAAGTAAGTATCTCGGCAAGTAGCCTGAATTTCAGCCGTCTCCTCTGGTTCGTTCCTCCCGAGTCTCTTGGGGAGGCCCGAACCAAATGAGAAGACTGAAATTCAGGTTAATAGGCAATAAGTCAGTAAAGAAAGTATACAGGCAATAAGTCAATAATTTTTAGAGTAATCAAGTGACACAAATTCAGAGTAACATTAACTTAAAGTGCACCTAACGTTTATTTTGTTATCATAAATATCGATTCTACATCAGGTTTTGAGTACTTCTGTGAAGAAAGTTTTGGTTTACTGAGAATACTCTATGTTCTACGATTGTTTGAAATCATGAAAATGTGACCTTTCCTGACCCATGACCGCGTAAGCCTGGGTCGATCCCTGGGTTGACGTCATCTCATTAATGCATTATTCTCCATAGCGTCTTTCTATCACAGCAACATAGAGAATATACACTGTTTGCGAGTTGTTAGTAAAGAAAAATGTCATTTTAGTCAAAATGTTAAGTATTTATTCAAATGTTTGCAAAGTCGAATTAATTATATGACGTCTATCCAGGTATCGACCCAGGCTTTCACTTACGCGGTCGTGGGTCAGGAAAGGTCACATTTTCAAGATTTCAATCAAGCGTAGAACATAGAGTATTCTCTGTAAACCAAAACTTTCTTCACAGAAGTACTCAAAACTTGATGTAGAATCGATATCGATGATAACAAAATAAACGTTAGGCGCACTTTAAAGTAGCATCTAATCTATCTTATATCTATCTATATGACTGGCCACGTGTCAGGAGCGTTCCTATGTCATGGGCTGGGTCCCCAGGACAGGAGTAGATGTGGCTATATTTAGAATTGCTGGTTTTCACTTGATGGCATAGCCGCCATGTTGGTGCCCTTAAACAATAGATTACTCGTTAGCTTCTTTTGTTGGGGCACCAACATGGCCGCCATGTCCTTTGTCATTTGAATCTCTGGGGATTGAGTGAAAACCAGCAATTGACCTATATCACTATGACGTCATATCAAAACAATCTATTGTTTAAACGCTAAGGATCACGGTCGTGGGAGGGGGACAAAACAGGGACAAAACAGCAACAACACAAAGGAAATCGCTATCAAATGCATTTTGAAGAACGTAGAATAGCGGTAACAGCCACCAAATACGGTAAATATTGTGGGATAAACATTGATACAGCTGATATCTGGAAACCAGACAATTCGAAGTTAAATTTTCCTCAGCAGAGCAGATTTAGTTCAAAATTCTATTGTTCAAGTCGATTCTGTCCCCCTCATAAACAAGCCGTGACGTCATAACGATATAGGGTAATTCGAATTCCTGCATTGAAAGTGAGAATAATAATAATGAGAAGTGACGTTAGCTATCTGATTGGCTAAGACAACATGGCCTTTGTTTAATTCGCGCGAAATGCAATTCTAAATATAGCCACATCTACTAACTGCTAGGAACAGACCCAATGGGGAAGATGGCCGCGCGCTCCTGGTAATGGGCTCCAGCCACTTACGTACCTGCAAACAAACAGTAGAATATCTATTGTAGCGTCGAGTTCTTTGATGATATCGTTACTATGAAGACACTTGGGGTCGGCGCTAGAGAAAGTATTTTGACATTGACGAATGTGGCGTGTGGCTTGCTGTGGGGGTTAAAAAACATTTAACAATTATTTACCGAAGACGAAGTGTACATTATGTTTACCGAGACGCAGTCCAGTGAATATCACTTTTCGCGCGCTCTGATTGGCTACTCAAACTGAATATGATTCCATATTCACCTCCGAGCGAAGCAGCGATCACTTCGCGCGAGTTTTTGTCCATTTGACAGAAAATAAAATAACTATTTGGTGCTGGCTATAATTCACCTGTGTGGTATATACTAAAACAATTATTCACCTCAGTGTCGGTGAATAGTGGTGGATATTTATCCACCACTATTCACCTCCACTTCGGTGAATAATTGTTAATTATTATATAGCCAAGTAAGTTTGCGCGCTGTACTTGGTCAATTTGCGGTCCATAACGCCCCGTACGGACCTTCCGTCCACTTCCGGTATCAAAGAAAATAAAGCCATATAATAAACATCTTATTACCCTCGTGTGCTCGGTCCATACCGTAAGTTACGATCCACGTTTTCCACCTTATGGCCCGCACGCTTCTAGCCTATGGTGACGTATTTTTTCACTCATAAATTCGAAGAAAAAAGCAACGTCTGCTTACCCGAGCGCTTAATTAGTTTCCAATATGCACACCTCATTGTGTTATGGACCAATCAGATTTTACCTTCCATATCCTGGAAAGTGACGTAATGTTGCATTTAAAAGGATTCAGACAATATATTTGCTATTGACCAATCATAGGAGAGTGTTCACTGGCGCGCCAATTCATTAAAATTCTAACAATGGCTTTGATTGGGCAGAAAAATCAAACAAACGTGCTGACGTGCTTGCATATTGGAAACTAATTAAGCGCTCGGGTAAGCAGACGTTACTTTTTTCTTCGAATATTTGAGAGTGAAAAAATACGTCTGCCTAGCAGGATAGCGCGCTTCTCGATTGTGCCATAAAAAGGTTAATAAGAGGTATGTATGCACTAAGACGCAACACCTACTACTTTTGATGTGATATTTCTTGTGGTGAATAACTGTTTTAGTATAATTTCCGAATTGAATATCTGGGAAACTTAAACAAGACTAATCTAGTAACTTTTATTTATTTATTTCTGGACATGTGGTGCGTCATTGAAATATGCGCTCGGGAGAACATGATCAAGGTATTCCGACAAAAACCGTCAATTTTAGTGTGCTTAGTGATGCGTGTAAGAAGTACGGCACCGAACGACATTCAGATGGAGCAAGGTGTTAATTTTGTATTGTGAAAATGAAAATCGCCCTGAAGATGTTTAATTTCCTCCAATTTTTCAAACTATTAAAACTACGATTTGCACCGCGGTTCCAAATGTCGTTATAAAGCAAATGTCGTTATAAAGCAAATTTTGGCTGTTCCTGTTGGTTGGGAGAGAATTTGTTCATAAAAATGGAATGAAACAGGGTTTTTACTACTTTTATTTCAAAATATTCACGAGGGAGGCTCAATGCTGCAGAACAATGGATTTTATCGCACTTATTACACGGATCATGACTTAATAATATAGATTCAAAAATACTCAATTCTGATTGACTGAGCATAGACGTCTTAATCACTAACAGCAGTGCAAACACAGTTAATTCGATGCAAAAACTAGTTAATTCGATGCAAAAACTAGTTAATTTAGTTATCCTTTTCATTTTTGCATCTATACCGGCCGGTAATCATTAGTGTGCAACGTTCAATTAACGATTAATAGTCGGTGGTCGTGATATTTGAAAATTCCACAAATAACAAGAGTCCGCAGAATTTCCAAACATCACTCGCACTATTAATCGTTAATAGGAGATATTGTAGTTGAGTCTACGAATAGCAGTTTCAGCGGTATTGACCCGAACGCCTCACTTCAATGTAATGAAGCGCCATTGAAACCATCATTCTTACACGACACCAACACCCTCCTAAACAAGCACGACTAATTTAGATACACAGTTTGAATAGCGCTTCATTACATTGAAGTGAGGCGTTTGGGTCAATACCGCTGAAACTGCTATTCGTAGACTCAACTACAATATCTCCTATTGAACTTGTACACAAATGATTACCGATACTAATCGCACTATTTCCATTCAGATTGCATTGCATTCATCACAGGCAGCCCAAGCTAATGAATTTTACAAGGAATGTTTGGGAATTTTTAGAAAAAATCTAAAACTGTACTAAAATGATCAATAAAGTCATGAAATCTTACCTGTGTGTTGTGAAGTTGTTCCTCTTCATCAGTGATGTGTTTATTTCTGGTTTGAGGCACTTCTGGGATTTTTCTTTCCTCCCCTATATAAATATTGAGATGGCGGAAAACACAAGACGCCATTTGTCCATGTGGCGACTCTTCGAGGCCTCGTAATTCTTCGCGGAAAATCCAAACTTTCAGCATTTTACCTCCAGAAACCCTTTCTTACATTCCTCTAGCACTCATTTAATCGATCCATTGCTTATTTCCTCGCTTTGTAAGTACTCAAATTCGACGGTTTCTGCAGCCAACCTTAGCATGTAACGAGCAGAGGTACCGTCACCTTGACCTTTTTTCATGGGTTGCCTGTGCTAGTTGAACCACGACGGCAGTGACGACGGGAGGTAGAAAAGTGCCTTTCTCCGGAAATTTGGTGTCTGCTATTTCCCTTGTTCGCCTTGGATTGGTTTTCACAACCAGATTTTCGAAAAATATGACCGAGCCTGATAGAGTTCCGTTCACGATGAACGAAAAACGGATTGATTTACTTTCTTATACATTCGCGTTCTCTAATTAAAACGTACAATTTGGGGTTTTCACGTTGTGTTTTTGCAGAGAACGGTGAAAATTGTAGGCGACTGCGTGCATTTTCACTTGCAGCTATTGTATTTTGTAATTAAGGCTATTGTTTTATGCCGTCGTGTTTTGTTTAAAGTCCCTGTTAATATCCTGTTGAGTAAACGAAACCGTAACGCGTCTGAAAAGCCTTGGACGAAATGTTGTTGTGGTGTGTTCTAGTGGCATTTCCGCTAATGTATTTGACGGTTCAATGAAAAGTAAAACTGTCCATTCTCATTACGCTCTTCTAATGGCTTAAATGCCTTGTAAGTTCGTGGGTCTGCAGATTTCACCGTTCAGCGATTGGTCGATTGAGCACAATGACTTCGTTCTCCGAATGTCCTCGAAAAAACACGGAGGTGTTGGATTCCTTCGGCACTCGTTCGTCATTGCTTCCGAAGAAAAGCCACGTTCAACCATAGGCTGCCTGTGGTTCAACTAGCACAGGCAGCCCATGAGAAAAGGCTAAGCTGACGGTACCCCGGCTCGTTACATGCTAGGTTGGCTGCAGAAACCGTCGAATTTGAGTACTTACAAAGCGAGGAAATAAGCGATGGATCGATTAAATGAGTGCTAGAGGAATGTAAGAAAGGGTTTCTGGAGGTAAAATGCTGAAAGTTTGGATTTTCCGCGAAGAATTACGAGGCCTCGAAGAGTCGCCACGTGGACTAATGGCGTCTTGTGTTTCCCGCCTTCTCAATATTTATATAGGGGAGGGGAAAAAAAGCCAAGAAGTACGTCAAACCAGAAATGAACACATCAGTGATAAAGAGGAACAACTTCACAGCACACAGGTAAGATTTTATGACTTTATTTATCATTTTAGTACAGTTTTAGATTTGTTCTAAAAATTCCCATATATTTCTTGTAAAAATCATTAGCTTGGGCTGCCTGTGCATTCATCGCATCGGTTCCATGTGGCCGAAGGCTTTCTCAGACCTAATAGTCGATATATCGAACTGACATAGAGGGGTAATGTGCTTTGAAATATAATTTATTTCTCCATTGTCATGGCCAAGCCCTAATTCCTAGACTAAAGCACAGCAGATATATCAATAAATAGATGGAACTTCAAGAAAGAAACTGCCCTTGAATACTGTCCATTAGGATGGGCTTTAATGTTTTGAGTTAAATACAGTTATCATCTATAAATCTGACACAAAAAGGTTCACACTCGAATTTGCTTTAACAGAAGTTCAACTAATCCTTTAGGATTTTGTACTCCCAGCCACAATTTCACGGATCAGGTTTTCAAAAACCTTGCTCAAAACCAAAGACACCGCAAAGCATGCTGGGTACATTTCGGCCTTAAATGGTTTATAGCCCACTTTGACGATGTTGCGTACGCATCAGAGAACAATAGATAGTCTGTGTGGCCCGCCAGTCTCTTGTTATTCAGATTTTATGTGCATTGTTCTAATTGCGCACGCATCAGAGAACAATAGATGTGGCCCGCCAAATAGCCTGTGTGGCCCGCCAGTCTCTTGTTATTCAGATTTTATGTGCATTGTTATAGTTGCGCACGCATCAGAGAACAATAGATGTGGCCCGCCAAATAGTGTGTGGCCCGCCGGTCTCTTGTTATTCATATTTTATGTGCATTGTTCTAATTGCGCCGCATCAGAGAACAATAGTCTGTGGCCCGCCAGTCTCTCGTTATTCATATTTTATGTGCATTGTTCTAGTTGCGTGCGCAACATCGTCAACATGGGTTATTGATACGCATATAAAAAGCACCACAGCCTGCACTGCATGTTTAGCTATACCTGTACAGTTTCGAGGCTCACTCCCTGTATATCTGCGTCTCCCCCACGTGACAATATTCTCCACAACAAAGTCCCCTGATGGGCATGCGCAAGCGGGTGAACACGGCTGTCCTGTCGTGAGTCTGCTGGGTCCTCAGGTTCATTTTTGACGAGCATGGTATGGACTTTGCCTAAGTCATTAAGTGCGCGGCCAATATTTCCTGAGGCGTCTAGGAAGGCATGGGTACTAACTATGGCGGGAAGGGATGACTGAACGACGGTCTACGAGTACAAATAGAAAGTACAGGAAAAGTCTGATTGATGGAAACATTACCTGAATGAAGTATGAATTCTCATGAAGTTTTTCTGTTTCAAAACAATCCCAAACAAATTATGGTTCAATCCAAGAATCCATTGCGTTCATATTTATCATGAAAAATGATACTTGGGGTTAATAGTGACCCCTAGAGGTTCAGATTACTTTTTTGATACCGAACCGTGAGGTATGCTCATTAGTCAATAAACTAAGTGGAAATGCAAGTCTGTACACCCAGCTCATGTTTATTACCATGTCCGTGTCAGCTTTCCACGCCAAACCTGCTGCCGCAAAGAACGCCGCTATGCTCATGGACAGAGGGTTCACGTGACCAGGAAGCGACCAATCACAAACGAGAATGCCCAATGCGTCGCAGGCTACTGCTGTTTGTACTGCGTTGTTGATGAGGGTGAGACTGTCGTCAGTATTGGCGCATGCGCTGTAACAGTAAAGCACCACGATGGAGTTACTCTGAGGAAATGTTGGTATAGAGCTAGCCTCCTCCGCAGGCATCTCTAATTTTCGAAGAAATCAGATTTTAAAAATCGTGAATTACCTGTGACTCCGGGAGAGAATAGGAGGACTGGGGACTCTCTGTCGGCTCCAATCTCACTCTCTTTTCTTCACCTGCCACAGGGAGCCCATAATCTGATTTCTTCACAAATTAGAGGTGCCTGCGGAGGAGGCTAGTATAGAGCGGTTTTTGTATGAGTGGGCAAGTACGGCATGCCGTGAAGTTGAAATGGTCTGTCTGGTCCAATCAAACTACAGAGTTACGGTACAGTACGGTAAGGTTACGGACGTGCCCGTATTTTTGTCCCACTATCGACATATTAAACAGATGGAATATTAAACAGATGTATTCTGAATATCACATGTCAGGAAGCGTTTGTGGGTTACGGTGTAAAATGTGCCTGAATCAGTCCAGAGACTATTCCATGCATCTATTCTTATTCTTATTCCAGAATACAATCAATAGAACGCGTCCTTAGTTCAGTATCCAGTGGCAAGCGACTTGTAGTGATCATTGTGTGTATTCTTACTCCGAAATAAGGTCAATCTTGCACACATTCTAAAACTACCTACCTGTTCCAAGTTAATGTTCCTGGGCAAACGAAGAAGCTAACACTGAAATAGAAAACAAAATACGACGAATGAGGACTACAAGTCACCCATAATGTCCTGCGTACACTAGGTACTTGTTGACTAAGTAGTACTGGGGCCGAATGGGAAAATATTTGGCTCGAGGTCATGACGTACGGACCGAGCTTAAAGTGCGCCTACCGTTTATTTTTTTTAATCATCAAAATCGATTTTAGATCCAATTTTGAGTACTTCTGTGAAGAAAGTTTTGGTTTACAGAGAATACCAGTCTATGTTCTACGCTTGTTTGAAATCGTGTAAATGTGACCTTTCCTGACCCACGACCGCGTAAGTAAAAGCCTGGGTCGATGCCTGGGTAGACGTCATATAATTAATTCGACTTTGCAATAATTTGAATAAATACTTACCATGTTGACTAAAATGACTTTTTTCTTTACTAACAACTCGCAAACAGTGTATATTCTCTATAAATCGATGTTGTTGTGATAGAAAGACGCCATGGAGAATACTGCATTAATGAGATGACGTCAACCCTGGAATCGACCCAGGCTTTTGCTTACGCGGTCATGGGTCAGGAAAGGTCACAATTTCACGATTTCAAACAAACGTAGAACATAGAGTATTCTCTGTAAACCAAACCTTTATTCACAGAAGTACTCAAAACTTGATGTAGAATCGATATCGATGATAACAAAATAAACATTAGGTGCACTTTAAAATGACCGAGATCCAAATATGTTCCCGTTCGGCCCGACCTAACTCAGTCAATAAGTCTTTTATCATTTGACCACTTAGTTTACTTTAATAACGGCAAAACAACAAGCAGGATAAGGGGAATGAGTAGAAAGGGACCGGGGAGCCACTTATCCAGAATGGTATCTCCTCCAGTGATGCTGAACATCACACCAATGGCTGCTCTTCCTCAAGCGTGCTCAGTGCTAATGGTGCATGTGGGGGAGGGGGGGGGGGGGGGGGGGGAGGGGGGGAGGGTTGTAGCAACGATGGAAGGACTGAGCATGACTAGTCATTGGTAATGGGCTCCTGGCATGACACTAGATCATTAATAAATAAATAACTATTTATGTTTCTGCAATCTAGTGTTTGTAACATATTATTTAATATGATTACATCAGTCAGTCAATCAATCTATCAATATATACATACTTATCAAAGTCATGAATAATTCATGAGGCAAAAACAAAGGGAATTAATAAAACATCAGTGTCTGTATCAGATATACAAACACATGTTTTAATCATCAGTCCTGTATCCAACACACACCATGCTAGTGTCTGTTACGGGGAGGTCTCACAACCGATCACTGACTTCCCCTATCCCAGCTGTTAGGTGAAATGTGAAGAAACTGTACTATTTAATGCACAGAGACCAATCTGGTCAATGTGGGACCTGTTTTTTGTGAACACTGCACATGACCATTAGTACACTATAGAGCTGAACTCTCTTTTTACGTTTTCCATAAAAAAAAATTCTATTTATTAATGTTATATAGTTCCATTTGATAAGTAGTTTACAACATTCGCGTTCGTGTTGTATCGGCCTATACAATGTCTCGCCTCCGGCTCGAGATTGTATAGGTTGATACAACACTCCTGCTCATGTCGTAAACACTACATATATATATATATATATCTATTGAGGAAAGTTACAACAGCAGCAGAGCACATTTCGCACGAGAGAGAAAGTTACGGCAGTGACTTACAGCACGGTTACCGTAGGACATGCCGTGACATTGAAATGGCTTCCTTATTGTTTCTGTCCTCATCCAATCAAATTACAGAGTTGCGACACTCAGATTTCGTATGAGTGGAACAAACTACGGCATCTCCGTAACCTTACCGTAACCGCACTGTAACCGTGCTGTACCGTAACTCTGTAATTTGATTGGATCTGCAGGACTAAAACAATATGGAAACCATTTCAATGTCACGGCATGCCGTACAGGAACCGTACCGTATTTTTGTCCCACTCATATGAACTCCGCTCTAACAAGACCGTCACCGTGCCGTAACTCTGTAATTTGATTGTACCAGAAAAAAAATCAATGAGAAGCCACTTAAAGTCACTTAAAGTCACGGCATGCCGCTTTTATGCGAGCGTGGGAAAGCAGCAATGATGGCTCAACGGGTCTCTTGTTAGTTCAACCAACATGGGTCTTTGTTATTTGAATCTCTGGTAATTGATTGAAAGCCAAGAATACGTACCCTGCATCCGACATTAGTCTACACTGCTTCATGAAATCACAACTTGCCTGTAGAGAAATAACAATAAACGGCTGCTAAGAATGATAAAAGATATCTTACCGATCATTCTCGTCGGAAGCAGAGACTCGCTGGTAATAATTTTAGCGCATGTGTAGCTTATACTATCGATCAGTATGATCGTAAATCGAATAGAATACATGTATAAGGAAAACTTCGTTATCGCCTTGATACTATTTGAAGTCATGCAACAAACAGAGAGACAAGTGACAACATTAAGGGACAAAAAGGCTCGTTTTCAGCCTCCTCCGAGGGCATCTCTTAGTTTTGAGCTTGGGCTTCCTGTGAACAAAGGGAAGAGGGATTAGGGATAATAAGGTGAGGGATAAAAGTGAAGAGGTAATCTATCTTTCTTCTCTCTCGGCTCGGCTATAGTCCTCCCCGATAATTCGATCTTGTTCCTAATCCCCCTCTTCTTCAGGAAGCCGAGTTCCGAAGGGAGACCTGTGGAGGAGACTCCTATGCCAATCACGCCTCACCTTTCCTCCATACTCCATAGCAATCGCATCTGAGGGTAAGTCCCGTAACACGTCGGGGTCCTCGTGCAGTGGATTGGCCCAGAACTGCATGGTCCTCCCGTGACGTCTGCACGACTTATACATGGACCGTACGTACGCTGCGTAAAGGTCCCCTTTCCCTTTCGCCTAATATCACGAGGAAATAAAATACTACAATAATGTAACATCCTAAGGACGGGTAATGTGATTGGATCCATAAGAACGGGTAATGTGATTGGATCCATAAGAACGGGTAATGTGATTGGTTCCATAAGAACGGGTAATGTGATTGGTTCCATGAGAACGGGTAATGTGATTGGTTCCATAAGAACGGGTAATGTGATTGGATCCATAAGAACGGGTAATGTGATTGGTTCCATAAGAACGGGTAATGTGATTGGATCCATAAGAACGGGTAATGTGATTGGATCCATAAGAACGGGTAATGTGATTGGTTCCATAAGAACGGGTAATGTGATTGGATCCATAAGAACGGGTAATGTGATTGGATCCATAAGAACGGGTAATGTGATTGGATCCATAAGAACGTGAATGTGATTGGATCCATAAGAACGTGAATGTGATTGGATCCATGATGGGTAATGTAATATGGATTTATCCGGTGGATAGCGTTATCCGCCCTTTGATAAAACCACGTACTAGATATATGTAAAAGGAGAAAAGCTGTGCAAGGCTTATAGATTGATTTATAGATTATAGATTCCGTCTCATCACCTCGGCCATGACGTAGGATTTTCCTCTCCCAAACTCTTCAGTTACATCGAGGCCAACATGAGCAAACCTGAAAAGCACAGTGAACTGTAAGTACTCGGGAACTTCAACGATGGCTTCTTTATTTGGGTTGCTTGTTAAGTAAGGTTAAAGAGAAAAATAATAACATCGTCTACTGTGGACAGGCAGAAACACAAAAACCAGATTAATTTAATAGGCCACTTTCGATATACTCTTCATTCTTCGCACACAAAAGTTTCAACATGAGGCTCCGGGGTTGCCGTAGAATGTCTCCGTAGAACCGTAGTACCGTAGAACGTCTCCGTAGAACCGTAGAACCGTAGAACGTCCCCGTTAATTCCGGATTTAGCACCCCTAAGGGGCCGCAACTTTCGGGTAGTAGCTACTTTCGGGAAGGCGTTACTTTCGGGCAATTAAAATATGGTATTGTTACTTTGGCTCCGTTTCCTTTGTTCTACTAAGACCAATATATCCATAGACCATAACATTGTTATATTAAAATTGGCCAAATATGGATTTGACCGGAACACCTTGACCTGGTTTGAGTCTTATCTAAGCTGGAGAAGTAAAAAATGCACAGTTAATGGATATCTGTCTAGTGCACATCCCATAACGTGTGGTGTACTTCAGGATCAATTATTGGTCCTTTACTTTTCCTTATCTATATTAATGATCTACCTAACTGTCTCAATGAAGGTTTCCCAAGAATGTATGCAGACGATACGAGCATTAGCTTCAATGCTTTAAGCCAAAACGACCTCCAAATGAAAATCAACGACGAATTGAAAAATGTCAACATTTTTAATAATATTTAGATTTATTTTAGAGTTGTAAATGAAATATTTTTAACTATCTTATTATTATATAACGTATTTTATCTAATTTTCTTTTTGTTGTGGCAAACCTGTAAAATAGCTGGGTTGCTCCCATGGGAGCATCCCTTATATAGCTAAGTGTTTCTGACCACGTTAATAAAATTATTGTATTGTATTATTGAATCTCCAATCAACATACATATTGAAGAAAAGGAAATCTAAAAAGAGTTAGGTCATTTTACTGCAGAAAAGATATACAAAGCCTTAATAGAGCCTCACTTTCAATATTGCAGCTCGGTTTAGGATGGCTTTGCCCTACAGCTATCCAACAAACTACAGAAACTGCAAAACCGCGCTGCCAGAGTAGTAACTAAATCGAGTTTTGATACTAGTTCAGAAAGTGAGCTTGATATGCTTGCTTGGGAGAAGCTATCTCTAAAAAGAACTAAACAAAAGGCTATAACCCCAGGTTATCTCCAGGAAATGTTTATCCCACATAGGACTAACTACCAATTACGGGACTCCGAAAATAAGCGAAAATCTCTTCCAAAACCACGCACCAACTACATGAAACGTTCCTTCAGCTATAGTGGTGCAATCGTTTGGAACGATCTGCCATCTAGATGTAGGTATAGAAAAGCATTTTACCAAATCGGACTCCCACACAGCAAATATGTAAAACATATTACAGTTATAGTGGGTTGTAAATACTATTGATCTTAAATTTGTAACGACTGATATTTTTACCGTGTGTATAAATAAAATATATGTATGTATGTATCCCCATGATTCTCCTCACTTTCTTTGTCCTATATACTCCCCTTGCATATCATCAATGCTTTAACACACATTCCCCTGGCATACTGCATGCATATTAGGTACTTATTGACTGAGTGGGAGGGCCGGAGGCGCTACGTTAGGAGGCCCGTTACTTTCGGAATTCTATACGGTAATTTTTATTTTATTTTATAGGAGAACAGAATACCCCGGAGCCTCACATTGAAACCTTTGTGTGTGACAAGAGAAGCATAATTTATATCGAAAGTGGGCTATAGATGGTTTGCATTCAATCCCCAGAGATTCAAATGACAAAGGGAATGGCGGCCATGTTGGTGTACAGAACAAAAGAAGCTAACGAAGAATCTATTGTTAAAGGGCACCAACATGGCGGCTATGACATCACGTGCAAAGGGTCCATTGGTAACTCGCAGCAGTTTTATACACTGGCATTTTTGCTGCCGGGGTTTGTCCGGTGGAGGGAACTTGTATGATAACCGGATAGGTATATGTAGCCATGTTGTCCAGAAACTGACCCGGTTCTACGAGAAAAATAGCCCCAAAACCCTTCCAAGTTATTGTGAAAACAACTCCGGATGTTCTCCCTGTTTGATTATTCTGAATCATCTATGATCCGGAATTCGATATATTATTACGAAAAACAAGAGTGACGTCATAAACAAGAGTGCTCCCCGGGGGAGGGGAAGAGTGGGAGCGGGGGAGCGAGGCACACCTGACTTTCCGGGAGTCCTTTTTTGCTCTGACAAAGGGCTAGCGCTCATAATCTCACCTGCAACTCGCTCCCCACGTCGTATAACCTCATCAACTTGAAGTTAATAAAAAACAGTGTCCGCCTATGCACACCTACACTAGTTTTCATTTCAAAAACTAGTTATCGATTTCAACTTTATCAGAATAAACTATAGGATGATTCTACAATTGATGTGGTTAGTTAAAGATCGAAACACAATTACATAACAAGTAATTTACCTGGTAGAAGAGAAGCAAGGGAAGGCTTGTGTGTGCAGCCCACGTGCGAAGGTAATACTCTCGTCACTAGAAGGGCACAGGCAACTAGGAGGCCTGGTGAGAGACGGTTTAGTTTAACTACAATGGGTTATCATGATATCAAAAGACAACTACAGCTATGGCCACAATTACATATACAACTACTACTACTGACAACCACCACAACTACGTACAGCAACATCTACAGCAACAACTACGATCAACAACAACCACAACTATGTACAGCTACATCTACAATTACAACTACTGACAGCTACAACTTCGATCTACAACAACCACAACTACGTACAGCTACATCTACAATTACAACTACTGACAGCTGCAACTACGACCGACTACAACCACCACAACTACATACAGCTACATCTACAATTACAACTACTGATAGCTACAACTATGATCGACTACAACCACCACAACTACGTACAGCTACATCTACAATTACGACTACTGATAGCTACAACTATGATCGACTACAACCACCACAACTACATACAGCTACATCTACAATTACAACTACTGACAGCTACAACTACAATCGACTACAACTACATACAGCTACCTCTACAATTACAACTACTGATAGCTACAACTATGATCGACTACAACCACCACAACTACATACAGCTACAGCTACATCTACAATTACAACTACTGATAGCTACAACTACAATCGATTACAACAACCACAACCACGTAGTTACATCCACAATTACAACTACTGATAGCTACAACTATGATCGACTACAACCACCACAACTACGTACATCTACATCTACAATTACAACTACTGATAGCTACAACTACGATCTACAACAACCACCACAACTACGTACAGCTACAATTACAACTACTGATAACTATAACTACGATCGACTACAACCACCACAACTACGTACATCTACAATTACAACTACTGATAGCTACAACTACGATCTACAACAACCACCACAACTACGTACAGCTACATCTACAATTACAACTACTGACAGCTACAACTACGATCTACAACAACCACCACAACTACGTACAGCTACATCTACAATTACAACTACTGATAGCTACAACTACGATCGACTACAACCACCACAACTACATACAGCTACCTCTACAATTACAACTACTGATAGCTACAACTACGATCTACAACAACCACCACCACAACTACGTACAGCTACATCTAAAATTACAACTACTGACAGCTACAACTACGATCTACAACAACCACCACAACTACGTACAGCTACAATTACAACTACTGATAGCTACAACTACGATCTACAACAACCACCACAACTACGTACAGCTACATCTACAATTACAACTACTGACAGCTACAACTACGATCTACAACAACCACCACAACTACGTACAGCTACATCTACAATTACAACTACTGATAGCTACAACTACGATCGACTACAAACACCACAACTACATACAGCTACCTCTACAATTACAACTACTGATAGCTACAACTACGATCTACAACAACCACCACCACAACTACGTACAGCTACATCTACAATTACAACTACTGACAGCTACAACTACGATCTACAACAACCACCACAACTACGTACAGCTACATCTACAATTACAACTACTGATAACTATAACTACGATCGACTACAACCACCACAACTACGTACATCTACAATTACAACTACTGATAGCTACAACTACGATCTACAACAACCACCACAACTACGTACAGCTACATCTACAATTACAACTACTGACAGCTACAACTACGATCTACAACAACCACCACAACTACGTACAGCTACATCTACAATTACAACTACTGATAGCTACAACTACGATCTACAACAACCACCACAACTACGTACAGCTACATCTACAATTACAACTACTGACAGCTACAACTACGATCTACAACAACCACAACTACGTACAGCTACATCTACAATTACAACTACTGACAGCTACAACTACGATCTACAACAACCACCACAACTACGTACAGCTACATCTACAATTACAACTACTGACAGCTACAACTACGATCAACTACAACCACCACAACTACGTACAGCTACATCTACAATTACAACTACTGACAGCTACAACTACGATCTACAACAACCACCACCACAACTACGTACAGCTACATCTACAATTACAACTACTGACAGCTACAACTACGATCAACTACAACCACCACAACTACGTACAGCTACATCTACAATTACAACTACTGACAGCTACAACTACGATCTACAACAACCACCACCACAACTACGTACAGCTACATCTACAATTACAACTACTGACAGCTACAACTACGATCTACAACAACCACCACAACTACGTACAGCTACATCTACAATTACAACTACTGATAACTATAACTACGATCGACTACAACCACCACAACTACGTACATCTACAATTACAACTACTGATAGCTACAACTACGATCTACAACAACCACCACAACTACGTACAGCTACATCTACAATTACAACTACTGACAGCTACAACTACGATCTACAACAACCACCACAACTACGTACAGCTACATCTACAATTACAACTACTGATAGCTACAACTACGATCGACTACAACCACCACAACTACATACAGCTACCTCTACAATTACAACTACGATCTACAACAACCACCACAACTACGTACAGCTACATCTACAATTACAACTACTGATAGCTACAACTACGATCGACTACAACCACCACAACTACGTACAGCTACATCTACAATTACAACTACTGATAGCTACAACTACGATCTACAACAACCACCACAACTACATCTTCAATGGTCTTTTGCAGGATACAATCACGTGGCTGTACTGGGTGGCAACATATGACTCTTCATTTATTTAAACGCACTTGTACGAGATCGGTATACAATTATTGGAAAAACTTGTTCGTAAATGCTATTTTTCACCTCCAATCAATTGTCGATCTTTTTAAAATAGCGTTTGGAAGTTTGTTTGCCATTCAGTAAAGCCTTTCCCATGGGATCACGAGCGCAATTAATTGGTTATTGAAGTGATATATCAGCACGTGACTGTTTCCTGCAAAAGGCTTATTACAACTACTGCTACGAGTACCAGAGGCGAATCTAGGACAGGGACCTGCGGTGTCCAGGCCCCATTTTTTTGTCAAAGATGGGACCTCAATTCCACCCCCCCCCCCCCCCCAAAAAAGTCCCGTTTCAGGATTGCGCCCCTTCTCTCATAGCCGTATTTTTTCTCATAAATTCGAAGAAAAAAGTAACGTCTGCTTACCCGAGCGCTTAATTAGTTTCCAATATGCACACCTCATTGTGTTATGGACCAATCAGATTTTACCTTCCATATCCTGGAAAGTGACGTAATGTTACATTTAAAAGGAATTCAGACAATACATTTGCCATTGACCAATCATAGGAGTGTGTACTGGCGCGCCAATTCACTAAAATTGTAACAATGGCTTTGATTGGGGCGAAAAATAAAACAAACCTGCTGACGTCGTGCTTGCATATTGGAAACTAATTAAGCGCTCGGGTAAGCAGACGTTACTTTTTTCTTCGAATTTATGAGAGTGTAAAAATACGTCTGCATAGCAGGCTACTTCTATCAGTGAAAGTCTGGATCCGCCACTGAGTACAACTAAAACTTTATGATAATTATAATTATAACCTTTCCAGTTCGTCAGATTCCTCGACATCTTTGTTCTTTTCAGCTAAATGTGCGTATTGCTTGAATACAAACCTACAGAATTAATCAAGTATATTTCTTACTGAAGCAGTACTGTCTTTTGTAACCTAATAAGAGAATATCTGACCCTCCTAACCATATCCAATATCTTACCCTCCTAACCATATCCAACATAAGGTGGAATAATATGATTGTTAGCTACAGTAGTTTTTTTGGATTTCTTATTATATGCAGGCACATAATTATGTTTATTAATACACTGAAAGTTGCGTAATACGGCTGGGTATTTTAGGAGCAAAAATAACATGCAGCCGTATGACAAATTTTCCGTGTAATACTATTTTAATATACGACCTTCACCAAATAAACAAAAACTTTATTTATTTTTCTTAAAGCTCCGATCTAAGATTGCAAGAAAATGCTATGAGTTTCAGTTCAAGAAACCGTCGGACGAACGGTGAATAAAAATCTGTTTTCGCGCGCTCCACTGTAACAGGCCCATTTTTATTGGCTCGCGCGCTTCCAAAACCATTCAAGTGTTCATAAACCAAGCTTGCCAACGCAGGCCAATCAACTGATGAAAACCGGTTCGTGACCCGTGTGCTCGCACTTGAAAACGACAAGACACATAATGAATAAATGTCTATGATTTCTACTCACCAACGACTGAAGCCGGACAAGCTTTCGATGTGTGGCACTAGTTCGATGTATCGAGTTCTGCAGTAGGTATCAAGTTTAATAATATCGCTGCAAATAAAATAAGAAGTATAGGGTTCGGAATAATTATTTGCGGTTAAAACTAATAAGAAGTGCCATAGGCTACGAATGGCGACGAAATGAATTACGTATACGAAAAACTTTGAAGAATTTGGACACAGTTTTCAAGCTTTGATATCATGGTTTATAAGTAATATTCCATTAATAAATAGGACGTTCAGAGGACCAAGAAGTAGCACAATTCCGGTGAAACTATTGCTAGGGGTGCGTTCGGTTGACCGTATTTCGGAATAAGAACACAGAGAATGATCACTACAAATTGTTTATATCATATATCATATGTTAGCAAGCGTTTGTCGTTTACAGTGAAAAATGTACCAAATGTGCCTTCTATTCTTATTAATATGGAATACGGTCAATCGGACGCGATAAGGTAGCGCAACACCTGCATTAAAACCTGGCCCAACTTTTCAAGTTTTTCTCAATCGTAATCCATTTCCACCTTGCCATCCGTAGCTGTGGTTCTACTTCACTTGAGAAGTACCTTTCATTATATAATAATCAGTGCAAAACGCACGCTCTGATTGGTCAAGAGCCGTGTGTTATCAGAGGACAAACACGTGGATGACGTCATGAGCGTGCGCAACCCATTTCTCAACTCGTTGTGATTTTTTTTAGTTTGCGATTATTATATTAAGCAAATAGATTCCATTCTGCTGTGTGTCTGTCCTCTTATAGATGCACAGATGACGCCAAAACGTGAAGAGAACATCAGTTACGCACTTAGAATAGAATAGAATCAACTTTATTTAACGATGGTTACACATAACACTGATAAATTGGTGGCCCTCAACTACGAAATAAGAAAACAAATGCAAATATCGTAGCTATATAAAAACTAGCATTCAGAATAGAACAATTAAATACAAATATTACGATATCAATATACAATTATCTAAAATCTATAAAGTTAAAATATGTACAGAAAATATTTAAAACCGAATTTACTGCAATCGCTCAAAAATACAAGTATAAAAATTACGGATTAAAGTGTTTCAGGCCGTCGTAACTGTTCTTAAAATATTCTTTGTTCTCTTCACGTTGTGACATCATCTGTGAATCTATAAGAGTACAGATGCATGGCAGAATGTAATCTATTTGTTAAATAAAACTAGATCATTATTCTTAAGTTTCTATAACTTCGAATGCAAATTTGAGCTTTTCAAAGTGATGCTAATTAAGATAGCCGGTCATTAATTACAGGGGGACTGGTGAAAAGAAGGGGTGGGTTCCCAATGTTCATGCAGCAAATTAGGGGGCCATAGTAAGCTAGAGAAGGAACTGGGGGGAGGGGTCATGAAAAATTGAGTATGGCATTTTCCATTTGCACCAGCACCCCCCCCCCCCCCCCCCCCCTCTCTAATTAATGAACAGTCCCTAAGGTCCTATATAGCGTAACTGTGAGCTGCCTTGTATGTAATACATTTTGTTAACGTTGAGCTAACCTTTGAGTGTAAGGCGTCGTATTCCTAGAAACGTTCTCGTGACCTTGAAAGGCGAAGGTATTTTGCATGTACAGTTGTATTTGGTTGATTTTCACAGATGACAACACGTCAATCAGGTAGAACAGTGTGTCCTGAACGATAACAATGAATATCATCAAGAGTGCATAAGTAAGAGAGACGCTTGCGCGATTATAAAGTCTAATGAAATCTATTTTTAGTAACCGGAA
Source organism: Actinernus sp. WN-2022 (assembly GCA_030867875.1). NCBI lineage: Eukaryota > Metazoa > Cnidaria > Anthozoa > Actiniaria > Actinernidae > Actinernus > Actinernus sp. WN-2022. The sequence goes on from JAOWCC010001589.1 coordinate 79,324,452, forward strand.
GCAGCTGACGCAAGTACGCGAACGCGCTACAACAATCTCATGGCGGCAAAATATTTTCGCGCCATTCTAGTCGCGCGCTCGCGCACTTGCTTCAGCTGCTTCCGGTTACTAAAAATAGGTTATTTTATTAGACTTTTATATCATCGCACAGCTTACACTTCGAGATTCCCTCTCTTACTTAATATGCTCTCTTGATTTTATACACTCATAAATTTTGAGTTAAAAAGAATATATTCTAACTATTTCCAAATGTAGTTCTCTCAAGGCTCTGTGACTACAATTCAATATTTTAAAGCTAAATAGTTTCCTACAGTTTACATTCACGAGAAAGCGCTCCTTTTTTTCTAGTAAGGATAGGATAGTTTACTAGAGTTGGAGTTAATTAATCATACAACCAATTCATGAAAAGAGTTATGCTATAGAAAGAGCTATATCAACCAGTTTACTCAGAGCTAAAAACTAATTTGAGGTTACAGGGATTATATTTGTTTTACTTACCATTTTAGGAACTCTACCCGTAGACACGTCTAGCAGCACTCCCCTGTACTTAACATCAGGCCAATCACTTATCTACAACAGAAACAAACATTAGACATCTTAAACCTCAGTCAAATGGTTTCAACATCGGTACAACGTCAGTACAACATCGGCCTGAAAACGTTATTGAAAGGTGAGTTGATAGATATTGAAAGCCGCATGTTGGAGAGTTTGATTTCGTTCACTGAAGGACATTTCAAACGGTTTCAATATTGGTTTTTTTTAAAATCAAATTAATGCCCCTATGTGGGTTATTCAATTCAGTTAATGGAGCCGCAACCCTCGGGTTACGTTTGTACGTTTACAGTCTGGTGTCAGGTGTTACCTGCTCCAAAGTACAATTTCCTATTAGGCTAGCACAAGGGTGCATATGATTGCATGGGTGTTTTCGTATTCAGTGACTCAATAGAACATCCATGTCGCCATTCGATGCTTGTGAAGTCTACTATCTATATAATACAGCTAAAGCTAATCTATATAATTAGCAAAGTCACATGACGGAACTTATATGGGAGTTGGCATCGAATAGTTCACGATGAGCCCTGGCCAGAAATCATTTATTTGGGTGCAGTAAAGTGTTTTAAATCTTGTACAACCATTTTGGGTGATTTATGGTCGTGATATTGCTTTAAATTTCATATTAACAAATCCTTGAAATCACGTCATTACCATCAAATTATGCAAATGAATTGAGTCATAACATTGAATGTGGGGCAATCCCTTTATGTAGGACGACACGAATTTTTACCAAAAATACAATAGAAGACAACACAATACAATTCAATACAACAATAGAACGCAACACAATACAATACAATACAACAATAGAACGCAACACAATACAATACAATAGAATACAATTTGGTAGCAATTCGTGTCGTCCTACATGAAGGGATGGCCGAATGTGGATATTTTCAGACTTCAGACATTCCTATATTCCCTCGAGTCCCTGAACACACAGCAACACTTTGCGATGACCAGATCCAGGCCAACAGCATCCACAATATATACAGTTTGTGAACCAGAACCACAATGATGGCAGCTTATATAACCCTAATTATCATAACAGCTCTCCAGGCCCTCTCGTCCATCTAGAAACTTATTTTTCTCTGCACTACCAGAATCATTCCATTCATTGTCCGTTACAAGAGAAATATATTTTGATCCTTGCAATCTTATTGAAATATCTTAATAAGTGGAGCTGACAAAAAAACAGAGGAAAATGAACTAGAATTGGCTTTTGACTGAGATGACGTAATTGAAATTTGATTCCTTAATAAACAAAAGTGACAGACGCTAATGATTTTGTATTCAATGTCGGTCATTTTGTTTCTCACTTTGACTTTGAAATCAATGGCAAGGGCGTATCCACACCGCGGCAAAACGTCATGTGCATGCGTATTTGCTATTTCTTGTCCGCGCGTGGCCGCCCCCAGTTTCCCGCGAAAGATGAAATGAAACAACAGGCACATACCCGTGATTTTAACGTTTCTGCTTAAAAGTATTCATTTGTGAACTGTTTTGTCAAAAACTAAGAAAACTACTTAAAAGCTAAGCCTAAGACTTTAACAGGGTGAAGTTTTCTTAATTTGTAATTCATTGTGAGTTTACTAAGTTATAAAATTATTTACTAAAAAAGTTGAAACCCTCGGTAATTTGTATTTGATAGCAGAGCCTTCGTTCTTTTGGCCAGCGGGGCATACCGTTTTGCCGCGGTGTGGGGCGTATCTAGCCTATAGGCCCGTAGGCCCAGGCCTACACATTTTACAGCCTACTTGTCTTATTACAAATGAATGTTGGACTTGAGGAGCTGTCGAAATACTCAAAACATGACCTGGAAGTGCAGCAGAAGGCATTTGCGAAAGTCTAAATCTAAAAAATTCCCAGGGAAGCATGCTCCCGGACCCCTCAAGAAGTGATCCTTACGGAGCGGTTGTTTGGGCCTACAAATTTTAAAAACCTGGCTACGCCACTGAATGATAACTGGCTAGGGCTCATATGCACTTTAAGAACTACCTTTATTTTTAGGGACAATATGATTTCTATACATAATTTTAGTTTGTTTAGCGAGTTCTCTTAACTTGTGTCCTCAATCTTAGAAATCTGGACCACAGAAATAGATTAATCCAGCTAGATTTACTTCCTCTGTCTTACTGGTTCGAATACCTCGACTTTTTCTATTTCTGTAAATGTTGCCTTAAATTGTGCAACTTCGACAAATACAAGTATGCAATTCTCTTCTCTCAGTCCTTAACGGTGCTGTGTCATGGTTCTGCGCATGTCTGGAAACAATGTTCGATTGGTGGCTGTTAATTGGCTTCAAACAGTTAAAGTCCCCTCCCTTAATGATTGATTGAAAGTACATGCAGAATTTTCCCTGAAGACTTAAGATGTACGCACAGTTTGTTAATCATTTTTGCACATCTACTTTGATTTCATCCATCCCACACGTGTGCTAGGGTCATCAGTTTATATGAATATCACTGAAAATAATTTTGTTTCGGCCCGGAACAAAGGCGTGCCCCTCACCATGATACAGCTCCTTTAACTAGAAAGACTTCTGCCTGTATCTACGTTAATCGCATTGTGCATTTGTGCACTTGTAATATAGAGCAAAAAACTCAAATTAAATATCTAGGTGTTTTTATTGATCAGCATCTACAGTGGGATGCACAGCTTAAACATGTCAGTGATAAATTGGCAAAAAATACAGGAATTCTTTATAAGTTACGACATTTTGTTTCAATAAACACATTAAAACAGCTCTACTACACTCTTGTGTATCCCTATTTAAATTATGGTCTAATGAGTTGGGGAACTGCCTGCCAATCTAGACTGGAAAAAATTAAAGTAAAACAAAATAAATGCCTCCGTTGTATCTTCTTTGCACATAACAGAGAGAGTGCTGCTCCTTACTTCAAACTTCTAGAAATTCTTAAACTTGATAATGTTTTTAATCTTAAAATATCTTCCCTCGTACATAAAATTAAGTATGTGTCAATGGAAATCCCTACTACTTTTTCTAACTTGGTTCTGTATGCCTCTGAAATTCACAATTATAACACTAGGTACTCCTGTAACCAAAACCTCTACAGACCAGCCTCGAGAACAAATTATGGACTTACAAGATTTAAAGTAATGTCATCAAAAATATGGGAAACAGTACCAATCGAGATAAAATGTTTGCCTCATAACAATTTTAAAAAACAATATAAGCTCTTCCTCCTTGAAAGCCAGATATAAAATGTTAGCTGCATTTATGATATATGTATATATCAATTATTATTTATAAATACTTACTGTAAATGTCTACATTATTCTGTATTGTAAAATTACCATATATCCAAACCTAGTTTGTACATGTAAGCAGCCTTTATTTTATTTTATTTTATTTTATTTTCTTCCTCTTTTCTCATTATAACCAATAGTCGTACTTTTTAAAACCCTGTAAAGATACAATCAAGCCTATTCGTTTGTTTATTCCTCCCCTCATTAACTTTCAAAATGGTAGTGGTTAACTCGAAAGCTTTCGCTCCTTTGACCACTACACACTATTATCTAAAGATTGTAATTACTATCTCCTATTTATTTTTATTTTTCTCATGACTTGTTATATTCAACCAATAATTGTAACATAAACAAGTGTGAATAAATTGAACTTGAACTTGAACTTGGAATTCACTTCCATCAAACCTCAAGATTTGTACTTCTACTGGAATCAGCTTTTGAATCTGAGCATATCAGAGCCTGGAAAACTGTCTGCTTTAAATGCTGTTCTACTAACATCAAGTCTGTTTGCTGTCGTTAATAGTTATATGTAATATCATAAATTTTCTGACCTTAGCCTAGAGGCATTATGATGACATGTTAAAAAAAAATCAGTAATAAAGAGTGCATTGCATTGTAGACCCGAGTCTGATATCGATCAGGGAGTGAAGCTGATTTTTTTCAAAGTTGATCCTGGGATGACTAACCTGCGCGGAGGGTATACCCTTGCCATGGAAAACTCGAAGCAGTTGTAGAACAGTATTGATGGCGTACCATAGAGAGACTGGTTCACTGGCTATGACGGATAACTGAAAATATATAAAGGGTTACAAAAATGCACCATTAAGTTATTTATGATAAAGTAGAAAGCAACTGACATACATTGTAAAAAACACATCTCCAGTACTTTAAAACTAGAAATAACGAATAGTTATGCAGTGTGTGCAACATAAAACGCCTAGACTTCAAGCAGTCCCTCCTTTTCCTTCCATTGATAGTGAGTTTGCAAGCAGAGAGAGCAAGCAGAGCGAGCAAACTCACTATCAATGCAAGCAGAGCGAGCAAACTCACTATCAATGCAAGCAGAGCGAGCAAACTCACTATCAATGCAAGCAGAGCGAGCAAACTCACTATCAATGCAAGAAGAGCGAGCAAACTCACTATCAATGCAAGCAGAGCGAACAAACTCACTATCAATGCAAGCAGAGCGAGCAAACTCACTATCAATGCAAGCAGAGCGAGCAAACTCACTATCAATGCAAGCAGAGCGAGCAAACTCACTATCAATGCAAGCAGAGCGAGCAAACTCACTATCAATGCAAGCAGAGCGAGCAAACTCACTATCAATGCAAGCAGAGCGAGCAAACTCACTATCAATGCAAGCAGAGCGAGCAAACTCACTATCAATGCAAGCAGAGCGAGCAAACTCACTATCAATGCAAGCAGAGCGAGCAAACTCACTATCAATGGAGGGAAAAGGAGGGACTGCTCACAGTCTAAAAACCTCCAAAAACTGGTGTGACTTGGGAGTGTGTAATATTAGTGCATTATGTTCCAGAAAGAGTCTTAGTTCAATGGATTAATACTTCTAATAGTGTAAAGCATTATGGAATGAAAGAAAGTTAGCAACACTCAGAGTGGATTTTGATTGAATGTTTAAAAATAATTAGGTGATTGCTTTCGAGTTTGATTGGTTATTTATTATAGTTCCGCAGATGCTCTGCAGCTTGCCAGTTGGTATTCACTCAGTATTTATCATAAGCTTGTATTGTTTAAGGCAATGCACAAGGCATTCCACACTAGGATTTTTATGCGATCAGATATTAGTTAAGAGGACTAGCCATTATAATTAATCTAAGAGTAGCAGATTCCATTGAAATACCGCATTTTAATACTAAGTTCCTTTAACATTCAGTTCAGTATAGTGGATCGGTTTTATGGAATAGCGTTATTTCTAGTGATCAGTCAATAGTATATGCAGGATATAAGGATCTTGAGTGTCATTTAAATAAATTAGCGGTGTTTGAGCAGTTCAAGTTTAACACTAGATCTCCCTCTTCTACTAGATTTAAGAGTGATGACTTCATTTACTTATGAGTCCACTCATTAACTGAGGCCTAGTATGAATGTATTGTATTTTAGAAGAAAAAAAACTAGCAGCTCTGTAGTACTCTTAGCATCATCATTTATTTAGTAATTTGAAGTCTATTTTTGAAGTATTCTTAGTACTTTTTAGTATTGTAAATAGATGTACAGTTATATATTATTCTTAGTAGTAGACACATGACCCCATAGGCCTTGTGCTTTAATGATAATCGTGTTTAAAAAGAGGCAATCTATCTAGCTACATGTAGTTGGTTGATATAAAACCAATCACGAATTACTTCAGCTCGTGATTGGTTTATTGCATTTTTACTTGCTCCTGATTGGTTCATTGCATTTTTTAAATATTTGTTCCCGTGATTGGCTCAGGTTTTAGTTTTACAACACTCAATTGAAAACCACTTTATTATGAAATAATAAATGTCTTGATTGGTTTGGAACGACCAGAGCGAATAAAAATATTGCAATGATTAATAAAGTATTCATCTAACTGACATATAATAAATATAATTACTGGTATATTCTGTACACATGTATTATACCAGGTACATATGTTTTTAACTTAGTACCTAACACTGGAATCTGGAATCTGATAATAATGTTATTTTTTATATTAATATGGTCAAAAAAACTATATTATATAATGGGGAATGCAATAATAATTTAAGACAGTAATTCCTCTTTGTTTACTGTGAATAAAGAATGAAGTTCTAAAAATTGCTTTTCTGAATAAAAATAAACAAAATAAAAGATACCTTCGTGGAAGTGATGTATATCCTGTAGCTTTCTGGCCTGGTGAAGAGATTAGGACATACCTGACATTCTACACTGCCGGCAGGAAATGACTGGTCTTCATTATCTGGTAACAATAATATTAATCAATAGGAACATTTAGATTTGTTCAGTGAATAGAATATGGAGAATATATAAAAAGAGTAATTTTAAAATGATCACTGTGTTCTAGATCCCACCCCCCCTGGTCTCCCAAATTAAAAGGGGTGAATTTGGATACAATTATGAATATTCATACTAGACAAATAAAAGATTCAATACTTCATCAAATAAAAACAGTCACAATTACCACATCACACAACAATTTATCGATATATACAGAATAATGAGATATAATTATAGTATATAACACAATTATGAATATTCATACTAGACAAATAAAAGATTCAATACTTCATAAAATCAAAACAGTCACAATAACCATATCATACAACAATTTATCGATATATATAGATATAATAGTATATACCACATTTTTTTATATATTTTATTCAACATGTTTCAGTTAAAAAGTAAAATGAAACTGAAAGGAGGTAGAACAATGAAAGGCCACTCAGAATAATGAAAGGGCAGAGTGCATGGCTACATGTAGAACACTTACAGTATGTACTCTTACTACTAACTCTTTTCTGACATTATTAGAGGGGAATGAAAAACACTGTAATACCTCCCCCTTTGATACCTCCCCCTCCCCCCTGTTTTCCCATATTGCTTATTGTACCCCCTAATTTGGTGCATGAAAATTGGTGATCCCCCCTTATTGCACCAGCCCATGGTTCCCCTTTAATTAATGGCTAGTCTCTGACTGTATATGTTTAAGTAAGTGGATTGGTCAGTTCCATGTCACAGTAACTTCATGTACATGTACATTCTATTCTGTACAGTATCCTTCTGATTATCTACCTTCAGGCAGCACTCTCGTATCCATTCCATAACCAGCCTGTTCAAACTGTCCACTGAGAGTTTCCCAAACAGAACACAGCTCTTGTAAAGTCTCTGAAATGAGAAACTTTCCTCTTGAAAACTACAACATTGCAATTAATTATTCCAAGAAAAACAAACTGAAAACTATCATAATTATACAATGTAGTTGATGGTGTCTTTCAGAATAATCATTGCTTGCTGGTAGAAAAAAAAGGGTTACTCCAGGTTTGAAACAATAACGATTGTGAAAAACATATCACCTCAACTGTAAAATGTAGGTCTGGACTGAAATGGGGAAAAATTAACAAAGATATAAAAAAGATTGACAAGTAGTTTTACTAATATATATTTTTTACTACAAAATCTACATTTTATAGTCAAATTATTTACTTTATTTGTGATATTGTGTCATTGCCACCATTATGGTTGACATTAACAAAGATGCAGCAGCCTTGTTAGTTTATCAAGTGTTACTTTAACCAACATGGCCACCACATCTTTGTCATTTGATTCTCTGAAAATTCACATTGAAAGCCAAGAACACAAGGACCTCAGCTAACCCACCAGTCTTAGGTCGATGTATGTGAATGGGGAGAGTGGCAGGAGGAAAGAACCTGCCTCCAGTCATCTCAAGCACTCGCTGAGGGGCTGGCCATAGCAGAAAGAATTGTGAGTCCATGGTGACAGAACTACCAGAGCTTGCAGATATCAACCTGATGTGGGATAGTGGTGATGGAGATGGCAGCATGGACAATGTATCTCCAGATACACAGTCAGAGAGCGAGGAATCTGGAGGGGTACGTGCCATAAATTAGTTCAGCTATAACAACCATCCTTATTCTAGTGTTTATAGGGAATATTCATTAATTTATGGGATTATAATTATTTAACAGTTGAGATCTGCGAGACCAGCTGACAACCCCAAACCATAAATAATGAATATGAATGTTCCCTTATGTGCTACAATGTAATGACAATGGAGGCAGCTGTGGAAGTACATTGTACACCCAAACTTTATTTGATTTTCTGGAATTAATCCTTCTGTGAAGAATGCATTTAGAAGATTGTAGCTGTACTGGTATTTCATAACTAGAGTTACTCAATAAATACAGTTACTTTATTGTGGTTTCTTCATGTTTATCCTGTAGGAATACAGTTTGATTTAATTTGATGCTGTAAAAGTAACATGACCCGCCATCTGCACATTGTTGAAGAAGCCTGTGTTTTCCAAGTTTGTGTTTTCAATCAATTCTAAACACATTTTTGGATAAGGATACACTGTAACTTGATTAATTAAAGGTGTTTAAAAAGCTTGTTACAAAAGCTACATGTGTGTACAGTGTATGTGTGTTTCTTGTTTTGGCACAGGTCTAGTGGATGCGTAGTCAAGCAAAACAAATGAATGTACGTGTATATGTTGTGGTTCAAATTTTTTTTGGTTCAAATTTTTTTTAAACCAGTTCAAATTTTTTTAACCGGTTCAAAATTTTTACACTAGTTCAATTTTTTTTACACCAGTTCAAATTTTTTACACTAGTTTATTTTTTAACATTCTAAAAGGGAAGTTAATATGTTAACTGATGTTAGGGTTATTTTAAATGCTGGATTTGGGATCCTAAATTAGTGACTACTAGATGTTATTGTTTGCTTCGTTCTATTAATGTTTGTTCTATTGTTTGTCGGTGAAGGTAGTAGCAAATTGGAGCAAATCTTACGGGCGCTGCGAGGCGACCCAAAATTATTAGTGACTAGCTCTAAACACCCTAAATGAGTGAGCATCCGTTGTTGACGGTTAGGGTATTTTTAAATGTAGGGGTAGGGTTTGTATTAGTTCACAGGACCATCGAAGAAGCATTATTATTCTGAGTTGTTCAGTGATCTAGTTCTAAGTGTACTGACTATAGCTCTAAACACCCTAAATTAGTGAGCATCCGTTGTTGACGGTTAGGGTATTTTTAAATGTAGGGGTAGGGTTTGTATTAGTTCACAGGACCATCGAAGAAGCATTATTATTCTGAGTTGTTCAGTGATCTAGTTCTAAGTGTAGTGACTATAGCTCTAAACACCCTAAATTAGTGAGCATCCGTTGTTGACGGTTAGGGTATTTTTAAATGTAGGGGTAGGGTTTGTATCAGTTCACGGGACCATTGAAGAAGCATTATTATTCTGAGTTGTTCAGTAATCTAGTTCTAAGTGTAGTGACTATAGCTCTAAACACCCTAAATTAGTGAGCACCCGTTGTTGACGGTTAGGGTGTTTTTAAATGTTTTTTTTTTGTTTGTTTGGATTATAAGTCGTTTATGGCATCATAGAAGGCCTCTTTACTTACGCACGGTTCATCGGCCATCTTTGAAGAATCCGGTGCGCGTATAAATTTAAGAGACTGGAAACAAATTAGCATAATGAGAGGGACTGGCTTCAACGACTAGCACTTATAGAATATACGGTGCTGTTCAAATCAATGATTGCTTCTGTGGCGCATTGCGTTAGGCGAGTGGATCATCGAGTAGCTGAAGTTAAGCCCGATCGGGCAGGGTTAGTGAGTGGATGGGTGACCGCCAAGGAAAGTGGTAAGTAAGTGGTACAGTAAGGTAAGTAGGTAGGGGGGCAAGGGCTGTTTTTTTTGCAGGGGAGGGGTGGGTAGATTGTTTTTTTCCTTTGAAAAAGATAAACCAGTTTTCAAAATTTGAACTGGTTTAAAATTTTTGAACTGGTTTAAATTTTTTGAACTACCGGTAGTTTAAAAATTTTGAACCAAAAAAATTTTCCAACCACAACATATACACAGCTACAAATGTTTACCTTTATCAAACCAATACACAATATTGTACATTGTAGCTGTATGATGCTCAGTAGCGAAGGAGAGGGGGATCGGAGGCAAAGAAGAGCGAAAGGACACCGGAGAAGATAAAGCTAACTTTGTCATTTTTCAACCCCCACAAAAAATATTACAACACCAGATTACTCTGCAAATAAAAAATAAACAGATACGACAAGAAAAATGCATTAAATACCTAGGATTTTTTATAGATTCACAGTTAAATTGGAAATCTCACATTTTACATGTTTAAAAAAAAAAAAAAAGATGCATAGGTGTAATCTCTAAAATTCTCTATTTTGTTAGTACACAAATCCTAACACAACTCTATTATACTTTGATTTACCCTTTTCTAACATATGACTGTTTTAACTGCATGGGGTAACACCTATCCATCTACTTTAAACCCTCTTGTCGTTTTACAGAAAAAAGCCATTAGAATCATAACTTTTTCTAGTTATACTGAACATACCAGCCCACTTTTTAAACGTCTTAACATCCTAAAACTTAAAGATCTTGTATTTCTCTATGATGCATTGTTTATGTATGATTTTTCCTCTGGAAAACTTCCTCCAGTGTTTAGGATTTTTTTTTTTAAATGTCAATAGTGTTCATCAATATAATACCAGGCTAGCTTCAAAAAAATCATTTTATCTTCCTCAAGCAAGAACAAATTATGGCAAGTTCAATATTCGCTTTCAAGGTACCATTGTGTGGAATTCTATTGACGAAAACCTAAAATATCATACTCGAAATAGTTTCAAATGACTACTTAAAGAATCTCTCTCTCAGCCTTACTAGACTATTATATATCTCTACTGTATTCACAAGCTGTTTTTCTATCACTCTACTTAATTGCCCGGTCATTGTCTTGCAAACACTTGTTTGTTTCCGGCTTCATTGTCTATAATCCGTTTTTGTCCTTATAGTAAATGAGTAACTACTTCAATGTTCCTTTTCGTGTCTTTTCTTTTTTTGGTCCACAGCCCAGCCAATTAACCACATTTAAATAAATTATACGTGCTACCTAGCTTGATTAACCTGCGGGTTATTCTAGCTAGCTAGTTAGCTCATACTTAAAACTTATTTTAATACGTCTTTATTATTTTTTTTCTCACAATATTGTAAACCCTTTATGAGTATAAATAAATAAATTGTTGTTGTTGTTGTTGTTGTTGTGGGGCGGAGGGTGCTATGTAGCAGTTAAGAAATAGAAAACAGTTTCCATGTTTCTATAGAGTTATAGAAACACAAGTGGAAGTTTGGAAGAATAAGAAAAAATATTTCCTTTATAAAACAAAATGAGTAAAGCTACAGTGTCTGGTGTATAATGGAAAAATTATCACTTTATTTCATAATCAAAATGTCAATTCTATTGAATTAAATAGAATGTAATATTACCTGCATCAGATATTTCCTTGTCATTTACATCTCCATTACCAACTGGTTTCTTCTCTACACTGTTTTCATAGGCAGCAAGGAGTTCTTTCATCTCGTCACCAAAAGCCAAGTCTTTAGCAGTCTTCCCCTTCAAAGATCTGCAATCAGGAGGATTTAAATGAATAAGCACTGACCTATATATTTGTACTGACAACAATGTGCTTCAATCAGTAATAATTACATTTATTACATATTTGGGGTTGATATCCGTGTGATAAAGCCATGAATAAAAACCATATCAGTGAAGTGATACAATATCACTTCACTGTACTATTGCTTTTAGAAATAAATTTTGTTATACTTAATTTTGTGTTATTGTAGTCACTTTAAATGTATAATAAACAAATTATGACATGTTAAGAGCTTGATATCGTTTTTATTCACAAGGTTTTCGTATCATATCACAAACGAGCGAGTCAGCGAGCTCAGTCATTGAAAAACAGGATGCTTCAATCATCTCAGCTGTAGCCCAATCCAAAAAACAATGACTGAAACAAATCAGAGAAGCTATAAAGTAGATCAGATTTTTCCACAACTCCTATCAAAAGATTACATGTAACTTGCATGCCTTTACTAAGCATTGAAAAAGGCTGAAGACCGAAATGTCTGATATTAAATTTAAATTTATGGACCAGTGAGGAGTTTATCAAGTCACTTCATTTTATACTATTTATATTACATGTACATGTATATAATATATATATACATATACACTCGTTTTCAAAAACATTGCTTTTGATTTATATATACCTTTTGTTCTCCATTGTTTTAGCTGTCAAATTTGACAAGTATACAAAAGGTATATACATATTTGCAGTGCAATGTTTTTGAAAATGGGTGTGTATATATATATTTAGAGAGAGAGAGAGAGAAGTATAAAAATTGTGGTGTCACCAAACGATGATCTTCCAGTAGGAGGATCCAAGGATTCCTAGTGGTTGTCTTGAATAATTATACTGAATATAGAGAGAAAGACAATACACAACTCCTCACAGGTCCTTATAAAAATTGTATTAAAAATGTTTCGGCACTTTGGCCTTCATCAGTTAAAAAGTTAATATAAATATATATATATATATATATATACAGTCGATGCCAAAAAGGTTGTCCAGCAGAACATAATATAATACTATAATATCCATTGTTTTGGGCTATTGTCTAGACCAAGACAATAGGCCAAAACAATGGATATTAAAGTATTGTATTATGTTCTGCTGGACAACCTTTTTGGCATTGACTGTATATTAACTAGCTACACACACTATTATATATATATAACGTACCTACAGTAGGTATGTACATGTACATGCAGTGTCCATATTGTTGTCTTGAGTTCTATACTACAGTTATAGTGTCTTCTGAAAATCCCTTGGTCATTTATACATATGCAGTTCCTTGAACCAGCCATTCTTTTATTATCTTTTCTTTTCAAAACAACTGTTTAATACCCAACTTAAATAATTTAGGATATACATGTATAACAGCTAGTCTGTAAACCTTATTAAGTGAATAATAACAGATCAAAGAATTATTCAAAGTATTATCAATATGTACATTGTAAGTAATATTCCTGGCCTGTGCATTAACTTTACATAAACAGTGGTTCACAATTTTGCCTAATCTTTAATTTCATTCAAATAAGTCTGATAAATTCATAATAAATTTAATGTCACTCCTCGCATAAATTATTAGAACCCTCCCCAGTGCTTGTGCAAAGCATACGACAACAACACGGTTTGTGGCATATAAAGGGACAACATGACCAACTGATAACAAGCCAAGCCTGGTGTGATGATCTCCATGGTGCAAACTAGCAGCAATAACCTTTATCAGACCTCCCCAATTCATAACCCCGGCATGTCACAGGTCTAATGTAATAGTACATACTTACACACAACATGCATAGAGACTGCACTAAACAAATGACATAAGCATAACAACCAGCAAAATATGCTTGGGGAAGTTGCCAAACAGACTTATAACCACCAACATAACTGAGGGGAACTGAAAACTTACCCACTCTTGACTGCAATTCCTGGGTCTGCACCATATTCCAGCAGAACCTGGACAATCTCTGGATCTCCCCTGTTTACTGCATCATGTAGAGGTGTTGAACCAGTTGTGTTAACACCATTGACTTCTGCTTTGTTTTCTGTAAATCAGCCAGAGCACTGGGTTTCAGATTGTTGTTGGCCAGCAGACTATGACCAATACTTTTGCAACAATGTCCAATAGATTTTCAACATGGCAGGATGCTGGTCAGATTGCATTCTGATTTCTTCCATTTGAGGTTTTCACAAAAAGTGTTGAATAACTGTCATTACTGCTCTACACAATTATTTGTCCTAGGATCTAACCCTAGCTTAGTAGGGCATACTTATTATAGTATGTATTACAGCGGCTTCAGGTTGAGTGTTTAACTGTCTGATTTTGTGTTTGTTGCAATGATTGATTGCTCATGTTTCTATAGACAAAATTTGACATGTGGTACATGTTATGTGCAAATCATATATTTTCTAAAATGTACAAATTGTCACTTAATTGCTGCTAGAATTAATGACTTTTATTATCATGTAACTTCCTTCCCTTCCTTCAAATGTTGGTTTCTTCAAACATCACAGAAACTACATACTAGGTTTACATGTACATGTGATGGGGAAGGGTGTAAACCAAATTAATTCTTACTTACCACACAGAAGCTTGATAGCTTTTGCATTGCCATAACTTGCTGCCCAGTGTAACACTTTGTTGTCACTGGCTGCTCCATCACTAGCATTAGAACTGACTCCTGCTTTGAGAAGTCGTGTCACTCTTGGAATACTGCAAACAACCATATTTTTTGGATCTAGCACAGCAGCACAAGGGAGGGGGAGGAGGAGAGGAGTTACAATGTAAGAGGAAGGGGCACCTGCAACCATGAATATTGTTTTCGTATTTTCTCGTTTTCTCAGAGGATGGGGAAATTGCCATTGGCTGAGAGTCACAAGACTGTCATCCAAATTAAATTTGAAGCATAAAAACTTAGAAGAGCTGAATGTGCTGTGTAGTACTAGTTTTGGTGGAAGATGATGGATGCATTTGACTTCTTTGAGAGGAACAAGTTTTGCTTTCTCCCTAAAAAGGAAGCATTGACAGCCTTCTGCCAACTTGTGAATGCAGTGCCAACAGGTTTTTGGGAGAGTTTTAAATTTTCCAGTTGCTCGAACTTGTGGCAAAGATGCATACCGGTACATTGGATACTAATGGACCAGGATGAAGTACATACATTATATAGCTATGTTCAAAATAGAGTGAGTATGCATTACATTCTTGTTGTGTCTTATGTTTCCATTTTGCTGTATAATGCCGATCACTTATTGTTGGCTTACTTTCCTCCAGCAGCAGCCTGAAGCAGCTCTTCATTATAGATACCAAGGATGGATTTATCTGTGCAGTAATCAAATGGAGTAGCTCCTTCATTGTTGGTGATAGTAGGATCGGAGCCTGCTGCAAGCAAAGCTCGCACCCCATCAGCAAACCCTAACTGCAAGATATCAACATAGTGGACAAATAGATAATAATTATTACATGGTGGTGCAAAGATATCAAGTTTGTCCTCCTTTTTTTACTTTAATGTTAAGTAACAACTATCTAGTATGCTGGACATACAGTCCCGCTCAAAAACTTTGCAACCGTCAGCGCCACCAGCGCCGCTAATTTTTTAGCGGCTGGGCGTTAGTGGTTTGGTGGCACTAATGGTAAAAACTGGTGGCTAGCCATCGACGCCACTAGATGTTTGGTGGCTAGCCGTCAACGGCACTAGACGTTTAGTGGCTAGCCGTCGACGGCGCTAGATGTTTGGTGGCTAGCCGTCAATGGCTCAAGACATTTGGCGGCTAGCCGTTAGTCAGTGCACGATTGAAAAAGTTTACACTGCACTGTACTGCGGTGTGAGTGAATGTAAACAAACTGAAGTCGAAAATGAGCATATTAACAATAATTGTAGTCGCATCGTGTCTGACAGAATCGAAGACATTTTTTTGGGAACTTCACAGATTTTCCCTGGAATAACTAAAGAAAATCACTTCAAAACCATTCAGTAAAACTTGAACAGCGAACAGCTAACTTCCTGTTTCATTATTCGCGTGTTGCTTTAAACCGCTTTGCTGCGCAGACATTGTCTGGTTTTTGACACAACACTGGAGTGCCACGCCGTGAACTTCGCGGGAAGTGTGACTGTAGTTTAATTCACCACACAACTACATGGACTCAACCTTTATGGAAAATGAAAAAGATGTCCAATAAAATATTCTGGAGTTCTTTTATTAATGTGGATGCGTTTTTCAAAGGTCTCAATTCTACGACACGGCCGGAAGCGTGACATTTTCCACGAACTGATTTGAATAATCATCGTATGGCTTACTGTACTTTGCGAAACGAAACTGTACTTTGCGAAACTGTACTTTGCGAAACTGTACTTTGCGAAACTGTACTTTGCGAAACTGTACTTTGCGAAACTGTACTTTGCGAAACGCGTATTTAAGCACTACTGGGAACAGCTAAAAACAATAATCTTAGTTTATACTTACTTTCACATAATTATATAGCGCCGGGTAGACTTCTTTAGTTGCTCCTTTTTACGAACAAAACTCCTCTTTACAGTTCAGGCGATCCGGCCGGCCATATTGCCACGCTAAC
The DNA here is from genome assembly GCA_030867875.1 of Actinernus sp. WN-2022. Taxonomy (NCBI): domain Eukaryota; kingdom Metazoa; phylum Cnidaria; class Anthozoa; order Actiniaria; family Actinernidae; genus Actinernus; species Actinernus sp. WN-2022. Next base: position 79,341,010 of record JAOWCC010001589.1, read on the forward strand.
TGGAATAGTAACCGTGCAGACACAACAACGAGGCTGCCGTTGATACTTGTAACAATTTCTCCCTCGCGAGAAGTTGGTAACACTTGATAGCTCAGACGGCAAAACTCGCTTGAACGACGAGTCCTTTCCTTTTTTTACTGGATAACATTTTTAGCTCTCCTTTCCTCGTTCTGGTATTTTTATTCATAGCGAAATAAATAATAACTAAAAAATCATACCCTTTCAAAGCGATCGATCGAAAAAATATTTAGGTTGCTTCAACTCTTCTCTCAGCTAAAAGTTCAAACAGCTGTTTTAGTAGTGTTTAGCAGTTATATAGCCATTATGACTAGTTTTTTTTGTAGTGTCTTCCCTTCGATCAAAAACGATATGGCGATATTTACGCGTTAACTAGATAACCCCATGGTTTTTCAGGTTTACCAACTCTAGCAAAAGAAAGGATTGTAGGGGAACTGGTTTGTGTATTAGCCTACAAAAGTACCATGGGTGTCGCTAAGTTTACTGGCATAAAGAGCGCCGATTTAGGCGCAACCAGTGAGTGCCGGAGACGCAAGATGACTCTCTGGAACGAAGCTAGGCAAATAAAGACACAAAAACACAAATGAAAGAACGTTTGAAACAGGGACAATTGGCGAAAAGGCTTTTTTTTACCATACATTAACAGTCCTTAACTTCTTTTCAAAATTTTTAAATTATTATTTATTATATGACTATGATTACTTGGATTTATAGGCAAAGGCAGATCACACTACACTGTCATATTTATTTCACTTAATGGAGAGTTGACTTAGAAAACTTTCAGTTCCTTCAACTTCCCTGCACCGTTTCCTATAATATATTTTCCATCCCCCCCCTCCCCTAATATCTATTATCATAATTATTAAGTGTATGTCTGTAAACTACCCAAATGTACAAGCAATGAGTGTGAAATAAAGAGTATGATGATCTATTGCATAAATTTGATAGACTCAGCTACAATTTGACGATTCGTAAGAGCTCCAACTTTTTTAAAAGCCTTTCTCGAAGTTCTCAGTGCTGCAGAAGTTTCTTTTCGCTGGAACTTTTCTCGGCTTTATTTATTTTCCCGGGGCTCTTGCCTGTTGAACTTTCGTTTGTTTGAATGCAATTTGAGTTTTTAGTATTTTAGAATTTTCTCTCCTTACACCTGCATTCGTGTATTGAATGAAATTGACACTCACACTGTCACGTTAGATTTATTTACAACATCGACAATAATGGTTTTGTTTATTTATCAAGCCCCCTTTGTATGTGATTAGATAATTATAAATTTCTGGGAAAGCCTGACTCCCTCACTCAAAATCCTAACTGGAATCCTGGGCACTTTCCATTCAAACAAAAAACCTTGCTTCGAACAACCGGCCCAGGTCCAAGTATTGTTTATAAAATATATAAAATAATACATAGACGCTGCGCTTACTCGTGAGATATCGAGTTGAACACTCGAAGACAAATTCCATATCTTGTGCGCCCATGTATTATTCTCTATGTATTTTATTGTGACAACAAGGTACATTTCTCGGTTCGAACATATCATATTCTTCCCCGGATCCTTCTTAGGGTCGCATCGTATCGGTCCTGTTCTGGTGGAATTAATTCATTTATTTACTGTACTTTACGAAACACGTATTTAAGCACTTCTGAGAACAGCTAAAAACAATATTCAACTTAGTTAATACGTTATACCTTCAAGCATATAGCGCCGGGTAGGCTTGTGGGTGTGATTAAAAATAACACTAAACAGTCTGCTAAACACTACTAAAACAGCTGTTTGAACTTTTAGCTGAGAGAAGAGTTGAAGCAACCTAAATATTTTTTCGATCGATCGCTTCGAAAGGCTACAATTTTTTAGTTATTATTTATTTCACTATGAATAAAAATACCAGAATGAGGAAAGGAGAGCTAAAAATATTATCCAGTAAAAAAAGGAAAGAAGAAAAAAAATTCAGCGTCAAGGTTCGAACCCCCCGACCCGTTGTTCAAGCGAGTTCTGCCGTCTGAGCTATCAAGCGTTACCAACTTCTCTTGAGGAATTTTTTTTTACAAATATCAACGCCAGCCTCGTTGCTGTGTCTGCGCGGTTACTATTCCAGTTAGCATGGCAATATGGCCGGCCGGATCGCCTGAACTGTAAAGAGGAGTTTTGTTGTAAAAAGGAGCAACTAAAGAAGTCTACCCGGCACTATATATGTGAAAGTAAGTAGAAACTAAGATTATTGTTTTTAGCTGTTCCCAGTAGTGCTTAAATACGCATTTCGCAAAGTACAGTTTCGAAAAGTACAGTTTCGGAAAGTACAGTTTCGTAAAGTACAGTTTTGGAAAGTACAGTTTCGTAAAGTACAGTTTCGCAAAGTACAGTTTTGCAAAGTACAGTTTTGCAAAGTACAGTTTTGTTTCATTTCGCAAAGTACAGTAAGCCTCGTCGTATTTATAGGTCGTCAATGTTTGGCTTTAAAATCGCCTGGATCGCACCTTCAGAATATAATGTTTTGTAAGTTTTTATTTAATTTTCGTTTCATGTCTGAACAGTTTCACCTGATGCGGGAAATGCTTTGAGTCCTGCCTATTAAAGTGAAAAGTTTTGGCTGTTTTCCAATTTGTTGTCAAATGAATGTTAATTGCCGTGAGATCACACTGTATCAAATCTTCTGGAGTCTTTACTTTGTGATGAGTTAATAAAATACCCCACCTGCAAAAATATATTTTTTGGCAACCTCATAAGTAATGGGACGGTAAAGTTAGTTGAAGTTCAGTGAACTTCTACATTCAGTTTCAACATTCCCTGATTTCCAAATAACCACAGCAGCTCACACAGGATAGCCATGTGAACAATCGACATTCATTTGAAGTTATAAAAATTGTTTTGAAGTGCATGACAGCTGATAGATCGAACTACATGTAGTACAAACATGCAAGTTAGTTCACGCCACACCGACTTCATTTGTTTTGTTTTAACATCATTTGATTTGTTTTAACCGGTTCAAAATTTTTACACTAGTTCAATTTTTTTTACACCAGTTCAAAATTTTTACACTAGTTCAATTTTTTTTACACCAGTTCAATTTTTTTACACTAGTTCAATTTTTTTTACACCAGTTCAAAATTTTAAAACCAGTTTATTTTTTAACATTCTAAAAGGGAAGTTATGTTAACTGATGTTAGGGTTATTTTAAATGCTGGATTTGGGATCCTAAATTAGTGACTACTAGATGTTATTGTTTGCTTCGTTCTATTAATGTTTGTTCTATTGTTTGTCAGTGAAGGTAGTAGCAAATTGGAGCAAATTTTACGGGCGCTGCGAGGCGACCCAAAATTATTAGTGACTAGCTCAAAACACCCTAAATGAGTGAGCATCCGTTGTTGACGGTTAGGGTATTTTTAAATGTAGGGGTAGGGTTTGTATTAGTTCACAGGACCATCGAAGAAGCATTATTATTCTGAGTTGTTCAGTGATCTAGTTCTAAGTGTAGTGACTATAGCTCTAAACACCCTAAATTAGTGAGCATCCGTTGTTGACGGTTAGGGTATTTTTAAATGTAGGGGTAGGGTTTGTATTAGTTCACAGGACCATCGAAGAAGCATTATTATTCTGAGTTGTTCAGTGATCTTGTTCTAAGTGTAGTGACTATAGCTCTAAACACCCTAAATTAGTGAGCATCCGTTGTTGACGGTTAGGGTATTTTTAAATGTAGGGGTAGGGTTTGTATTAGTTCACGGGACCATTGAAGAAGCATTATTATTCTGAGTTGTTCAGTAATCTAGTTCTAAGTGTAGTGACTATAGCTCTAAACACCCTAAATTAGTGAGCACCCGTTGTTGACGGTTAGGGTGTTTTTAAATGTTTTTTTTTGTTTGGATTATAAGTCGTTTATGGCATCATAGAAGGCCTCTTTACTTACGCACGGTTCATCGGCCATCTTTGAAGAATCCGGTGCGCATTCGCGTATAAATTTAAGAGACTGGAAACAAATTAGCATAATGAGAGGGACTGGCTTCAACGACTAGCACTTATAGAATATACGGTGGTGTTCAAATCAACGATTTCTTCTGTGGCGCATTGCGTTAGGCGAGTGGATCATCGAGTAGCTGAAGTTAAGCCCGATCGGGCAGGGTTAGTGAGTGGATGGGTGACCGCCAAGGAAAGTGGTAAGTAAGTGGTACAGTAAGGTAAGTAGGTAGGGGGGCAAGGGAAAAAAGGGAATGGAATAGGTTGGCTTTTTTTTTGCAGGGGAGGGGTGGGTAGATTGTTTTTTTCCTTTGAAAAAGATAAACCAGTTTTCAAAATTTGAACTGGTGTAAAAATTTTGAACTGGTTTAAAATTTTTGAACTGGTTTAAATTTTTTGAACTAGTTTAAAAATTTTGAACCAAAAAATTTTTCCAACCACAACATATACATCTAAAATACTGTACGAAGTTTGGAGGACTGATGGCCCACACAAGCCGTTAGATTGGACCAGATTATACCAGGCTCACATTGATGCCGGATAAGTTGAATTCCCTGTGGCCCACGGAAAACTCAACTATCTCGTCTCTACTGTGCATGCGTATAAACCGATGACCATGCCCCTTTAAGTTACAATTTGAAAAGTGACAGCAGGATTCAAAACATAAAAATTACCATTTCTCAATAACAGTTGATTTCCGGTGTTCACGTTTCATTGGCCTCCAATATATGCATGCCAGTTTCTGGAGAACAGCATTTGTTTTTGCTGGGAATCTTAAGAAAACGTAGGGACTTGGTAGATTTCAGGAAATTTAACCGGGAAATTATTGATATATCAGGACGAACTGAAAATAAACCGGGATGACTTTTAAGAAAACACGCCACAGATCAAACAAGCTTCAGGCAAGATACATGTAGCCCCAAAGAGTACACAATACACAGATCAAACAAGCTTCAGGCAAGATACATGTAGCCCCAAAGAGTACACAATACATTCATCTAACACACATCATACCTTAATATTTTTGTTACCCAGCAATATTATTATTTTTCCTACCAAAGAGCAATGTAGGTTTTCTTCTCATACATTTCCTTAACTGAGTGGCATTATTCACTATCTATTAGGTATTATTACTGCATCATTGTAGACTTAGTAAAAAAATGACTTTATAGTTCAAAAACATTTTTCCAAGATGTTAGTTCAAAAAAAAAAAAAAATCCTACCAAAGAGCAATGTAGGTTTTCTTCTCAAACATACATTTCCTTAACTGAGTAGCAGCATTCACTACCTACATGTATTAGGTATTATTACTGCATCATTGTAGATTTAGTAAAAAAGTCACTTTATAGTTCAAATTTATTTTCTCCAATATGTTAGTTCAAAAAAATGTCCCTAGTTCAATTTTTTTTAACTGAGATGAAATTTGAACTACAACATATCCACCACTGCATACTGGGGCTGTGATAGACTTTCACAAAGTCCTTTGGTGCGTTTTTTTTTAGGTACGCGCGCACTAACAACTTTTCCAACTTGCATCCCGCCAAATTTGGCGACCCAAAAATGGGTCGCTGAATAAATTATAACTTCAACCAATCACAGTCAACTTTACATGAAAACTGTCAATCAAAAGTAAGCCAACACTTCCTCCCCCATGTTGTACGCTCTTGTAGTAATCCAAGATTCGGGCTGATCCGTAATGTAAATACAAGCAATGACTCTTCAAGATGGCGGACTGGCCCACCATGTGCTCGAGCCAGAACGAGGCTGATTCGGCCCAAGCTAACGCGGCCAACTACTACACTTCCCCCCACTAAATCTACTCTACAATATATTGAGCCACTAAATAATAACTGTAACCTGTACACAATAACGGTTCATAATGTACAATGTAAAGGTAATGTTCTAGTCAGTCTGACAGTTCCACATTACAAATCAAGACGGTCCGGAGGCTTGACCACACGGCTTGACCTCCGAAGAGGTGGGGTCTCTAATTCAGAAGGCACACCAGAAACCAGGGTTGCAACATCCGGCTCTGCTAACTGTTGCTGTTCCGGTAGTGGCTCGTTCTCTCCCTTTAGGATAGTCGGGGATGGTGTCATTGAATCAGATGAGTGTCCAGCCACCTCAGGAGAATTCAAAGTGGTTGGGGTTACTGCCCTGGTGCGTAACTGGTCATAGTGCCTCCGCCAGATTAAGCCATTCTGAAGCTGTACAGTGCAGGATATAGGCCCTGTGTGCTGAAGGACTTCCCCTGAGGCAGCCAATCCTGGCCATGTGCATAGTTTCGGGCATAAACCTTCTCACCATCCTTGAATGACCTCTCTTTTGCTCCCCTATCGTGGTTCTGCTTCATCACCTCTTGACGTTCTTGTACTCTAGCTTCTAAATTGGGTTTCATTAAGTCCAATCTGGAACGGAGCTGTCTACCCATTAAAAGCTCTGCGGGGGCTCTACCAGTGGTGGTATGTGGAGTCCTCCGGTAGGCAAAAAGGAACCGTTCTGTCTTCTCATCTATGGTCCCTTCAGCCATTTTCTTGATTCCCATTTTGAAGGTCTGGACTGCCCTTTCTGCTAATCCATTTGTGGCTGGGTGAAAGGGGGCAGACGTTTTGTGCTTAATTCCATTCTTGGACATGAATTCTCTAAACTCTGCACTTGTGAAGGCTGACCCATTATCACTGACTAGTTGCTCGGGAAGCCCATGTGTGGCAAATATCTGTCTAAGGTGAGCAATGGTAACTGTTGATGTGGCTGCACTCACCCTTTTGACCTCTAACCATTTACTGTGTGCATCCACCACTATGAGAAACATGTTACCCATGAATGGTCCAGCATGATCCACATGTAGTCGTACCCATGGCCGAGTTGGCCATTCCCAGGGATGTAGGGGAACTCCGGGTGGTGTAGGACGGTTTGTCTGACAGTTGCTGCAAGCCTTAACAACATTTTCAATGTCCTGATCTATTTGGGACCACCAAACATATGATCGGGCCAGAGCCTTCATGCGGCTTACTCCTGGGTGAGCCTCGTACAATTCCGTCAGGACCTTCTCTCGTCCTTGATTGGGAACTACCACTCTAGCCCCCCATAGTACTATTCCATCTACCAGCGTTAACTCGGTCTTCCGTGCTACATAGGGCTTCATTGCCTCTTCCATCTCTGTCTCTGGCCACCCTTGTGCAGTATATCCATAGACTCGAGCTAATACTGGATCTGTTTGGGTCCAGCCTTTAATCTGATCTGTGGACAAGGGTGGAGTTGCTAGTTCCATTAGAAGCACTGTATCTTCTGGCTGGTCCTCCGGTATCTCCGGCAAGGGTAGGCGAGACAACCCGTCAGCATTTCCATGATTGTGAGTTGACTTGTGATGGATTTCATAATCGTAAGCAGCTAACAGCAAAGCCCATCTCTGTATTCTTGAGGCTGCTAGTGGTGGTACTGCCCGATCTTCTCCAAACAGCGCGACCAAAGGCTTATGGTCTGTATAAAGGCGAAACCGTTTTCCCAGTAGGTAGTTTCGAAACTTCTTAAGGCCAAAAATTATGGATAGGCCTTCCTTCTCCAATTGGGAATAGCGTTTCTCTGCAGGTGATATTGTGCGAGATGCAAAGGCAATCGGCCGCTCTGAACCGTCTGGTAGCGCATGTGCAAGGACTGCCCCCAGGCCATGGGATGATGCATCTGCTGCTAAAATTACTGGTTTATCTGGGTCGAAATGAATAAGCACCTGTGATGATAACAGAAGTTCCTTTGAGGCTTCAAAGGCTGTCTGTTCTGTCATCCCCCAATGCCATGGTTCGTTAGCATGGAGAAGCATATGCAGGGAAGCAAGGCACTCCGATGCTTTCGGTAAGAACTTTCCATAATATGAAAGAAGGCCTAGGTATGACTTCAGTTCTGAGACATTGTGTGGTATGGGAGCCTCCATTACTGCTCTGATGCGTTCAGGAGTCGGGTGGAGTCCATCTTTGTCTATGATGTGTCCAAGATATTCTACTGATGGCTGCATAAAGCGGCACTTGTCTCTTTGCATGCGTAAGCCAGCCTCTTCTACTCTCTTTAGGACTTCCTCCAACCGCTGAAGATGTTCTTTGTCATTGGACCCAGGGCAGACGATTATAGCGGTATAACCCACGGTGTGTGTTTATGGTGACTAATTCCTTCGACTGTTCGTCTAGTTCCAGCTGGTGATATGCTTGCCTCAGATCTAGCTTGGTAAACTTTTCACCACCCCCAAGCTTTACCCAAAAGGTTGTCAACTTTCAGTATCGGGTACTTTTCCACTGCCGAGGCTTTGTTCACAGTTAGTTTAAAATCCCCACAAATGCGCACATTAGTTCCATCATTCTTTAGAACTGGAACTATGGGAGCAGCCCAGTTTGAATGCCTTACAGGCTCAATTACTCCCATCTCTTGTAATCGGTCTAACTCTGTCTCTACCTTATTTCTCATCGCGAATGGTACTGTTCTGGCCTTGCAGAATTTTGGGGTTGCATTGGGAAGCACATGTATTTTAGCCTTTGTGTTCCTTAATGTCCCCAGTTCATCATGAAATACAACCTCATGACTCTGGATTATGTCGTCCACTGAGGTACTTGGGGGGAATTCGATAGTGTGAATCTGCTGCCAGTTTAATTTGATTGATTGTAACCAGTTCCGACCAATGAGGTCAGGGCCATCTCCCTTTACGATAATGAGAGGAAGCTTAACTGGTTGCTGGTTGTCATATTCTGCTTCAACCATGGTCTCTCCCAACACTTCTATTCTCTCTCCTGTATATGTCTTCAGCTTAACACTGCTTCTTTTTTAAGGCCAATTGTTCTCTTGGCCACTGTAACTTGTAAGTTTTCTCAGACATGAGTGTGATAGCAGCACCTGTGTCCACTTCCATTTGGGTAGGTTTGTTATTCAGTTTTACTGTGATTTGAAGTGGAGTATTCTTTGAACTTTGTGGTATGTAATTTGCCTTTACTGTAAATAGACCTTGGTTGTCTTCATCTTGTTCTGTTATGTACTTGGTATATTGTCTACTTCCCTTCTTTTGTGAAAGATTCCTGTTTTGGGAAGGCTGGTTTCTCGCCTTACTTTTGCATACACTTGCAATATGACCCTTCTTCTTGCAATAATGACATTCAGACTCCTTGAAGTAGCAGTCATCTGCAGCATGGTTGTCCCGGCCACACCGATAACAAGGCTCCTTATTTACTCTATTTACTATCTCAAGAGATTTAGCTCCTGACTGGATCATAGCACGGACATCAATGGTGTTTTTAGCCGCGGCCTCCTCTGCTATGGCTATTTGAAGAGCCCTGTCAAAGGTCAACTCAGCTGCTGGTTCTCCAAACAATTTATGCTGAATTTCTGGATTATTTATTCCTGCCACTAATCTGTCACGAAGCATCTTGTCGAGCGTGGTGCCATAATTACAATGCTTGGACAAAGATCTAAGCTCTTTTACAAAATTTGCGACACTTTCTCCTTCTTTACGATTACGGCTGTTGAACTTAAATCGCTCAACGATCTCCGACGGCTCTGGGTTGTAATGAGCCTTCAAAAGTGTGACTATTTCCGCGAATGACTTTGTGTCAGGCTCCGCTGGACTAAGTAAATCACAGAGTAAATTGAATGTCTTTGAACCTACCACAGTCAGAAATATTGCATGTTTCTTGGCTTCTGCTCCTTCTCCTTTGATTTCGTTAGCCTTGAAGTAATATTCGAGTCGCTTGATGTATTGCCCGAAGGTTTCCTGAGTTTCGTCGAACTCTTGCACTTTCCCGTAAGTCGGTGGCATTATTAACTTGTAAATCTCCCTTTAGGTCTCTGTAATCTTCCAATATCCTCGTCGCCAGTGTAGTAATCCAAGATTCGGGCTGATCCGTAATGTAAATACAAGCAATGACTCTTCAAGATGGCGGACTGGCCCACCATGTGCTCGAGCCAGAACGAGGCTGATTCGGCCCAAGCTAACGCGGCCAACTACTACAGCTCTGTAACAGCATGCGATCAGTGAAAGAAGTGTTGAAAGAAGCGAACCTCATGTTTACAAGAACTTTTGACGAGAAACACGATTCAAAATCCTTCAAACGGGACAAGTCGACCTCTCGCAACAAATCTTGCGACTTTGTCGCTTGCATCAGCTCGGGGAACTGTCGCCGGGGAACACATATAGGTCGACTTGTGACAAGTCTAGGGATGTGACAGTTTTTCAGATGTTGCTTCATTTTTTTGCATTGAAGCAAAAAGTTGCTTGTGTAGCTGCAGCTCTACTCACAGCCAATCAAACTCAAACACGTGATAAACAATTCACAGCCATTAATGTAGTAACCACAACACCTAGAATGAGCATAAATTATCATGGCTACCAAATGTAAAAATCACTTACCTTCGTTGCTAAGTGCAAGCAAGTGCCAGCATCACTGTCGACGTAGTTAAGGATCAGCTTTAGTATATCATAGGGATCAGTGTATTCTTCAAAGTATCTCTGCCTTGCTAGTGGATCATTGTCTTCCTCATCACCAAACAGGTCACCTTCTTCTCTGACTATAAACATGCCAATATACATGTTTTAACTTATAAGTAAAATAATTTGTATACAATAATGGCTTGGTAAATTCATGAGCTATGATTGATCAGGTTGGGATTGGTATTGTTTAGTCTCAAAATGACCATGCACAATCACCTTTCACTGCAATAAAGACACCATGTATAAAAAAGTGTTGTTAATATATTATTACTGTAGTAACATGTACATGTATTATCATATTCATATTTATTATTATTGTTGTTGCATGGTAATAATAATAATAACACTACCACCACCATTATTATTTAAGGGATCGAGACTGGCGTGCATGTTTTATTGACAAATACAAGCATGCATTGACTGTACATTAAATGAAAGATAATGAATTATACTGCATGAGGCAGAAGGCCAAATATAGAATGAATAAATTTTGAGTTCATCATACAATCACCAAGTGCCTGTAAATGTATTTGTCAATAAAACACAAACATCAAGTTTCTAACCCTTTCAATATTCCAATTGGGTGCATGCACAGCATGCTGTGGTCACCAATATTGGCAATAAAGCACTGCCATTAGCCAATCACCTGCTTGGATTTTGTACTATGCATGAAGTTGATATAATAATATTCAATTAAATCCAAACAACTAAAATTAAACAAGGTGGTGGTGGTCCTTAAAATATGGTAGGAGTATTTTCAGTACATACCCAATTATCCATATAAACGGAAAAATAATTTACAACGACAAGCTGGTCTTCGTTCAATTTAGTATATATATACAACTATAAGCTTACTTTATACATGTATGCTCTCTTATCTTATTGGGGTTAAAAGCATCGTTCAAAATGGCAATATCTTTAACGTTTTGGTAACATTTTACCAGGGAAAACAGATTGCGTGAGATATCACCGTGTGAAAAAACAAAAATCTCAGAGGGCCCAACCATTCAAATTCGACCGGCAGCTGGTACAGTCTCAGATATCAGTGATCTACTTACATTCGGCCGCAGTGGAAAGAATGCTTCTGATGATGTCTGTTCTTCCCAATAGAACGGCATCACGGAGATTAGACACACTGTCTCGTAAAGCTGCTTCGTCGTCCATCATTCAAGGGGTATTATTTAGAGGGGTTGATGGCCAAATTTACAATTATATTACTATTAGTATTTTGCCACATGGGTTCCATGATGAATGCGGGCTCTTCTGATCCAGCGGTTATAGTAGGACCTAGGTAGGTACTTCGTGTAACGTACCACATATAGTATTGGGGGACCACCCCTCCCCCAATACTATATGTGGTACGTTACACGAAGTAACTACCCCATAGGTACATGTACTTCGTGTAACGTGCCACATATAGTATTGGAGGAGGAGTGGTACAACTATAATACCACATATAGTATTGGGGGAGGGGTGGTCCTACTATAACTATACTATATACACCCCACTACACAGCAGTATACATCACTATACATCACTATACACCCCTATACAGGCCTATACACCCCTATACAGCACTATACAGGCCAATACACCCCTATACACCCCAATACACCCCTATACACCCCTATACAGGCCTACACAGGCCTATACAGTCATATACAGGCCTATACAGCCCTATACAGGCCTATACACTTTTTTGGCGTTGCAGCGATCGATGTCGATACACAACATTAAAAAATATACTGAACTTTTTAAAAAAAATACACACAGGGGAGCCGGGGTGGCACAGTAGTTAAGCGGTTCGCCTCTCACCTTCTCTCTCCCTGCAAAATTGCAGGGAGAGAGAACATCTATGGCCCAGGTTCGATTCCCAGAGGCGGCGCCATAATGCCTGGCTTTGATCAGCCCTGTGGTTGTTTGATAGCCATTTCGTAAACGATAAAACGACTGGGACCTAGTATGTCAATTTAGGGTGCGTTCGATTGACCGTATTGCGGAATAAGAATACACAGAATTATCACTACAAATCGCTAATATCGAGAATTTTTAGTCACTGGAACACTAAATGTATCCTGAATGTCAGATTTCAGCAATCGTTAGTAGCTTATAGTGCAAAATGTGCCCGAAACAGTGATTTCCAGAGATTATTCCATCTTTTCTTATTCCGGAATACGGTCAATCGAATGCGCCCCTTAATCCGGAAACAAGGAGGATTGGAAGGCCTTCCCACAATCCTTTGCGTAGCAATTATATTATCAATTTTCCCGGTCACGTGAGCAATTCATTCTGCGTTGAATTTCGTGGAGATCGGACCTCTGCAGCAAAAATTTTCACAAAGCATCTCAAAACCAAAGTTTTTCCTGGGATTTTGACGTAAGTTTAGGCTAGCTTTGACTTCCCCGTATTTCTGGCCAATATTTTACAATGAAAGCCAAAGAAAAATGGGAAAATATGCAGACAATTACCTGTGATTTGAGTGAAAAGTTTTCAATTTTAGTTCGCGCGCGCTGTTGACGCAATCTGATCACGCCATTTCGAACAACGAGCGAGCACTCAAAGCAGCTTTTGTACGAGCGCGCGACTGAATAATATAAACTAATTGAGATTTTGAGACGCGATACCGAATTATATTGCCGGCCAGTTGGGAGAAAATATATTCCGTATTGGGTGGAGTCGCGCAGCGACGAAGCCCAATACGAAGAATATATTTTCTTCCAACGCCGGCAATATAATTCGGTATCGCGTCTCAAAATCTCAATTAGTTTTGTATCGCGATTCAACAGTTAAGTCGGGAATTGTTAAAAGAAAGAAGAGAATGAAGCACCAAACTTATTCTGATCGTAATTTCAATTCTCAAAAGGCGCCTAGTATATCTATGGCAACGGTTTCACGGCTTGAGTGGCGAAAACTTTCGCGACGTGTTTTGAAATCTCTTCAAAAATTATGAAAATTGTACTTTTAGCGAATAAGAGTGTTAGATTTCTGACGGAAACTACAATGCCAACCTTACCTTTAGGATTGAATGATGCTTATCTTGTAATTTACAGTGTTTTGAAGGTGAAATTGTATAAATCTTGCTGTTGAACAAACGACTTTTGACCTTGACCTGGAACCCATGTAACTGCAAGGGCTCGCGCAAGAGCCAATCAGAGGCTGGTATTCTGAGACGCAATACCATGTTATATTGGCGTCTCAAAAGTAAACAAAGTGATCAGTGAATCGTGATACACCAAAGTATTACTTATTTCTCCCCTTTATTTTTTCAGGTAATCATAATTGTTTTTAAGTAAAATGATTAACAAAGAATAGCTTGGTTTTTTGGTATAATTAACAATAAACACGACTCGTACTGTTCGCGAAATGTTTCACGAAAGATCGGCGTGAGTACTGTATACCCTGCAGTGAGCGCTACATTTTGTGAATGGTATCGAAACACCGTAAACATGCAATACGCATTTCCAACGGCTTTGTAAACCTCTCAAACCTGGAGCCATTTGGAGCCCTTTGCATAAATTAGACTAAATTTGTTTATGTCACTGCTCATGTCATTTCCAGGTAAGGTTATTCCTCCAAAAGGTTTGTAGTTAACTTCTTTCAGGGTAAGATTTACGACTTGAGTTCGCGGGAATTTTTTCCCAAACAACCTCTCGAGAAAAGTGTCTGATAAATATGCTCACGGATTGTATGAAAAGTTCAAAAATTGAAGATGTTTAGCAAGTAGTACAGTTAAAAAGTATATTTCTGACTTTGTTGAATCCATCTCTAGTTTCTAGAGTTAAAAAACTTCAAGGAGAAATTGAGTTGGAAATGACAAAACTCGCGGGAAACTTCAGGTTCCTTGCCTTCTTGACAAATTTTCAAGCGCAAGTGTTCATGGGAAGGCCTACCAATCCTCCTTGATCATAAAGAAACATTTACAAAAGTCACGCCATGCATGGGGCCCTGCTCGATTTTATGCGTCTTGTTTTGATCAAAAAACTCATTGACTGAGTTATGTTGGACACTGGTCTGATCAACGATAGTCGATAAAGGTATGCTAACCGCCGTGGGGAGCGAGTAGCAGCTGACGTTTCGAGCGCTAGCCCTTCGTCAGAGCAAAACAGGAGTTTATATGTGGGGTTTATATATCTGGGGCCCCCGGTGGGGCCGAACGGGAAAATATTTGACCTCGAGCCAAATATGTTCCCGTCCGGCCCTCGCACTTATAGAACCAGGTAGTGAGCTTTCAAAACTAGTTACGAAAATAAGAGACGGCCGTCTCCAAAACACCATACAGAACTCTCTGTATATTTGTGAGGGTGGAAATTCCCAAAAAAATTTGAGCAAGGAAAAAGGGGCCCAAAAAATGTTCTGCAAGCACTTTGCCAAATTCCAAAATTCGTGCAAGAGAACATAAGCCGGATTCAGAAAAATTACAGTGTGAAAAAAATTTGTGCACCGCTAAAAGGGCCAAACAAATTACGCGCACAGAACAACCCCCCCCCCCCCCCCCCCCCCCCCCCCCCCCCCCCCCCCCCCCCCCCCACCCTTCCCCCGATTTCCAACGTCCAAGTGTATATTTTGATTTGATGACATTTACACACTCGGCACAGGCCTATCAGTATCGAGGTTTGTTTTAAAAGCAGTATGACTCATTTTCCACGCCTTTGTTATTTGTTACGGGTGTTCCTTTAATTCCCTAGAATGTCCTATATCTACGAATAACTATAATGAACACAAGAGCACAAGCCAGTTTGTTTGGCAGAAATGAGAGATTTATTTCGACAACCAAGTAAACAATAGACTACCATGTGAAATAAACCTCTGAACCCACCAAACCCCCCAAACTAAATGGCGTGTGCTCTGCAGGAGCCCATTACCAGGAGCGTACCCTGTGATGGGTAGCGCCCACAGCACAGTATACGTTGTGGCCATTTATAGTCGCGAAGTTCTGGTATGCGATTACGTTGTCTTTTGTTCTCTTGCGCTTTAGTATTTTTAGCAGTTTGAACCGTGTTAATTACAATTTTTCCGTACAACCTGATTGGTTAAAAGTGACGGCCTTTGACGTCGCGGGAAACACAAAGCTAAAAATAGCTACATCGTCTGTTCTGCTGTTGGACAGACCTAATCTGGGAGATGCACGCTCCTGGTAATGGGTTCCTGGCTCTGTGAGAAGGCTCGCTACATCCGTACATGTAACAAATTTACGCCTTTTGTAAGGCAAGACACATACTATTTGCTACCCGCAACTTGGCGGACATGGAAAACTCGAGATAATTTTTATAAGCGTCAGAAGACCAGTCCCCAAACACTTGACTAAGCTCTCCGGGAATTCCAGAAGAAAATGCCCAATTTGCACCTCCCCTACGAAATGAGTGGCCCCTAAAAGTATTAGGGTATGGAACCACGGCTGCCGTTAAACGACGACGGAATACCTGAACAAACTGTGCCTTAGTGATGGAACGAAATGAACCAACGGAAGATGGTACCCGGGGGGGGGGTACTCCTGTTTGTGACGTATTATGTATGTGCCGCCCAGGTGGGTCAGGGTTTTGAGCTCGGTTTGGGCAGGTAGGGTCAGGGTTTTGACCTGATTTGGGCAGATCAGGGTAAGGATTTGAGTATAATTTGGGTGCAGTCAGGGTCGGGGTTCAGTATTTTTTAGGCAGTTCATTTTTTTTAGCTACTATGTCAAAAAAAGACATTCTGTTGCCGCATTTTGATCGCCTGCCCACATGCAAGCACTGAGGTTCCCATACATCGTGACGCCGCTAATTCGTACTTCAGTACTTATCTATGTACTTCATCTGCTGATTTGTTTACCGAATGCCACGTCCCGACTTGAAATGTTCCGTATTTTGCATGAAATCCCGGTACGCGGTATACCGGCCACGATATATATCCGAAAACAATTTAAAGAAGGGGCAATCAGTTTTTTTTTCCCCAAAAGGAGGCAATCAGGGTTTTGGAGCTCGGATTGGGTCAAACAGGGTCAGGGTTTGAGCCTCTTGGCCTCACATACATACCCATTTTTCATGTAAGTACCCCCCCCCCCCCCCCCCCCCCCCGGGGATGGTATGACAAACGCAGGCGAAGCAGGGTCAGCGGGGATAAGCTTACACATATGGTGAAACATTGAGACAGGACAAATAGGGGAATGAGGAATACCCACGAGAGGCAACCTAAGATGACGCGTGCCAGCCTGGTTAGTCTGGACCACTTAAAATTTACGGTAAGTCCATGTGGGGCTGGTACAATATGCTCTCAACACAAATGCTCACGAGGATCAAATGATCTCAAAGAAAATGGGACAATATTGGAAAAAAAGCACACCAAAAATGCACAGGAAAATGTAACGTGTTCTAGATGCTGATGTACACTGTGAGGGGATTGCACTAGTGAAAGAAGAATGCCTGTTGTTACGGGAGGAGCCCGAACTGGGCAATGTAAGGCAAGCCTATCAATCCCACGTAAAGTAATCCTAAACTCATAACCCATGGCAACATGCAAGAACTTAATCCCACTAAGGTAATTACGCACTGAGGCTGGCGTGATTGATCTACTGAAAAACTGACAAAATAGACAAACAATATCTACCGAAGCGGGTAGCGCATCGAATGAAAAATATATACAAGAGGAAAAATAAGCAGGCTGATTAACATAAATCTCCACGACGGGTGTACTAGACTCACTTATCGTATCAAACGAACCCGAAACGTTCTGGGCGCTCACCAAATTATACGACACGCCACAGTCACTAGAATCCCTAAGATCCACTGAACGACAACTAAGATCACTGTCTGAAACTGGAAGACGATCCTCCGTACGACGTAAACTTGCGTCACTAGGACACCCACACGCTTCGGACGGCGAAGCGGAAACTACAATACTTGAACGTAAACAACTTGAACTGTGCGAGGAATGAACGCTTTTACTCTCTCCTTTGTCCTTTGAGAGGCATGTCCTGGCGGGTCCCGGCGGGGGATTGTCCAATTCCTGCGAAGAGCTGGAGGTAATCAAAGGGCACTCGGAGGAGGTTTCTCGGTGCCGCTTAATTTCTTGTTTCGACAGCCAGCACTTAGCGCAAATATGCTGAACCCATTTGCGCTCATTCTTAACTTGTCCGAAATGGTCTTTGGTGTGGGAACACTTTCCGGTTTGAAATGGCCTACAAAACTGCACGGCCGGCTTAGAGGTTGGTGTCCCGGAACGTGCACCCGACGAACTGTGGATCAATCGCGCCTCCAGATGAGCAAACGAATCACCCCAACGTAAGCGTCCACACTCTATTTCGAACAACGCCGCGGCGTGAAGAGAGCGAACGGCGCGTAGTATATAAAATCACTGGCCATCTGGGTAAAAAACGCGGTCCTTCGGCTCCGACAAGAGCGCCAGTTGAAATATCCTGAGCCTGTTGGAAGGCTTTCGCACGAGTGAAGTTAAATAACACATTAAACTGCTTACATTTGGGAGATGGGACTCCAAATTTGAGAGAAATTTCCTCGCGGGTCGACCATCTTGATTTTACTGCATTAAATTATGTAAATAAATTAACCTGGCGACTGTTGCGTGACCAGCACAGTGCAATCTGATTGGTGGTGAACTTGAAATTTAACGCATGCGCAGAAATTTTGCTACAAGGAACAAAAAATAAAATAACGGGCAGCTCGAGTAAAAATAACCGCTTGCAGATTAAGACTCGGTGCTGCCAACTACATGTACGTTCTAAATGGTATCCGATTACAACAAATCGCATGATACATAATCAATGACTTATCAATGTAAATCGATCTTATTATAGAACCAAGAGAAATAATAGCATAGGAATGAGGGAATTAAGTATTTTGAAGAGTCCTCCAAAATCGGCCAATTTATGGACATTTTTCGAAATTTTAGCAGTAAGAATCATATATGCTAACTGAAAACATTTTAAACTGCAGTACCAATACTACGTCAAATAATTTAGAGTCGATTTAATTGTAATGGTATGAAATCCTGGTAAATAAATCGAACCATTCAAAATAAATATAAAATCTTCTCGAATAAATCAAAACATTCGAAAATATCAAATCCAACCTCGTCCAACCCCTGAAATAGAGTACATATTTTTGGGATCATGATCAGTCAGGTCTGAAAAAGGGAAGCGGAAATTATGTGTTTTGTTTTGAGACCCGGCGGCACACCCGTAGCCGAATGGAAGCAGAAGTCGTTTATAGAACACCGGAAGTATAAGAGACTGGAAGTTAACAATTCAACACCTCGTTCTGCCGAACTGAAAAATAACATCGTATCAGCCTTGAGGTCTTCGTATAAGAAAATCATGGCCACAATTAGCTGAGCGACTTTGAGATACGACAATTCTTATCAATACATCTACATCTATTTAATTACCCCATAACATGCAGTGCAGTGACAAAAAAGTCCCGAATGACGTCACAGCTAATTAACTTTGGTTACTGGCTGGGGATTTTTCTGTCAAACCTCTTTTAGAAAAATCGCCTGGAGTTTCGATGATGAAATTTGTTCTTGATATTGAGAAAAAAATTTTTTTTATTAGAATCTGCCGGAGTTTTTGTACCTGATAACTACTTCCGGTCTCTTACGCTTTAATTCCGGTCAGTGCTTCATCCAGAATTTCAAGTCATGTTTCGCAGATTTAACAAATATTTTGGAGCCTTGATATGATTCCCACATTTTGATAATATACAAATATATTTTAAACGATAACCTTGAAATAATTCATTGATTGGGTTACCTGTGTGAGGACAGCGGCTTTGCTAAAAAAAACAAAATGGCTGACATCGAAGGAGCAGTGTTCGAAAGGTTGAAGAAAAATGAAGAAAATACGAGTGAAATGCTTCCTCCTGAACTGCCTGGAAGGACTGAACAGAAGCCAACGGTATCGGAAAATGAGGAGATAGGAATCTATCCTCCGGACAAGGAGGAGGAATTCCCAGAAATACCATACAAAGAGCCCGCTTGGAGCGGATTACCAGGTGAAGTTTATAACCTAGAGTTGCTGAAGAGTGGCTGTATTATTTCCACTGTGGATTTAACGACGAAGCCCTATTATCTTTTCGGGCGGCTACCCAATTGTGACGTTGTAATGGAACATCCAACGATCTCTCGTTATCATGCAGTACTCCAGTACAAAGCTAGCCAGAGTGCGAAAAGTGAACAAGGTTTTTATCTGTACGACCTTGGTAGTACCCATGGGACCAAGATCAATAAAGTGGCCATAGAACGCAAGCGCTACTACAGAATACGTGTTGGGTATGTTATCAAGTTTGGGGGCAGCACAAGGTTATATATTCTTCAGGTATGTAATATTGTCAATGTCTTTCGGGCGCTTTGCTTGAATGTTATCCGTTGTCAGACAGAATGCATCCAAAATATCCTTAGAAACATCTGATACATGATGCTAATTTGTTTTTAATTGATATTATGCTAATTATACTCAGTGATACTCCTGATGTGATTGTAATGACTGTACCATTGTTATTGTTTCAAATTTCCCTGTGTTTCATAACTCGACACTCCCCCCCCCCCTAAAAAAAAACAGTTTGAATATGGGTTCTCAGTTTGCATTTGTCTCAAGTTCTTACTTGATTACAGTTTAATCTTTTCTTGTGAACCATAGCTCTGCAATTTATCAGTCTGTCATATATCTGCATATATATGCATATCAAAGGAATGCAAATCTATAATAAGAAATGTTCAACAGAATGCAACACTTTTTTAACTCATAGAATGATTCAGATTCTGTATGACACTACATGTAAATCATCACTTTTTGAGATACAAGTCTCACAAAATTTGAGAAGCAATGAGAGTAATGTCCCACCTTGCTTTGTTTCTGGAATGAACACTGAGTATGTTATATTATAACAAAGTTAGTACATGTCTGCTTGTCAGATTTCACCGCACATCAACTACATACATCAGGCAATAAAAATAATGAGCTTGTTGTCTCATTGTTAATTTAGGACAAGTTTAAGCAATCTAATGGAGTCCTTGACTCTTCACAGGGCCCAGAAGAACCTGAAGAAGATGAGCTCCTTGCAATACAAGAGGAAACTAAACCTGAGGTTGGCCAGGTTATGACAGAAGAAGAGCTGGAGCAATGGAAACAGAAGAAGACAAAGAAAATAGAGGACTACAGTGAAGGGATTGACTGGGGAATGGGTATAGCATCTCAAATTTTGCTGTCATTTAAACAGTCCTTTGTACATGCCTTTCTGTTTTCTGTGTGATCATGCAAAAAATACATTTTATGTTCTGATTTGATCATCAAAAATTGTAGGGGTCCATGAAAGAACAGCATAAGTGACTTGTGATCAAGTTCTAAATTCTCCTTCTAAAATATCAAGGAGAATTTTGAATGTGATCAGTAGTACTTACAGTATGCTGTTCTTGCATGGAACCCTTTAACCCTTTGACAACTAAACTAGCCAAAACCAGCTAATAGGAAGCATGTAACTGGAAATAACATTGCATCAAATCTAGCTAGACATGCTGGAACTACGGTGTTGTGATGTTATTTCAAGGGATGAATTACTTAAAAGCTAGAGCAGTTGACACACCACTTTGGAGAAAAACTCATTTGTTTTGGAGATCTTTTTGTTTCTTTGATTTTCACCATGCAATTTCAATTCTCTGAAAATCGGCTCACGAATCTCTTCCCTTACACACTTGAAATCAAAAGCAAACACAGAATCAGCACTCAGGTGCTACAGTACCTTCTTTAATCTCTCCAACCACCATTTTTTTTTGCACAAAACACAAACGACTGAACCCACACTATTCTTAATGCTGCATTTCTCTCCACTACATTTTCCTGTACCCATCTCCAATTGCATGCTGGGTAATGGACACATTCGCCAACAGTTTTGCCCTCTGGGACTCCTGTAGTCTTTTGCCCCTATGACCAAGAGTGGTGATTTTGACACAAGCCAAGGCCTTAAAGTGACAAAACACATCCTAATAGATTTTTAAGCAGCCTGGTAAAAAGATCACCAACTCCAGATATTCAGAAATTTCAATGAATAATTGTCTCAAGTCTCAAAGCAGAAACAACAGAAAAACCCAGTGAAATCCCATCACGAAGGTTGCTAAAAGAAAGCCAAGTAGTTTTCAGGGCCATCTCCAGACTTAATGATGTCCACTGGCTCTCTTACAGTGGATTATTTGTCCAAAATTAGAGCAGATTTCATTCAAAACCCTACAGGAGAAGCAATACCTACCATTGATGAGTGAACAGAATTCTCCTGAATGGCATTGTGGAGAAAGCTTGAGCCCTTGGCCTAAGAGGTCAGCAGTATTTGACTACCCGGACTAGCCAAACTTGAATTGATTTAGCACTCAGGAGCCCAAACACATCATCCCATCATCCAATAATCAAAGGGTTAATACAAAATGCATTGATTCCCTTTCATGTACATTATTTAGGGTTTTTGCGTAATATTTGATTTTTTCCCCTTGCTAGTTTTATGCAAAGTGAATTAATAATGAAGGGCTGTGTGCCACAAGGGCATTAAATGACTCGTGGTCATATTCTAAATTCTCCTTCAAGTTCTTTGTTTTCTAAGGGAGAATTTAGAACGTGATCAGGAGTCACTTAGGCCTTTGTGGCACATACATGTAGCCCTTCAAATAATGTATTGAATAGTCCAATTTGTAGTTCTTGACCACTATTTTGAAAGGTAATCAATCCTTTGGTGACATCAAGGCTGGAGTTGAGATGGCTTAGAGGCTTACCATATATCTGCATGTAGTTAGCATGATAATTTAAAGCTAATGATCCATATTCATAGAAAGAGGGTTTGTATCAGTGTAGGGTCAACTCCAGCTTCAAGAACTACAAATTGGACTGTTCACTGAATTTGAATGAAGTCTATTGAGATTAAGGTTCACATTTTCTCAACCAAGGTGAGGATGCTGTTGAAGACGATCCAGTGTACCCATCTGGTTTTGGAGACCAAGAGAAAGATGCAGAGGAGCATCAGTTTAAGGACCCGAAGAAAACTCTTAGAGGATACTTTGAAAGGGAAGGTAAAAATTGAAAAATTAAATCCAAGTATCAGATAAAGACAGCTCCTTAATTAAGGGCCCATTGACATATGCCATTGCTATGCACACCATTGCTAATTGCTCTAATTTCTTCACTTCCGGTTTAAAAAATCCTAAACATTTTGCATGCTTTCACTAAACACCAAACTTTTACCCGTTAAAATTTCGTTGACCACGTTCTCTACAAAAACGAGCATTGATTTTGGAAACCAACAATAAATGCCAAAGTTATCACTTTTCATTTGCAAAAAAAGCTTAAAATTGGACTAAAAGTGTTGCAAAATGTTATTTTTTTGTTGTAATGGTGAACACATGCTCGGTTTTATGCACCTTAATTCGTAGGTTCTGAAAATATTCATAAATTATTAGTAGCACAAAAATCCATGGAGAATTTAGATTTTTTTTGATATTGGTGATGTCATTATTTTGATGACGTCATCAGACTGTACTACTTTACCCTAGGAGTCACCTTGAGGCTGCAAACTTTCCTTAGCAACGTTAGATTTATATAGGCCAAGGAGCCCTTAAATAGAGATATAAATAGATAGTACCATGCAATAGGCCATTTTCCTGGCTTTTTTATACAAATTAGTGTTTCATATTCGAAGGTGTTTAAAAATCTGTGTGAAATTTCAAATGCTGAGGGTGCAGCCCAAGGCATTTGAAATTCTCATTAGGATTTTGAAAGCCCTGTTGAATCTGATGATGAGTATATTAAACATCTTCTACTACTTATCAATTATTACATGTATGCAGGTATGTTTTATGTAAGCATTGTTTCTATTGTTTCTAATTAACAATTAGGCTATGAGCTTGAAGTTTTTATTAGCTGATAGTTGATGAGGAGTGTAGCTCTGAGTCAACTATCAGCCATAGAAACTGAGAGCGAGTAGTCTAATATTATTGTTTTAGTAGAAACTAACTAGTAGTTCAATTATAAACTGAAACAAGAATATTTTTTGGACATTTTGACGACTTGGCAGCCATTGTTTTGCTTTTGAAAACCAGCTTTTTCTGTACTCACTATCTAGATAGTGAGTAGGTTAGCCAATCAGATTACAGGATTCGTGATAGAACACTAAAAGTTATACAATCATGTAGCTACATTGCTGCTTGCATGTACTTTAATTTAAATTGTACACTTTTTATGTAATACATGTGCTCTGTACAAGTTTTGTGCACATAAAAAATATTGTAAAACTTAGGGTATCATGTTTTTGGTTAAATGATACATTAATCTCAAACATTGTTGATTTTTTATAAAATTTAATGCAATAGGTCTTGAACTGGAATATGAGGTGGAGGAGACTGGACCAGAACATGCAAAAGTATTCCACTGTCGAGTCAAGTATGTATTTTAAGTATGCTCTTTACAAATACCGCCTGGGTTAACTTAACAAACAATCTGTGTCAAAACTAGATGCAATTCTATGGTTCAGATCCAATTTGCTTTCCCCACATTAGAATTTTCTGTTTTTCATTCTGACAACTCATCAACCCTTAAATGATAAATTTCTGAAATCAAATCCACTGAAAGTGTGTTTTAAAACTACTTTCCTTTTATGTGAAAACATTTTGTCCAATCAGAAGAGTCCAAAACAATAACCAAGAAAGCTTTCAATTTTAAATGTTCCCCATGTTGAATTTTCATCATATTTAAAGTTAAAAATTGAGAGTTTTCACTAGATGCAATTCAAATCTGTTTAAAAAATCTGAGAAAATGATATTCTTCTTCAAGTCGTGATATATTTTGATGTTTAAGCCAATGAGTCGAGGTGGATGATTGAAACAATACCACCTTTTTACATTTTATGCATTAGAATTAATGCCTACCTCTTGAATGGACCATTACTTAAAAGACTAATGATAGTCTAGTAGTACTAATGGGGTATTCCACAGTATTTAATACATGAAACTCTGAATTCTAAATTAATGAAAACTTCATTACATGTATATATTTTTTGCATCAATTAATATTATATATAAACCAGCTGACTAAGAAGCAGTCCAAAGAACAAGATATCAATAAATCTAAGTTGGAGGTTCAGTGCCCAGGGCTGTGTGCAGGGGCAGTGCTTGAGCGCTTGAACACTGGGTCACACCCACGAGTGGACAAAGGGAAGGAAGGAGTCCAATTGTAGCGAAGTGCAACTGTGAAACAAACATGGTCCACATGCAATAACAACTACCAGAAGTGTCGATCTCCAATGGAATGCACAGTTCCCACCAAATCAATAGCCAATCGTATTGCGCCTAATTGCTTCAGCAATTCTGATTGGTCTAAAATCCAAAAGCCTTTGTTGTACAAGAGAACTCATTTTGAACTAATTTTGTATTCATAAGAAAACACGGCAGACAGAGCGAGGAGTACGGATTGTGAAAGTGCTGAGGAAACTGAGGAAACTAAGCAAAGAATCCTCTGTGCTTGTCTTAACCTTCGTGGATGAAAAAAAATATTAAATACTGAAGATGCGGTTGGACGTGATTCAGCTAGAGGAGGAAAGCAAAGGCGAAACTGATATCTTGTGTACAACACCGAATTTGGATTCTTCTGAATCTGAACTCAATGAATATGAAACTGTACGAAAAAGAAAATCAACCTCAAACTCAAAGTTTACTGTATATATACCAAGCCAAGGGGAAGAGGTAAGCTTAAACACCTGGTTAAACAACAACCGAAGCCATCAACTTCAAAATCAAAGTCAAACCCTCGTGCGAAGTCGAAGGCAGCAAAGAAGGTACAACGGAAATTGCTCCTGGCCGAACTTGCTAAACTTCTGGATTTTTGTTCAGATTTTGATGTCAGAGAAGTTGGCCATGAATGCCTACTAGAAAACTTAGAAGAAGTAAACCCTGAATTATGTGATGTTGGAAAGGTTGTTACAGCTTCTGAATAATTTCCGGTGCTGTTGTCACTCATGACTGCTGAATTTAAGAAACATTGTTTAGCAATCAAAGAAAAGAAAATTCGAAGACAAAAGGAGAATTTTGCTGGAGATGGCTGAAATATCTAGACTCATTCAAACCCGGTAAAAATACTGAGGAAAGAAACATTGTTAATTGTATAATTTGTGGTTCTTACTTTTGGGGCCCGTGGGCTTCATCTCGTTTTATCGCACATTCAACATAGTCTCAATGAGAGCTTATATAAATATGTATATGAGACCAAGAATATGTATGTATATGTATATGAGACCAAGGCAATCTAGAGGCCACCCAGCCCAAGCAAACCACTGATAGGTCACAGAGAACGTCCCAAGCCACCGAGCAACATGAGAAAAACATCCCGGCTTTGCAGCAGTTAGCCATGCTGCAGAATTAGCAGTGCAGAGGTACCAGAATGGAGACTAGACACCACTGCTTCATTGTCAAGCTAGAAGAGGCTTCGTTTAGATGTCCATCGAGAGCCCCATATGTGGGCTGCCACCACAATGTGATGGACAGTGAGAGGGACCAAGATGGCCAATGGCCCTGGAAATAAACACCTACTCCCTGGAGAACCAGAGCCATCACTGCACCCAAGACACAGGCAGTCTGGTCTCGAGGAGATTGGAGTCAAGGAAGATTCCCAAGAAGCAAAGCTGAGGAGAAGAACCAATGGAAAGGAATGGGTATGCCCAATTCCCTGCAAGCCTTGGAGAAGGCATTTCATATTATGCTGGCAAACCAATGATTGTGAAGTACCAAATGAATAGTAAAAACATCATCCCTACAGGTAGTGTATCACTGATACCATGCCATAGTGATGTTGTACTATCCACTGCCGGGCATTTGCCATCCTGAAGGGTAGAGCAAGGTCTATATACATGTACATGTAGGTGTTGTTTCTTCAGGACATCTCAAGGAGGTAGCGATCATCTGGATGGATTGGGATGAGGAAGTACGCTCAATGTCCAATTTTGCCATTTAAAGGATCCATGGAGAGGATAAGAGCAATTGCCTCGTCAACAGTGGTATAATGGACTGGGAAGTCCATTATAGAAATGTTGGCATTAACACCTCCACCACTGGGGAAGGAGAATAAGCCTCCACTTTCTCGGCTGGCCCTTATTGAGAATCACTGTGAAACAGCTGATGTGAAGGTGTGTGATAGGAGAGGAAGGAAATTGGCCAGTCACCCAACCCAGTGAGCACTCTTTAGAGAGGTAGTTGTTGATCACGCCACTGAAGCTGAGTGAGTGCACATTGCAAATTATGTGAGGCAGAACTCAAGGAAGTCCCAGTGAAAACCAGCAGACATCCCAGAGGAGATGAAAGCAGCTAAGGTCTGGTCAAGATGGTGAGCCAGCAGAGCAGCCCTGCAATGATGGCGGAGAGGAGAAACCAAAGTGACAGAAGGAAGAGCTGGTCCAGCAGAGAAGTGAAGAACTGAGGAGGAAGCAAGGGTGTTACTTCCTCCTCTCCTTGTGAAAGGGCTGCATGGAATGGCTAGAACCACAATCCAGAGGAAGAGGATGGAGGTGGAGCATGTTGTAAGGGTCAGACACAAGCTCTGTGGTTAGCACCACAGCTGGACTTCTACAGACATGACGGTATTGACAAACAGCAAGCTTTGCAATGAAATACATGCTGCTCCAAGTGCAGCAAATATCTGGAACCAAAGGGGAGTCAGAGGCTTCATCCTTGGAGGAAGAAGGATGAGCAGCCAAGACTGGTGAAGTCCAGGGGCAGAGTTCAGATGATTCATCCAAAGCTATCAACTTTGGCAAGACTTTGAGACATGGTTCCCACTTGTAAAGCTTAAACTCAATAGGCTGGGATGAGGATCCCCCTAACTAAGGGAGGGAAGGTTTATTTGCAGCTAGAGACCTAAAACATTGGTCATAGGCAAACCAATGAGGGGCCTGAAATTCATGTGCTGCACGGCAGATGAGGAGAAGATAAGCCAGCAGGTTTGTGGAACGATGTGGCTGAGAAGCTAGGATGCCTGCAGCATACACGTAAAATGACTCAACCCAGTTGTGGAAATTAAGGAGAGCTTTCAGCCTAGGCTTGTTGGGGGCAAGTTCCAAGCAAGGGGCTGAGGAGGAGGAGGACACCTGAAGAGTAGCTGAATGTGAAGAGTCAGGAGGGATGACAGGTTGGCTGGTAGAAATTCAATCAGGTAAACAAACTGACCAGAGACAATCCAATCAACCAGCTCGGAAGGGATGGGGGCAGCAACTCGAGAAATGCCCATGATGCTGATGACAATGAGGCGGTAGGTGGAGAGACAGAAGCCCATGCAGGCAGATCAGGCCCAGGAACAAATAGAGCAGATTGAACAGTTTGCAAGAACAAAGGAGCTGACCGTACAGGACAATATGCACCTATTAGACGCATTCTAAATTCTCTTTCAAATTCTGTGTGTTATAAGGGAGAATTTGAACATGATTAGGAGTCACTTATGCCCTTGTTGCACACAGCCCTTAGATTTAAGAACTAGCTAGGGTGTTTTTAATCATCTGATTTTCCCCTCTGTGAAATGCAAAATAATGTGGAATTATAGTCCCCTGATATAATTATGAGATGCGAGACAGCATCTGTTGGATTAGAGCAGATTTCATATGAGTGGGACAAAAATATGACAACTTACTGTAATGTAACTCAGTCTGTAATTTGATTGTATCAAAAATACAAAACAGTGGGAAACCATGTCAATGCATGTCATACAGTAACCATGCCATAAGTCATTGCCATAACTTGCCCTGTCATGTGAAATCTGATCTAACTACATTGTACATGTATGTACAGCAGCTAAATTTAAGTCCTTAATCTAAATGTGCTCAGTAGTTTTTGAGCAAGGTAGTAATTAAGTCACTGAAATAAGGCTGTAAATTTAAAGTGAAATGAAGAATGCAGCAACCATTAAACAGGAAGTTCCGGTATAAAAGACAGTGGCCAGGCAATTCAATGACACCTTCAGTTGTCACTCAGCCTTTGTCGAGTGAACATCTCTGTGATGCTCCACTTGAGTGCTCCCCTACTGATTGCTTATCGAGGCAAAAATTCAAATGAAACACATAAATGTTCATTTACATCAGAATAAGTTAGAGCTACAGAATTCATAAACAGTCCAAAAATACTGTATAAAGTCTTTAATAAACAACCACCATCACTCTGTTCACTTTTTGATGGCTTCTTTGATTTTATACCCTCAAAATTTCACATTTTAACAGAAGAGGCTGAGGAGGAGCTTACTCTTTTATACCAGAACTTCTTGTTTATAATACTGGCCCTAAAACAAGTAACAAGGGTTAAGGAGCTGGTAATTTTTACCACATCATTACCACCTTCTTAGACCACCTCATCAGACCATATTTAACATGTCGAGTGCAGTGTTCATTGTGGTACTGTTTCCAATAGGCTGCCTATTGAGATGGCAAGTGGTGATTCCTTGTATGCTGAGGCAATGATTACTGGGAAGAAAAAGGAGGCAGTACTAGCTTGTGCTACCGATGCCTGCAGGATACTGGACTCAAATGGACTGCTTCGAGAGTCTGCACATGGTACATATACATGCCCATGCAAAATGCAGTAGTAGTTAAATGTTGTTCTGCAGAGTTTATATTTAAGACCCGTAGCACAATCACCATGTACAATTGAGGTCGCTCAAGTAAAATTAATTGTATGCGCTAAAATATTTAACCGAATAGAATAAAACTTTGTAGTATAACGTAGAAATGATAACTCTTTAGTTATCAATTGTAAAAATCCGTATTTATTTATTGTAAGTTTGAGATAATCCCGAAAAATAGGGGAAATTTTGCGTAAATACGCGTGTAACGCGTAACACCTCATTTGCATATGTTGACTAAAAAACTTCAATATTTACTTCTAAACTATTTCATTTTCAAAATATACTTATAGTATTTCGAAGATAATCATATGACTGTGTTATACACAAAATTTCAGCTTGTTTTGTTAGGTTTTGAGGAAACCAGTACAAAATATTACGGCCCGCTTGATGCCAAGAACTTATGTAACGCTGTACTCTGTTCATATATTCGCTTGACAAACCAATGCAGCTTGTAAGCGCAAGCAAAGATCCAGAAGCGAGACAGCGGGTCTTAGGAGAGTTCATTATCATCTTTACGGAAATGTAGAATAATAATTCCAGAAAGTTTAAAATCAAAATAGTTACAACCACTTTTATGTTTCGGAAACCTGTTTAATGCGCAATTATTTTGCTCAAAATTGATAATTACATACCTACATTTCAGTCTGTATCTCGGTCGTTGTTACATACTGACCGGCGAAACACTGTATCACGAAGGTTCATTAACTGACCATCAAAGTCCACCTAAAATTCGAAGAGTTCTGTGCAACGAAAGCGAAGAAATCATGAAAAAGCTGTTTCGGAAACATTCTCGCTGTCTTGTATTGTGTTTATAGAAGCGCAGTGATCAAATTACACGCGCAAAATGAATCAAAATCAAACCCAAACGAAGCTACATTTCGCAAAAGTTTGCTTTCTGTTCGTTTATGAACGTGTCCCGGAAGACTGTGTAACCTTCCCTGGTTATCTGCGGGGTGTTTTAATGCATTTCCAGGGGTATAATGAGAAAATCACGGCATCAAATGCCATGCGGCGTGGCGTTGCGTTACTTGATTACACAACTAGACAGAAGCGTGCACGCGTGAGTAGAGCAGAACAATATTTCAAAGACCTTTAAATGAAGAACAAAAAGGAAGTCTCCCCGAATTCTAATGCTGAAAAGATGAGGAAATGGAGGGAACAGAAGATAGCAAAAAAGAAGTCAGCAGACAAGAGATATTACGAACAGAATCGTGTTAATAAAATCGCCCAAGTTCAAGAGCGCAGAAAACCAAAGACGGGACCGAAATGCGTGACACGGAGATCGCGACAGAAAGATCTAAATGTCGATGCACGAAAACAGCTAAGGCGTGAACAAGACACTAACGCTGAAGAGAAGAGGGAAAAGAAACGCCAGCAAACAAGAGAAAGAGTTAAACGTCTGAGAGAGAAAAGAAGAGAAGAATTATTGCGACAGGAGCCTGAAGCGGAAAATTCCGAACATTCCGAAGGAAGTACGTCCGCTGCCACACCTGCGTTTAAAAGTAGAATGGCGAAGTCTCGCGCATTAAAGAAATCTGTCAAGGCCCTTCCTAAAACTTTTAGAGTCGATCTCCTCCAGCCCGCGCACAAGAAAAATTCTAACAAAAAAGGGGCTAGTGAAATCTCCTGAGGAAATTGAAGAAACGTCAGCACTCAGAGCTCTCGCTGCAGATATCTCCGAAGGTGCAAAGCACGTAAAGAAAAGTGGTTCGAAAGAAACCAGGGCTGCTTATTCGGCTTTGAAAACTTTAGCTTTCGGTGAAAATGTAAGGAAGTGCAAAGCAAAAAAATCGCTTTCCAAATTAGTAAACGTTGGTCGGAGAAGTATTAGCAAAGCAGTCAAGGAAAGACGGAAAATTCTATCAGGGGAAAGAAAAAGCTGGCTGTATCTGGAGAGGAAAACAAGAAGAGATGCAATCAGCCAAGAAGTAAAGGAGCTTGTTTTCAACTATTGGACATATGACGCCAGCCGTCCAACTGGAGACAAAAAGGACATCATTCGTAAGAGAGTCGCAAAGAAAGAGTACCTAGAGCACGCAAAACACGTGCTCGAAAAAAACACAAACAGACGCCTACTTGGACTTTACCGCTCAGTACCCTGATGTAAAAATCCATCAGCGAAAATTTGAGTCTTTGAAGCCGTTTTTTATCCGAGCTGCAAGAGAGAAAGACAGAAGGTCTTGTCTGTGCAGAAAACACATGGAAGCCCAGATAGTTTTCAAAGATTGCATGAAATTTCGTAAGGCATTATGCAAAAAACACGGCTTTGCTGATGTAGTCATTCCCGCACGCCTAACAGAAGCGGCCGATTTAACTTTGTGCGAGAAGGCAACTGCAGATCAGGAATATCACAAGTTGAAGTGCTTGAAACGCGAATGTGGGCAGTGTGGCGTCGAGAAGTTTACCTTTCTACCAGAGGAGCTTTCAGACGATACAGACGAACAGGTGATTTGGAAGCACTATGCTTATGTTGCAACAGGAAAATTTCTTTCAAACGGGCAAGAAAAAAAGAAGATTGCGTTAATAACAAAACAAACCAAGCCCAAAGAACTGTTCCTATTTTTTCGTAGTCTTCTACAAGAATATCCTCACCATTCGTTTATGGCTCGATGGCAGCGGGATCAAATGGACAGTTTGATTGACAACATCCCGTTGAACGAACGAAGCGGTGGGAATGGCTCGCAGGGTATTTTTTTATGTCCCAACGACTGGCGAGGGGGCCGTCAACCGAAAACGACGAGACAGAACCTTCAAGGAGCTCAAGGGAATCCGGAAGCTGCACTGTGTGAGGACAACACCAGAGCAAGGAAGAATCTTCGTCAGGGATCGCACATGCTACTGCATTGGCTGCATCTCTGGCGAAGAGGAAACTTGTTGCAACAGAGAGTGGATGGACGAGTGGAGGGAAATAAAGATTGAGCGGGAGTCATCTGTTGCTACAACAAGGCAAGCTGTGGAAGAAACCGAAGCGTCCCTTGGTGACACTGCTGTAAGAATTGCAGACATGGCCGCTAAGGACAGCGTGGTTGCAATTGCAGCAGGAGATGACCCTGACTACGAGTATTATTTACTCAAAGTAACCAGTGACGGCCTTGTAGATCTTGATCAAGCCATCACAGATGATTATGGCTGTAGCTTCCCAAGGGGATCTACTGTTCTGAAGGGCAACTTCTTTATCAGGGAAAACATAATTGACATGACTTATAAGCTTGACCTAAAAAAGACTGCCTTCGTACTAGCTGGCACTGTTAGACAAGTGTGCGGGGAATTAAAGAGGAAACGAAATCAAGTGTATCAAGTCCCTTTAGCTGTAAATGAGGACATTATTGCGTCTCTGTAAGATCTGAATGTAGTGTATTTAACTTTGTTTCGCTTTTTTCCATTGGAATTATACATTAAAAGTCACTTTAAATCAAAAGAGAAAAATGTGCCACGCCCGAAATGCATGATGGGTAATCTATAAATAAGCTGTAAATATCTAATAAATATCACAAACTCCGAAAAATATATTAAAATGAGTTATCCAGTTGATGTGTGATCATTAATTCTACTTTGGTGCTAGTTGGCAGATTTTCTTGAAAAAAGCCTATGTTACACACATGTACATGGTGATTGTGCTACAGGTCTTAAGCACTGTTAGTGACAGTCAGCAGTTGGTGAAGAAACATGGCATGCTTTTGTGAGCTCCATCAACTAAGTGTCTCATGACTGAATTATTTTATATATATTTCAATGCTTCTCCATTTATTTCTCATTCCTTTTTGGTGTTTTTTCATCATGGGTGGTAATGACGGTGATGGTATTGATAAAGGGTTAGTTTTTTTTTTCGCCAATTACTTTTCAAATTCATATCTTTGAAAAAATTACGATAAGCATAGAGTTTTATTCATGCTGAAGTTCATGTGATTTACTTTCTTCTGTTTGCATTATCTTGTTAACGTAAACTTTGGGGTTTCACATTGTGTTTTTACCGAGAATGGTCAAATTGTAGCAGACTGCAGGCATTTAATTGTTTTTGTAATTAAGGCTAGTGTTTTGTGCTGTTGTCCTAAACATTGCCATGATGCTTGCTTATCAAAAGCTGTCTAATATCAGAGAAGAAACTTCTATTACCATGTATATTACTTCTTTGACTCTTATTGATAATAATTATTATTAATCTAGAACATTTTGTCTCTTGTTCTCCTCATACATTATCCAATTCCCTAAAGATTAATTTAAACGAAGTTATGTAACAGTTTTATATACAGATGCACCTATACATTATACCAACCTCTATTATAATACAATATTTATGCTTGTCTGACTGCCTCAGGTTTGTTTAGCCCTGTGGTTATTCCAGGTAGCCAATACCTTAATACCTCCCCTCACAGGTCCTTCTGCCATTGTCATGTAAAGTGATAAAACTGCATGAAAACAAGGGGAACAGTGACTCGAGTGATGCTATAAAGACAGTCAAAGTACATGTACTGTAGATAGAAATATTGCATGTTTGTACAACCAATGTCTTGATTTGTTTTAAAGATAATTCCGTTGTTTGTTTCATATTATTTTGCAGACGAGTCACCCGTTTGCATCATTTTCATAACCACGTTACATGAAATATTCAAAACGGCAGAGGGACCTGTGAGTGGTGCAACTATTGGTTAAATTAGTCATTTCAATTAATTGTTAATACAATACATACTGTGTAAAAAGGTACAATAAAGTTGTGATTGTTTTGTTGTTAAGTACAGTTGTGTAGTTATTAACCTAATTGAAGTAATATCTGATAATAGGCTATCAAAATTACATCTATTTTTTTTTTCATGTTCATGATTGTGTATTACCATAATCTGGTTTAAAGGTGTTTGTCCTAGTTAAATTGTTGTTTACTTTCGATCCCCTGTGATCAGTCTTTCTTGTTATTGTATTTTAGAAAGCAAGAAACACAAAGAGAAGAACTGGGAGGAAAATGACTTTTATGACAGTGATGAGGATACTTTCCTTGACAGAACAGGGTCAAGTATGTACAATTCACTATATGTACAGTACTAAGGGATGGACCATTATATTTTTAGGGGGGGTGGGCGGGGGGGGGGGGATCGGGCAATTTTTTCTGGATCAATTTTTTTTGTATGACTGAAAGTTCTGCACAGATTTCTTTTTCACACCGTTTGCTGGCACAATATTTTTTTAAATCAGTTTGTTGTGCACAATATTTTTTTTTTTTCAAATCCTGTGATCAATTTTTTTTGGGGGTATTTGCCCAACCCCCCCTCAAAAATATAATGGTCCATCCCTAAGTAATACGTACTGCCTCACTGGTTAGCTCAGTTGGTAGAGCACGGTCTAGAGTGCAGGAGGTTGGTAGTTTGAATCCCAGCCATGTCCTTGGGCAGGGACGTATAAGTCGTTGGCCTTGTCTCCTTCCTCTTCTAATCTATGCATTCCAAGGAGGACGTGAAATTAAAGAACCTATTGTGTTATATCGAGAAAAAGCAGGGGATTGTCTCCCAACACAATAGCCAGGTATTCTGAGGTACTAACAATCACTAATGATTGTAAACTACATGGCAGCACATTGCGCCGCAATAGCAGTCTGTATCACAAAAATAACTTTGTGAAGCGCATTTGAATATGTTCATATAGAATTTGTGCTATATAAAAGAATGCCTTTACGTTAAATGCAGAAGCATCGTGACCTCCCATTTTCACGAGACAGAAATAATAATGTAACTCTGTCTGTGGATTCAAAGTTCTGTGGAACCACTATTCAGTTTTTGTCAAAATGAATAATATTATTATTTGGCAGTGATATTCTGTAACATTTTCTCACAAAGTTTTGAATCTGCTGACTGTGTTTATCTTCACCCTGAAGTCATGTTTGTGTTCTTGGCTCACTGTACTATAATCTATATGTCATTGTCAGTGTACCATTATAATATTCTTCACCTTTGTTGTCCTGTTTCGAGTCAAGGGCAAGCCAAACTACTGGTATATGTAAATGTCTAAAACGTGGGTGGCACTTTGCACCAAACTTCTGGCGCTTTGTGGCAGCCGTGAGTCAATTAGCCATAGATGCTGTAAAGTGTTTATATTAGATATTAATTACAATAGAACCATTTATATGAGAGGAACTTACCTGCAGCTTACCTAAGCCACTTATGTTTGCAACTAACTTAAGCCATGGCTTAATAATATTCAGCCCTCATATAAATAGCACATTTTTGTGAACTTTGTGGCCGCTATAATATAAGCTGTGGTGTAGATATGTTGCAGCTAACTTCCTCTTATCTAAATGGCCCTAATAAGCACTGCCAATGTTCATGTATTATTCCTCCAAAGTGCATCTTAATCACTTGTCTATTTACAAAATTAATGTAATTTTAGGGTTGTCAATAGAAATTGAAACAAGAGGCTAGTACTACGAAATATTTTACAGGCAGTTACAAGTTAGAATACCACACATGAAGGGAAATTTGTGAAAAAGAGTTGTTTGGTGTCATCTGCATAAAACTTGACAGTAGATGTTATGTTGGCAGATATACACCTTATTCCAAAATGGCAAATCTTGTTTGAGTAGTATAGAGAGCAGCAAATAAGATTTTAATGCTACCACATTAAAGAGTACATGTACGCCAAGATTAGCAATACTCTGAATGTTAGGGGTAGTAGTATATACGAGGGGGGTTCTGGCACAGCCCGTAGCTGCTACCGGTGCAGTTCTGGCGCAGCCCTCCTGGCGCAGTCCTGGCGCAGTCCTGGCGCAGTCCTGGCACAGCCATGGTGCAGCCCTGGCGCAGCCCTCCTGGTGTAGCTCTGGTGCAGCCCTGGCGCAACCCGTACGTACAGCCGTCTGGTCATCCAGGGACGCCCCAGGGCCCAGCCCCAGCCCCTGTGGGACCCAGCTCCCGGGACGGACCAGAGCCCAACAAGATGCCGAAAACTTGGCAGCTCTCGACAGCTATTTGAACAAATGTGCCCTGAGTAACATATCGCAGGATGGTTGTGCGTGCAAACAACCGCTGTGTGTGGTTGACAGTAGGCAAAACCACGCTCTGTTACAAGCCTTGTGTGTTTGAGCACCAACACGCAACCCATAGACGAACGCAACCCATAGCAGGGACACACAAGCACGCAGACCCCCATAGACAAACACAACCCATAGCAGGACGCACCACCATAGACAAACGCAACCTATATACAAACGCAACCCATAGCAGGGCACACAAGCACGCAGACCACCATAGACAAACGCAACCCATAGACAAATGCCGACATGCCAACGCAACACACCTGTGTGACGTGCTTGCACCAGTTCCAGAGAAAAGCTGAGCTAGACCGCCACGCGAAAAGATGAACCCCGTGCCGGCCGCCAACACACACATGCCCGACTGTGGGAAAGGCTATGCGAGCTACCAAACTTTGTGGCGACACAGCAAAACATGCCAGCCTAGCCCAGATACCGGAGCGCCTGCCAACGAAATCGGCGGGGCCCTGCCCAACAAAGAAGCCCGAGAGGAGCTGCCGCCAGGGCCGGCCAACACCCGCACCAAAAAGGCCGACTGCGACAATATAGCAGGAGAGC
Source organism: Actinernus sp. WN-2022 (assembly GCA_030867875.1). Classification (NCBI taxonomy): domain Eukaryota; kingdom Metazoa; phylum Cnidaria; class Anthozoa; order Actiniaria; family Actinernidae; genus Actinernus; species Actinernus sp. WN-2022. The sequence goes on from JAOWCC010001589.1 coordinate 79,377,620, forward strand.
TGCGGAAATCCCGGGTCGAAAACAAACATCTGCGGGCGACCCTGGAGGAAAGCCAGCAACAACGCAAAGCAGATACAGCCCACCTTGCCGAGCTAGAGGCCAAATACGACAACCTCGCGGAACTACAGCGCGCAACAATTAGAAAACTACCGAGGTGGACAGGGTAGACCAACATACCGCAGCCGCCCTCCAAGAGGCCCAAACCGAAGTAGAGCAAGCACGAGCCGAAGCAAAACAAGCCCGGGAGCAAGCATGAGCCGAAGCAGCCAACGCCGAAGCCCCCCAAAAGGGAACAAGCACGCAAGAAGAGGAGGTAGGCTCGCCCCGATACCTTTTTGGGGTTGCCCAAAACATCCATTTGGACAAATAGTAGCCCAAGACATACAGATCTACCGAAGCTACACCCAGCACGCTAGAGCTACCACGATGGCAGTACAAGCAACTTTCCAAAGCATGGGTCTGCAGGCCGAGAAAGCCGTGGCCGCCCACCTTCTCCTAGAGAACACGCACAAAAGTAATCTTGTGCCAGACATCGCCCGGGTCGACTATCTTCCTGGCAACCTGGGCCGCATCCACCTGCACCCTCTCGAAGGGCTTCCAACGTTCATTGACGACGTATACGTATTCGGCTACCTGCGCTGCGAAGACTACGTAGCCCGTGGTGGGCACCTCCTGTACAACAGGAGAGGACAGCGGCGCAAAAAAAAACATTGTCGTGCGGATATCGACCGCCGTGTGCGAGAGCATGGGGAAGGCCCCCGACGGCACCAGCCGCGGCCACATACAGACCAACATTGTCCACACTCTCGCAAACCGAAAGAACACCGAAGGTAGTGCTATCCGGGAGACGGTCGCCCGGATCGAGTTTGACACCAACAACAGGGCGCAGAGGAATTGGGGTCGAGCCGGCTGGCCTCTTTGTGGCAAAGGTGGCAGTGTCCGAGATTCCTATGGACGAGCTCCAAACCTCTCTGCCAGCCTTTGAATGCCAGCTTCTGGCCCATGGCTACGGTCTCTACTCCATCGACTACACGCGAGACTTCTCTGGGCTCCTCGACCGGGAGACGATAGTGAAGCACCTCTGTGCGTTCGAAGGGTTCCGTGAGCAAGGCGACCTAGCTGCCGCCATGCGCAACGATAACCCCACGATCCTGGCCAACACCGACAGCGTGGGGAAGCACGTCTGTACCTGGGTGCGCACGAGCGAAGCCGGCTACACAGTCCGTACGAAGCTCTACAACAAGGTTGTGTCGAACTTTGAGGCGGGCAAGGTCCGCGAGCCCATTGGCGGGCACTTGGCCGACTATGCCGACTGCCCGAACCAGCACTTGCGCCGCACCTTTTACCACCCAGACGTCCAGGCCCGCGGATGTACCCATATCGAGGTCTCTCTGTATGCCTGCCGCGGGCGGGACCTCTCGACCGACACCGCTGCCAAGGTAGTGGAAGAGGCCTTGGCCCTGGTTTCGCCCACAGACCTGTCGTAAGAAGAAGGCTTGTTTGTGGTCCAGCCGCCCCCCAAGCAGTGGGAGAACCTGGCCGCCTGCCTCGACCGGTTATCGAGATTTCAATAATTATATAGAGTTTTGTATGGGTTTGAGCCAGTTATACCTACTAGTCTCATTTTCATGATTTACACTGTATTTAAATGTCAATAACTTTGCAACGATGAAAAACCAAACTCTCAAACTGTTCAGTATTACTTACTTTTGCATGCTTTAATAAAGATGGCATTCACTTTGCCTAATATCCTAAGTTTTTTGGGCATTATGCAAATAAGAGCAGCCATATTGGAATAAGGTGTATGTTGTTGGCCCAAGTATTTTTCTGTGAGGTACACCAGACTTAACATATGACCAAGTTGAGTGGGTACCATGCACAACTACATGCTGCTGATGGTTGGTGAGGAAGTTTCTGAACCAAAGAAACAGAGAGCCATCAATACGGTGGCGCTCAAGCTTGAAAAGTAATTGCTCAATTGGGGCACATTGTTGAAAGCTTTAGAGAAGTCTAATAGAACCACATTGGTTGGCTTTGAGTTGTTTCGTGACTTTGCTCAGTCATTATGTAACATGATAATAATTGTGCAAGAGTGGACTTACCTTTTAGATATACAAATTAGTTTGGATTGAAAACATTTAGCTCCAACCAAAAGTTCACCATGGCTTCTAACAATCTAATGATCTAACAAGCAATGATATATTTTTGTTTGTTTCAAGTTGAAAAGAAAAGAGTAAAAAGAATGAAACTTGCTGGCAAAACAGCAGAGTCAGTAGAGACATTTGAAACCCTGGTAAGTCATATGCTATATATACATGTATGTTGTGGTTCAATTTTATATTTGGTTCAATTTTTTAAACTAGTTCTTTTTTTTAATCTGGTGCAAATTTGTCAGAAGCCTCAAATTAACTTAATTTGCCTGCAAAATATTATAGCCAACAATTTGCTCTTTCTCAGCCAGCAAAAATTGCTGGAAGCCAGTAGTGCTTAGCAACAATTGACACTGAACTTTACTGATTTTTTTATGTTGATCACATAAGAATGGTCTTGTTTTTGTCTTTTCTAAGAATTCCAGGTTACAGAACGTTGTGGATAATATAAAATCCCTTGAAGAAAAGTTACAGCAGGCCATGCAAGGTAACAGAACTGATATTTGTATAATTTGTACAACCTTACAATTGTGCAATGTCTGATGCATGTATTCCAGTGTTGTCCCAGACATTTTTTCGAGAGTGGTGAACATTGTCATTAATATTCAAATGGTTTGCTGTGATTATGTGTCCCCACAAAGAAAATAGTGCATCCCAGGAACTAAAAGACTTAAAAGAAAACCCTAAAGGAGTCCCGGGGGGGGGGGGGGGGGGGGGGGGACCCCCTGTTGAATGTTGTCCATACCCAGCATGGAATTGGAGGCAGATACACATGTAGATAATAATGTGATGGAGAGAAAAATACCTTGTTAAGAATGGCATGGTTCACAATCGCTTGATATACTTTATGCAATTAACAATACTGGTGATTAGATTAAAGGAGGTACAGTATACTGTAACAACTGATTATGAGTGCAGATTTTGTGTTTGCTTGTGAGTGGGAATGGTTATGCACCTATCAATGTTAAGCCTGAGGGGGAGGGGAGGCAAGGGGTGGGGATTTGACAGGCAGGGCTACCCCGAGGGTGGGGATTTTGACATATGCTGCCTGCCCAGGGTGGGGTTACATGTATTTATAGGAAACAAGGAAGACAGGACAGATATTTGATATTTTTGACCAAACGTGTTGACCAGAGGGTGGGGAACTTGACATTTTTTTGGGTGAGAAAATGTCAAATCCCCACCCCCCCCCCCCCCCCCCCCCATTATTTGAGCCATTTATCAGCACATCAAAATTGGTAACAATCAAAGAAAAAATTAAGTCCAAAACAAATGCGTTTTTCTACAGTTTGGAGTCAACCGATTGCTGTTTGCAGCTCTGGCTTTTAATTAAGTCATACATCCCTTGAAATAGTATTGCAACATAATATTTCCAGCATGTAGATTTGATACAAATATAGCCAGTTTTGGTTTGTTTAGTAGTGAAAGGGTTATGCAGTTTCTATAATTATTCAAAGTATTTCAAGATTGAACAGAGCAAAAGAACACCAGAGAACCTAGCTCTGGTGAGAACATACTACTCCCCATTATATATCTTAGTATTGACTATTTATGAGTAAGATGTGTACATTTACCATTAGAACTTGTCTTTAAAATGTGTATTTATGTTTACTGTATATTTCAACATGTACATGTAGCTCTGAAGTGTAATAAAGATGGTGGCGACTCCCTTGATTCCTATATGAGCTCTATTGGGACGACCATGGACAAGAATGTCAGGATGCAGATAAGGAGAAAGATATTTGATCTTAAGAAGGTGGGTTCATTTATTACTGTGACTAATACAAGCATGCACAATATTTTTCCACTCCTGTTTTATAATTATTTTTGGTGCCTGTCAATACATCTTTTAATTCAAATTCAGGAAGCTAGAGTACTCTTGAAACTGCCTCTGCCAGTATATTTGGCTTCCATTTTAAGAGGGTCCACAATAGGGTCCTCAGATCCCGCTTTCCCACCTCATTTTTTCTCTTAATCCCACCATCCCACCCTTCTTTAGACTTCTTTACGTTGAAATCCCGATCCCACCTTTATTTTTTTAACTACAATTTTGTTTCTGCATTAATTATTACAATAATGATAACATGAAATACCCACCTTCATTAAAATCCGGATAGCTGCCAAGTAAACAGACTAAACACGATTTGATGATGTTTCTGACCCTTGGACGAACACGCAAAGTCACACAAACGGTACGCGACATGCTGTTGACATATGGAAGACGAAGATTGTTCGTTTTGAAGAGTTAATCTGCATTAAACACACGGTCACGTGGAAATTATAATCCGTATCCTGCTTCCCGCCCCCTCAAAAACATGAAATCCCGCTTCCCGCTCGTACCTGAAATCCCGCGTCCCACTCCTGTTTTTATCTCGCATCCCGAATCCCACCCTCAAAATAAGCCCGATCCCGCCATCCCGCCAAACCTATTGTGGACCCTCTTAAATTTGATGACATTTGATAACATTTATTTGAAAATAACCCATGAAAACAAAACTCCTGTTCCTCATGGCCATCAGATTTTCGTATTTATACAAACGTGCGATCGTGTTAGCTTGGGATTGATTCTTTAATGAACAATGGAAATCATACTTACCAGGTTAGTAAACTCTCATCATAAATATTTAGGTTTACATTATGTAGCTTTAAAGTAGTTTTGTTGCTTTTATACTTCATACTTTTATTCATCTTTCCTTAAAAAGGCTTTTCAAAGACAAAAAATCTCACATACCAACAAGTCATGTACATAAAATTAGAAACATGGGGTGTTTACCTTAATTTGTTTTCTTTCAGTTTGGGTAGGAAACTGGTGGCACACATGCATTAGCTGGACTCATCAAAAGTGCATTGCGTGTCATTTTTCCATGCAGTGCTTCCTATGCATGCACCCACTACCTGAGAGCCTGGAACAGGCTAATTGTTTTTTTTAAATGTAAAATCTAAAACTTTATTTGTCAGGAGAAACAAGGCCTAGCAAAGCTTGTCAACATATCAAGACCTGCATCCCTTCCTGAACTTACAAGGTATAAACAGATTGTCATATCAGCTTGTACTGTATAATTGAAGGGCTGTGCGTAGAAAGGGCATACACTGCAGGTGTCTATTTCATATCTCGAAATATTAACTTTGCCTTAAGATGTAATGATCAGGCAACGATAAATTACACAAACAAATTTTATAATGATAGGCAAGTAGTTCCTGTAAAATCTAGTGTTGGTTAGATTTTATAACAGATTTAAAGTTGTTTGCTTGCAAAGGATTGTGGGTAAAAGTACAAGCTGCCATCTTTTGCGGTATGGTGGATTCAGATTATAACAAAAATAAAACATTGCGCCAGCATTTTCAAGTTTTAAGCTGGGTTTTTGATATAATTTGGCCTTAAGTTGTAATGATCTACATCATGTACATGTACATGTAGGCTCACTAGCTTAATTGGTCTACCGTCATCAATAAGTATAACCTACATGTATATAGTGTTCAAAGATTTTTTGTATATAGTCAGAAAATTCTAGATAATTTTATCATATGACTGAAAAACAAAAAATCCTGCTCATTAACATGTAGCCTCTTCTACTACTTTTAGTTACGGTAACGTTTATTGTTTATGAAATAAAATAACCATACTTTTAAACGGGCATTCTCAACCCTGATCCCTAGCAAGCCTCTGTTATTGATTACATCTGCAGTTTCATTATGCCATCATTGTTCTGTGAGCTTGCTTGTTATACTGCTATTGTTCTGTGAGACTGCTACATGTAGCTATTCAAAACACTTGAATCTATATTTTCTGTGAAGGAGAAAATGATGTACTAGGCATACAAAGGATCATGATTGAGTGGTTCTTAAATTATTTACAGGACATCACAAACAAATTCCAAGGTACCAGAAATAAAAAACGAAGGCAGTGTGTCTCCTGTTAAGAGCCATTGTACATCCACTGAGCACCTACCTACACCAACAGTAGACCAATCTACAGACTACAGACACGAGGTAGAATCTGAGGGAAACATTCATAGTCAGGCAGCTGGTAATACTGACGTTCACCAAGAACCCAAGCATGAAGACTTAAGACAACACTGTCACGATTCAATCACTTCTGATGTACAGGAAGAGTCAAGCTCAGAAAAAATAAAATCAGATAAAAATACGGGTTTTGCAATGCCAGCACTACCAGCCTTTAAGAAACAGAGATTAAAGGCTACACCTGTAGGTAGCATTAGTCATGTCTTGGAGGAAATTCACGGCAAAGGACAGACAGGTGGAGGAGAACAATGTCCACCACAAAAAAGGGAGAGTAAACCAGTGTCTCATTCAAAGAAAGAAAGCAGTGATAATGAAAAGGTATTTCTATCAATTTTTCCCAGCTACACATGTACATGTACATGCATTACAGCAATTTTCAACATTACGCAGACTGAGAACTCAAAGATCGACCAACATTTTGTGTTTTTCACTATATGACGACCACTGACTATTTACAAGCAATGCCAATGGCTGTGGAAAGTATTTCAACATCATTTATTCCTGTGGGAAACTTAATAGGATCAGAGAGCTTCACACAGCCATCATTCATAAATATTTAGTGGCTGTCATAGTTATGATTGACAGCAGTGTAAAATGTACTTGGTCTTCCTTTGAGTTCTCAGTCTGCGTAATAATGAAAATCACAAGTCCAAACTTAGAAACGGTTTCTGGAAAAAAAGATCTACATTATTTTTTATGGTTTATTTGCAGTAGATGCAGTTACCAAGTTGTTGATGTACAGCATTTGTGTCATATTATATCCTGCTATTTCAGGATTAGATTTTATGGGGTTTCTAGAGGATAATGATTATTTCTTTTGCGAGTGGTGACACTAGTAATATAATTATAAAGAACTAAATAAATATGAGCATTTTAATACAACATCTTTACAATAATTCAACTCAATCAACTCAACTCAGTCACAGCTGTCATCCTCTCTACCCATGAATTCAGGAGCCCTTCACGGGTGAATACTAGGTCCTCTTCTGTTCATTGTCTTCATCAACGACCTTCCACTTCACGTTTCCAACAGCAGCGTGGAAGTCTATGCTGATGGCACTACTCAGTTAGCAACAGGTCCAAACTTAGAGAAGGTTCAAGCCACTCTAACGGCTGAGTTGAAGCCAATAACAAAGTGGGCCTGGCAGTGAGAATAAAAATATTAATGGTACTCAACTGCAACAAAACCAAATCAATGATAATTTGCAGCAAACCGAAATGGCGTAACCTAATGAAGGAAAACAAAAACCTGCTTGTAGCCATCAATGACAATACTACAATTGAATCAGTTACAAACGCAAAATTACTTGGGATCTATCTCAACACTAGCCTTTCTTGGGACACCCACATCATGTACGTTAAGGGCAAGATCTCCAAGAGACTCTGCCTCTTCAGAAGAATAAAACAGTTTCTAACACCAAAAGCAAGAATACTATACTACAGCACACTTGTCCAGCCCATGATGGACTATGGATCAACAATTTTGGGAACAACTTCTCGAGTGAATTGTGAAGTTATGGTCCACCTACAGAAAAGAGCAGCTCGGATAATTTTAGATGCCCCATGGGATACCCCTTCTTCAACGCTCTTTAAGGACTTGAACATAATTCCTTTCCCTGAACAAGTAAAACGCCTCAAACTAATGCTGTCGTATAAGACCTTCAATGGTAAAACGCCTGAATACATGTACGTCCGAAATAAATTCAAATTGCTGAAAGACACACACTTGCTTAACACAAGGAACGCTGCCCATAACTTTATGCTTCCAAAGGTTAAGCAAACCTTTGGCAAGAAAACTTTCAGTTTTAGAGCTGCTTCTCTATGGAACAAACTACCAACTGAGCTAAAACAAGCAGCCTCAAGAGATTCATTCTCATTCATTCCAAGTTGAACGCATACTATGCAGGTTAACCTCACTGCTTCCAATGATTATTGTAATTATAAATTAACTGTCTTTATTAGTGCTTAGTTGTTACTGTTATTAATCATCTATTTATTTATTTTCTTTATGTTCAGGGCCACATGTATATTATTTGTACGATATTAAGTGCTTACCCTCAATAAATAAAGCAATATTATTATTATTATTATTATCACAATGGTGGCAAAATGACCTTTCAGTTATTTTGAAAAAGAGCCAGGAGTGAGAGCCGACTGTGGAAAACCTGTATGTGCTCTGATTGGTCAGAAAAACATTCTCAAAATGTAGTTTTCCTAAAGTGCATAATAATATAAAAAATTATATAATCACTAACCAGTTGTCATTGACTTAAAGCTTAATCTGGTAAACAAGAAAGCAGCAACTTGGAAATAAAATGTCATAAGATGTCATGGGCCAGCAGTAATTGGCCACTCACTGTTGCAGTTCCCCTGCCAACTGAATGTATTTGTTGGTTTATGTGTTTGATTTTCCTTTGTATTCTCATTCTATATATTGCTATTGATGAAGCTAATAAAATAAAAAAATGAAAAAAAGATTTGTTTAAGGAGTCATCTAAAAATTATGCTTTTTTTTCTTCCAAGGATAAAGATCAGGAACCTCCCGAGAAGAAAAAGAAAAAGAAACAAACCTATGGTGCTCCAACAGAGTGGGAAGCTGAGAGTGACCCAACATTCTCATCATGGCTACCCCCAAGTGGTTAGTTTGTTCAAATGATTGGCTACTATTGCTGTTAAGTAATCTTTCATATAATTTTTATATATATTTTCAAGTCGCCTACCCTCAAGGCCTTCTGAAAATATTTTCAGTAACACCATCACATAATTTTAGATATGTTACTGATATATACATTTTTTTAATTTTTTATTTTTTTTTATTTAAACATATAATGAAGTGTTTACCCCAAAAGTACAATTAAATGACTTATCTAGGGGGTTCACACTAAATATTGTACATTCTTTTTTACGCAAACAGACACACACACAAAAACAAAAAAAAACACCACAATTAATAATAAAATAAAGTAATTAAACATAAGTCACAGAGAAACGATTTGTAGATAAAATAAAGCTTTGAACTTTGCCAAAAAAAACGACAATATATATCAAAATCAAAATCTTTAACGCCGTTCAGAATAAACTCCATTTTTTTCTTGTCGCTGCTCTGTGACCATTTCTCACCCAGTAACTGTGCAGCAGAGGCAAAAAAGGAAGTTCGTTGGGCAGCGTAACGGGGACAAAATATAAAATAATGCTTAGGTGTTTCTTTAGCTAGTCCACATTCACATCTGGGAGAGTCACAGCAATTGATTTTGAAAAGATAACTATTCAGGGCACAAAAACCAAGCCTGAGGCGAGTATGAAAAATTGATGCTAGTCTCGAATAGGAATAATCAAGTAACTTATTATAATTAAAAGGAAAAATCACAGATCGCAAATTAAATTTGAAAGAAGAAAGCGAAATTGAATTCCTTACATCCAAACTTAGTGAATTCCAAGACGTGATTGTGGAAGGCAAGAAAGACTGCTGAAACTTAACGGTTCTACAAGGAATAATTGAAAAATCTTCACTTGATCTTAGGTTAAAATGTACACGTTCACCCACAGTATTGGGTAGTAGCTCTCGTAAGTATATGGGAACTAATCCATTTACAATTTTATAAAAATGTATTAACTTATGCATTTTCCTCCTTACACTTAAACTCTCCCAAGTAAGCTCTTTTCTCAAGCTTGTAGCACTTGTACCCTTAATTGCTTGTACCCTTAATTGCTGCTTGCAAATCTTCTCCAACCATGTATTTTCAAATCACACAATCACGGCTAACGCTTCTAATTGCAATTTAAAGAACTTACCCATAATGCACCCAATATAGTGAGTCTGCAGGTTTCAATGGGGTTTCAAAATATGCATGAAATTTCAAATGCCAAGGCAGCAGCCCAAGGCATTTTAAGTTCTCATGAGGATTGTGAAACCCTGTTGAATCCTGTAATGAGTATATCAAAGGTAATAGTTTACAATTGGGTACCAAAATTTGTTGTCTGTAGATTGCTGGCTGACAGCTTTAGGAAATCCACTGACAAACTACTGACAACTTAGATCCTCTAACTTGAGATCTTCCAAAAATGCAAGTTCAACTTAAATCCTCTTCTTGTATAATTCCAAATTTATTTTCGGACCCTACATCGCCTACTACTAATGAATTATTACATGCTTGCTTGTGTTTATTTTTCATGTTTGCATTGTGCAAACTAAAAAGTCAGGAGGGTTTGGAATTCTGCAGGGAAAAGGTGGGGTGAGGGATGAACAAAAAAAAAGCATTTATTTTAGGTTTCAACGTTTTTGTTGTGTTCCTCACTAGGTGGCTGGCCACAAGTCAAGTGTGATTATTTTCCATGCATGCACATGTCATACATTACATCAGATTAATTATCATAATACTATATGTATATAGCTTCAGGCTTGAATGTTTTGCTTGCACGTTTATTAGTAGTAAATGTTGTTTTCTTTGATTTAATTAGAAGGATTTATGTTGAAAAAATAGTGTGACAATTTTGCACAGCAGTCAACATCCATTGTTAATACATGAAAATACAGATTGTTAACAATATGTAACTGCATGCATGCAGCTCTCGTGGGAGTACATGTCCAATTTAATTAAATCAGATATTTTCGACCTTGCATGAAATTTGGGTGATATACCGGTATATTGCATAACATTAGAGTTTGGTGTGATAGTTTGCATTACAGACATGTACAGTGTGCAGTGATTGGGCCAGAAATTGAGCCAGAAGGGACAATTTGGCCCTTTTGCAAGTGATCTGGCATTTCATTTCCTTTGGAAGCAGACAAATCAGGACAAGTTGACCGTTATCATATTTTTTGAAAGGACAAAATTAATATGTTTTTAAAGTGGGAATGGCGCAATGGTACAGCCACCTATTTTTTGCACACTTAGGGAACAAGCCTCCTATAATGATGAGATATGGTCTGTGTGCATCAAGACAGAAGTTTTACCTTCAGTTGACATTTTAATTTCCACTGGTAGGGGAAGACAGTCAGGAAGACCTCCCTCTGTTGGTACTGAACTGTTTAATAAAACATCAGTTTCTGTATCACTATAACAGACTAGTGTTTAATTAATCAGATAGAGTATTTTCTATATTTTTAGGATTCAAGTAGTTGAACTATATATTCACTGAGAGTATATTAATTATTTTGACGTAGTTTTAACGGCATGCGTTTCTTTCGTTAAATCTCTCTTTAATTTAAGATTCAAGTAGGTAGAGTACATACTTGACTGTACTATTGTGGCCGAATAATTTCATTGTTCCGAATAATTTCATTGCACAAGTATCTGCACCTACATTATGGAACTGTCTCCCGTTAAATATACGCCAAAGTCCATCCGTTAATGAATTCAAAGCTAAACTAAAACACTACCTTTTTTGACATACCTATAATCTGTACAGAGTAATCAGTCTTGTTTTCAGCTCAATGTAATTTATGCGCAGATATTTATATTTACACTTATTTAGTACATGTAGTTGTCAAGCGCATAGAACATTTATGTATATGCGCTATACAAATGTCATTATTATTATTATTAGTAAAGTATTGAGCGTTTGACTTCAAATCATGTTCTGCTTACTCGTGTGACCGCCACAATGTACAAAGCCAAGCTGCCAACAGATGGCAAATTGGTTAGCAACATGTCAATTTCTACTTAGCAACATGACCAATCATCCATTGCAATGAACACAAAATCAGACACCATTAAACATTGAACCTGAATCTGCAGTACAATGTTATTTTAGTGTAAGCTACAATTGGAGACTTATATAATGAGACCCCCAACCCCAAAAATAAGCATTTTCCTGAATTTTGACTACAGCCATGTCAAACAAAAGGCAGCAGAGTCAAAAAACCCTTCCCCCCATTAAATGTTGCCCATAGAAACAGTGCATCGCTGTACTCACTCCCGCTAAAACAACATTGGCGAGGGGGGGGAGGGGGTGAAGCTGGTAAAATGCGTGTTTTTTTTTCAAATGAATGCCAAGGTCTCATCCTATTTAGTGATGTCTCTGATTGTAGACACCATGCAGAGCCCAACAGGCTTCGATATTAAGAAAAATCTTGATGTTTACCACTATTAGTTCCAAGTTAACTGGAATGATTGATGTACATGTGATGTATTTTCTTTTTCAGACCAAAGTGGTGATGGCCGCACCAAGTTGAATGACAAGTATGGATACTGAAGATCAAGATATGCAATTTAATACTCCTCAGTGCATGTGTGCATGTCCAGTGTATGTGCATGCAGTTAAGCTTGTCTGTAAGTGGAGTGGTGCAGAAATGGTGCAAATGATGGAAATAAAGTCTTAAAAATTGTTCTCCTCCCTACAGATCAATAATTATTGTCAGTGGAAGAATATTATATACAAACCTGATTAATTAAAGGAGCTGTATAACGGTGAGGGACACACCGATTATTTTCATATAATCTGACGACCCTGACGAATAATCTGACAACGGGATGGATGAAATCAAAGTAAATGTGTAAAATTTCTCCTACATTGTACATACTGGTTTTATTTTTGCTACTTGTACATGTAGTATACAAATGTAGCCTGTAATTATAGTTGTTGTTAAACAGCAGAACAAATAACAATCATGCCACATCTTCCCTCTCAATACCAATGAATATAAACCAGTGATGCAAAAGTATAACAGTATTTATAGATGTCATTTTACCATGAGTCTGTCCTCTTATTGATGCACAGATGACATCATAACATGACGAGAACAAAGAATGATGGCATGATAAGCAGCTGAGTGGGGTAATTGTTGCAGTCATGTTTTGATTTCATCTGTGAATCTATAAGAAGACAGACCCATCGCAGAAAGATATCTATGTTTTATCAGAAACATATGGATTGAGTTGAAACATGTAACAGCGGCCCCATGCTCCAGATTATTCAGTGAATAAAAAGTACCATATTTGGAAAATACAGTCTAGTCCAGCATGACAAGCAAATACAATAATATTAGAGAAAAAGGATAAAATGATTTTGTCCAAAATGTAACATCATATGTCCATATGTAATCTAATAACATATGGCTATTAACCAATCACTGTGCACCAGGGTTCGCACAGTCATGAAAAAGTCATGGAATTTGAAAATTGCATTCCAGGCCTGGAAAAGTCATGGAATTTATGAAAATGACATTCATGGAATTTTGGATGTATGCCCAAATTGTTTTTAAGTTGATGATTGGAAAGAAGAAACATTATTTTAAGAATGTACATGAATGAATCTTTATTTGAATATGGATACTCATCAATATGGATACTCATCAATATGGATACTCATCAATGCCAAAAAGGTTGTCCAGCAGAACATAATATAATACTTTAATATCCATTGTTTTGGCCTATTATCTTGGTCTAGACAATAGCCCAAAACAATGGATATTATAGTATTATATTATGTTCTGCTGGACAACCTTTTTGGCATTGACTGTATATATATATATATATATTTATACAATTGCCTTTATTTATACTACAACCACATAACTTTACAAGTGCAATGGTGCAAAACTAAAAACAATATTAAAAATAAAAAAAATAAAAAAAGTTAAAATAATAAATAAATACGAATACGAATACAAAAACATATTACAATTTACACAGTGCAAATTATCCTTCAGTAATTACATTTTCTCGTTTTAGCCAGTCATATATGGGGTGCTATTTCGTTTGGAATTTTTTCATATTTTTGTTTGCTGATGGCAGATTCTCTTTCAATGATTGCTTTTTTTGCTTAAGAGGATAAGGAAGCTTTCAAAACAGAAGGGCGTGTTTCTTATAAATGATGTATACATATGAAACTTTGCAATTATCAATACATGGTTTAGCAATTTGCTATTTTCAATAGGATCAACAAGACCATACAGGATATGTGCGGTGTTTAGGTTTAACGTTTGCAATGTGTTTTTTAACCACCATTTCTTGAAACATTCCCAGAAAGTTTTGGCTTCAACACATTGGGCGACCATATGTTCTGAAGTGTGTCTCTCAACACAGAACGGGCATTGATCGCTGTCTTTTATTTTTACTTTGAAGAGGAAATGATTTGTAGCAAGAATGTTGTGGTTAATCTTGTATTGGAATATGCTTAATTTTATCTCTTTTGTAATAGCGAACGGAAGTGTGTAAATTTCCTTTAACTTATTTTCGGGTACCCCTTGGCTTTTTAATTTCCTTTGAGCGGTTGGTGCTTTGAATTGTTGCTCTATGAGTACTCCGCGAGTCTTTGGCTGTAATATTTTGCGCGTTTGTGAAACATTCAGGTGGATGTGGTGCGGGTACAGGTAAATTAACTGGTAATTCACGCACATTTACTCTCTTATTCGTTTTTATTGCATTTATGAGCCCTATAAACCGTATAAAAGTTGTTTTAATTTTAAATTGGTTTGAAATTCATGATAATTAAGCAGTTTGTGGTTATCATTACACAAATCGTCACAGCTGTAGATCCCTTTTTGTAACTATTCTTTGTAAAATACTGGGCTTCCTCCTATTTTGATTTTACTATTGTTCCAGATTATTTCGCTTTCTATGGAAGCTGTAGGGTGTTGTTTAAACCACTCCGATTTTAAATCCTGCCAATATACCAGAATTTGTTTGTAAACAGTGGAAGCTCTAAAAGCGTTAGATGTTTAACATCGTAGTTGCACTTAAATAGAAAAGCGCCCCCGTATTTTACCAGGGGACTCAAGGGGATTGTTTTCCATGCTGCGACACGTGCGTCTGCCAGCCTCTTTATCCAGCTGATTTTGATTGCTTTTTCAATATCACCAAAATTAATCATACAAAGGCCACCATCTTCTTTACGCCCAATTAAAGTTGACTTTTTTATTTTAGGGGGTTTGTTTTTCCAAATAAATTTGTATGTAACTTCATCCACTTGCTTGGAATATTTTTCTGGTATGGGCAAAACAGATGCATTGTAGACTAGCTTCGATAATCCCAAAGTTTTCACTATGTTTATACGGCCATATAACGTGAGATTTCTTTTTTCCCACACCATGAGACAATTTTTAAGATGTTCAAGTTTATCAAGAAAATTGAGCTTGGTCGTTGCATCTGTATCGTAAGAAAAGTATATCCCTAGCGCCAGAATAGGTTTTTGTGGCCAGTTAAAGTCAAATGGTTTTTCACGCGACCTTCGCGCACTGCCTAACCACATTGCTTCCGTCTTAGAATTGTTTATGGTTAAACCGGAGACACGACTGAAAGAGTTTAAGAGCTCGCTAAGATGTACTACTGACTCTGTGTCCCTTAGAAAACAGCATATTGTGTTAGTTTAATCTCTTCTCCAAATACGTCAATACCTTTTATGTTTTTGTTACTATTAATCGCAAGTGCGAGTACTTCAATCCCTAGAACAAAAAGTAATCCTGAGAGGGGGCATCCTTGTCTTACGCCTCGTTCCAGGTTGAAGAAATCAGAAGCATACCCATTATTTATTATACAGCTTGAAATATCTGTATAAAATGTTTTAACCCAATGTATTAGCTCCGGACCAAAATCAATTTTTTGTAAAACTTTTTGAATGTATGTCCACTCTTGTGTCAAAAGCTTTCCCGTGAAGTCAAGGAACAATGCAATTCCGGACAGATTGTGATTTAAAGTGTGTTCTATTAAGTCGGAAATTAGACGGATGTTTTCCCCTATATAACGGCCTTTGACATAACCAGTTTGATTTGGATTGATTATACTAGGCAGTACCTTTTCTAGTCTGTTAGCGATTACCTTTGTTGCTATTTTGTAGTCCACGTTCAATAGCGAGATGGGTCGCCAGTTTTCAAGAAAACATTTCTGTTTGTTTTTCTTTGGCAGAAGCGTAATGATGCCTCGTCTTTGACTAATAGATAATTTACCTGTACTGAAAGCATTGTTGAAACTGTCTACTATAAGGTGTTTTAAGTCATTCCAGAAAAAGAGGTAAAATTCCGCAGGGAGTCCGTCCGACCCTGGAGTTTTGTTGCTCTTGAACTTTTTTAAGTAATGGTCCAGATACGAACTGTAGTGTCTACGGCAAGGAATGTTAAATGGTGTTAATTTTCTATTCTTTCTCGTAATTTCATTGGTTGATACTTATAAATTCAATAGAAACCCATCGAAATAATGCATTTTCATTCGATATTTTTTTGTGGTTTGAACTTATTTTTGACCAAACTAACTATGGTTTAATTTCGAAGAATATCGTGCGTGGGGAAAGTTCTGAAATTTGCGATTGAAAAATCCTTTGTTTTCTCTATATCCGATTGGCTGGATGGTGGCTTCTCTGCGTTTTCACAAAAAAAAGAGCCAATAGCATAAAAAATACTTTATTTTCGAGATGTAGTTTGGACTGTAGATACCTCCTAAAGCACTTAAGGTATATTCAAGCAAAATCGTATGTGGGGGAGGCTCTGCCGCAGAACAATGGATTCCACTACAGTTCTTATCTGGACCATTACTTAATGCAGATAGGCATTCTTCTATTGTTAACAAACCCTCACAGGATTTCTTTTGTTCGTCAGATATTTTATTATTTGACTCCACATTGTTCAAAAACGCTTCTTGTTCTAGGTTTTCGTTATTGGTTTGGTAGGTATATAATTTCTCATAAAAGGATTTTTGCTCTTTCAAAATCAATGATGGCTCATTGATTATGTCTTCGTTTATCTTAAGCTTGGTAATGTGTTTTCTGTTATAGCTTCTTTTTTCAAGACCGTAGAAATATTTTGAGTTTCTTTCTCCTCCTTCATACCATCTAACCTTACTGCGAAGTATTAATAGTACCTTTTATTCTATCGTCTAAAAGTTTATCTATAGTTTCTTTTTTAGGTGTTCTGCTTTTAACAGAAGCTCTGCGCGCTTGCCTTTGCAATCGGTATTCTCAATACTTTTCTGAAGCTCAGTCAATTGTTGGAAATATTTCTTTTCATCGCTTCTCTTACGCTTTTCTTTTCGTTTGGAATAAGACATGAAAAAATTTGCGATTTCCATTTTCACTAAGTCCCAAAGTAATCCTTTGTCTGAATGCACTGAAGTTGTTTCGTAGTGATTCACTGTATTGCTTATCTTTCAAAAGCTCACAGTTGAATTTCCAGAAACCTGGACCTCTCTTTGACTTATAGTCTTTGCTTTGAATTGCGATGGAAACTGCAGAATGGTCAGAAAACGGGCTAAATAAGATAGAGCAGTCTTCCGTTATTGGGAGAAAATGCGCTGACAAGAGGACATAGTCTAGTCTGCATTGCACTTTGAGACTTTTGTCCCTCCATGTATACATTTGATCATTCGGGTGTTTATCCCTCCAAATATCTATTAACTGAAAGTGCGTCATTAGTTTGCGGATCCTTTCGATAACTAAGTGTTTTGCATCAATGGTCGAAAGCACACAATTGAAATCGCCTGCTATAATCATGTTTTCTTCGGGAAACTGGTTAAGTATTTCTGTCAAGTCATCTAAAAATGTGATCTGGTTTTTTGGCTCATTCGGTAAATAAACATTGCAGAACGTGAAAACTGCCTCGTCAATTGTTGCTTGAACAATAACGTATCTTCCTTTTTTGTCATGGATTGTTTTGTCAAACTTGGGGTTAAACAAGACCATAACGCCTCTGCTATGTTTTGTTCCGTGGCTGTAAAACACGTTTCCACCCCATTCCGATCGCCAATTACATTCCACTTCCATTGAACTATATGTTTCTTGTAAAAAGGCAATTTGTGTGTTTTGTTGATGAAGTTATTTAAATATTTTTCTGCGTTTGATTATATATATATATATACTAGAAGTAATCATAGATTATCAAAGTGCGTTCGACATATTTTTTGAAAGAGAAAGCACCGTGGTAACAGTCTGAAAAGCTGAAAAATTGCTGCAATGATGTGGACAGTGTACGTAATCCTGATCAAAAGTGCTTGTTTTTTAACTAATGTGAAAATTTTGATGTCTTGACTTATATGTTAATATACAAGGGGATGCATCTGGGTATAAAACTGTAATTATCTTTGTGTAACATTAAATCATTGGATGCGATGCTTATGGGGCTATATGTATACATCATTCACATTATGTTTCCCGGGTATTTTTCAAGTGAGAACAAGGTTGGCTGCAAAATATTGAGCGCCATTGTTAGTTCCAGAATTATTTATGGTCAATGTTAGTAGCCGGGTCCTGGCTTTGATCGCTTTGATCAGGTCCGTTAGAAATTCAGTGTAGATTAATTGAACACAGCAATGAAGTCAGTACTTTAAATTTCCCTCACCTTGTACTGTGTTGGTATTCCAGTTCCTTGGCATATCAAAGTGTCGGTATAGATTAACTCTCTGTCTGAATGTAGATGTATTGTAGTAGATGTACACAGTGTCGCAACTCACACAAGATACGGCGATTACGCGTATCTAGAAAACTCAGACCTTGTTTCTCTTCACCCAGGTCATTTTACTGTTTGTAGTTTCGGTATCTGTATGTACAGCGAAAAGCAGAATCCAGTACAGCGAGCAAGCCAACAGAATTCACTCGGTTGTTTACAAATTATGGTGAGTTATTTGACTCAACTTCGCTGATGTCGTATTTAACCGCGCCGACAAAACAGACCATGTTTGACTTAAACCACCACGTTCAAGGTCCTCCAGATGTACTACACACTTTCCTCAGGCTTTGCTCAATTGTATTTGCGAACCTTTGAAACATCATTGCATTGGATTGTCGGAAAATAAGGCAAGTAACTAACCGATCGCGAAACAAAACAGAAGGCCATGCTGGCATTCACCAAAATGGCCGCTCGCATCGTGTACGTGTAGTTACCAGTTCCCCGGCCGAGATAATTTATTCCAAAAAGTACAAACATGAGGACATACGCAAATCTCGATTTCTTTCGCCTAGGGAAGCACAGGTAGCCCACACATGACCACAGGGAGTCCACTGCAAGATTAGTATGCGTTCTCCTTCGTCGAACGCAATAATTATATAGAGTTGAATAATGGTTTTGAGGTGAAGACAGAGAACTTCTTACTAATCCTTTAATTAAAAAACGTTTCGGCCGTTCGGCCTTCTTCAGTTAAAATTTGTTTTAAAAAGTTAAAATTTACAAAAGTGTAGGTAGTTTTATATACTAACTGAATGATAAGAATCTACATAATATGAATAAAGTTCGACACGTAGAGAACTCTTGGGATTAAACATAACAATAAGATATTTCTAATCTCTAAGGAGAAGTAAACTATTCTGAGAACGTGATTATGCATAGTAAAAGTTAGACATGTAAACAGCTCTTGGGATTAAGAATGATAGCCACTAATAAAATACTAGTAGTACTCCAAGTTATCGCTAATGAACTGAAGGATTAATTAACGACTCCAATAAAAAGTGAACTATTTAAAGACTGCGATTATGTAATAGACTATTATTGACCAGATTATTGACCAGAGAAGCATATTGGGCGGCACAGTTACGTACTCTGCAACCGGACGGGTTGAACAAAAGACAGGAGTTCAAATCTAAGAAAAGGATTCATTATGCTTAGACATGTGACTGCGACACTTGAAATCTTTCTTTTGTATAGCAGAAGATACTTTGTTGGTCTATTACATAATCGCAGTCTTTAAATAGTTCACTTTTTATTGGAGTCGTTAATTAATCCTTCAGTTCATTAGCGATAACTTGGAGTACTACTAGTATTTTATTAGTCTATCATTCTTAATCCCAAGAGCTGTTTACATGTCTAACTTTTACTATGCATAATCACGTTCTCAGAATAGTTTACTTCTCCTTAGAGATTAGAAATATCTTATTGTTATGTTTAATCCCAAGAGTTCTCTACGTGTCGAACTTTATTCATATTATGTAGATTCTTATCATTCAGTTAGTATATAAAACTACCTACACTTTTGTAAATTTTAACTTTTTAACACAAATTTTAACTGAAGAAGGCCGAACGGCCGAAACGTTTTTTAATTAAAGGATTAGTAAGAAGTTCTCTGTCTTCACCTCAAAACCATTATTCAACTCTAAATACCGAAGCAGAGTGTAGAATCAAGTATTTGATCCTTCTACTAGAAGCACATCGTTGGATTAACTACCTTCATTTTATTCACATTATATATAATTATATATATATTAACAATCCTGGTTTCCATGAGTACATGTACATGTACCTTTGGCTGGCCTGCTTCAGCTGCAAGGGTCGTTAAATTTTATTTTTAGTCATTGAAAAGTCATGGGAACATAATTAATTTTGTTCCCAAGTTTCTTTGCAAACCCTGTGCACGTTCCACATTGTTTATTGTATATTTAAAACATTTTATTATATTGCTTGGCCTGCTGCATGTTCAACACAAAGTTACACTTAAATCACATAATTGCAAAAATGCATGATTAAAAACATCATCCTCGGGAATCCAGAGGTAACAAAATGTTATAGAAGTTCATCAAAAAAAATTGATCTACTTTCTAACATATTACATATTAAAAGTACAGTCAACAAAAAAATGTTGAGACAGTAATAACTTTGGCTTTGCAGAAAGAAGTGAAACATGCTGTGAATCTTTTTGATGCTTATTTTAAATTCTACAATTAAATGTGGGTCTGAATAATAGTAGAAGCGAACTAAGTGTTTTAACTCAAATCCTGCAATTTGATTGGCTAACTAAATGTCTCATTATCACTTTTGTGATACATTTTAGTGAGTAGCAAAAGAGCTGGTCTTCGTGAGGAAACAACAGCAGCCAATTTGTTAAAATGTACATGTAATAACAGCTAGTTGGTTTCTACTAAAACCAATAGCAAGGGTGCCACGGTCAGGGAAAAGTCTGAGAATTTTGCATCTGGTCAGGGAAATTCTAAATTTCTTTGGGACTTAAGAGACCCTATTCCTTATTTTCTCAGAACTAAATAATAAATTTCCCTACCCCAACTGACAGGTTAAATTTTATACCCCATTTTAGACTGGAAATGAGTTCATTAGAAAACTAGATAGATCACTGTATTTATCCATGCTGGCCCCGGCCCATCAGCTGTTAAGCTGGTTTCTTTTAGGGGTGTGTTAATACATAGAAATATATATATAAACTTCTAATTACAATACCATAGCATCAATAATGATAAAAATACACTAGTCTACATGTAATAGATACTCGAGAGTCTGTAAATCCCATAAAGCACTGACAAATTCTGTATCTGACTAATCAAACATCTAGATGAATAAGAGTCATGTTTTCAGTTATTTTGGTGATACAACTTAATTTGGCCGAGAAAATCAATCACAAGGAAAAGTAAACTCGATCATGGATAACTAACCAATCAAATTAGAAAGCAATTACCTGACGTTTGACACTCGAAAATTATTGAAAATTGATCTAACAGGAGCTTGTTTACACAAGCTGACAGATGCTTATAATATGCTCTCAACTTCATGTTTAGCCTGCAGAACAAGTGCTTTGAGAAGAGACCCCAGAAAGTAGGTCTTGCGAGCAAAGCTACTTCATGTTATCAGTGCAGATGAGCACAGCCTTTTGTGGTGTTTACAACATGAGCTGGCCGATACAACACTCACTGATACTCTTGTATCACTGATGTACACAGATGCTTTAATCATCAGTTCTGTATCCAACAAACGCTATGCCAGGGTCTGTTGGGGGGAGGTCTCACAATCAATCACTGATTTCCCCTATCCATCAAGGTATAAAGGCTAATGTATTGATGCATACAGACCGTCTAATCAATGTGGGACCTGTTTTTGTGCACACTGCACATGAGCGTGATGTAAACTATAGCTTTTACTAGTTTATATCACGGTCATGCGCAGCGTGCACAAAAACAGGTCCCACATTGATTACATGGTCTGTATGCATCAATACATGAGCATAGGGGAAATCAGTGATCGATTGTGAGACCTCCCCCCAACAGACCCTGGCATAGTAGGGACTTTAAGAAACCAGGACGGCGACGGGCACAGAAAAGTGTTTTCTCTCAAAATTTGTTTTTTTCTTTATTCGCCTTTAATTATTTTTCACATCAAAATTTTCTAAAAATATGATAAGCATAACGTTCCCTTCACGCCAAACGAAAGACGGAGTGAAATACTTTTTGACGTTTGCGTTCTCTATGGAACACAAAACGTATGGTTTTCACGTTGTGTTTTTGCAGACAACGGTCGAAATGTAGGCGACTGCGTGTATTTTCACGTGCAGTTATTGTATTTTGTATAGCTATAGCTTTTACTAGTTTATATCACGGTCATGCGCAGCGTGCACAAAAACGGGTCCCACATTGATTACATGGTCTGTATGCATCAATACATGAGCATAGGGGAAATCAGTGATCGATTGTGAGACCTCCCCCCAACAGACCCTGGCATAGTAGGGACTTTAAGAAACCAGGACGGCGACAGGCACATAAAAGTGTTTTCTCTCAAAATTTGTTTTTTCCTTTATTCGCCTTTAATTATTTTTCACATCAAAATTTTCTAAAAATATGATAAGCATAACGTTCCCTTCACGCCAAACGAAAGACGGAGTGAAATACTTTTTGACGTTTGCGTTCTCTATGGAACACAAAACGTATGGTTTTCACGGTGTTCTTGCAGACAACGGTCGAAATGTAGGCGACTGCGTGTATTTTCACGTGCAGTTATTGTATTTTGTAATTAAGGCTATTGTTTTATGCCGTCGTCCTTGACGTTGCCGTCATGGTTTCTTAAACTCCCTAGTGTTTGTTGGATACAGAACTGATGATTACAACATCTGTGCATCAGTTATATAAGAGTATCAGTGATACAGATGTTGATGTTTTATTAATTGTATCTGTATACCTGATAGAACACTGTTTTATTTGTTAGTGTTGTATCAAGTATATACAGACACTGATGTTTTATTAATTAGTTCTGTATAAAAAATGCTAAGTACGGACTGAATATCTAATCAGTTCCGTATGTCAGTTTACAATGCTGAATTTCGATTGGTTAGCACCCTTCTGAATTATTAACAGTACCCGGCAAACATAAGAGAAACAAAATGCAAAAACATTGCAAAAACATTCGCCCCATCTCAGGCTTATAGGGCGAAACTGGGACGCATCTCAAACCTAGAAAGTCAAAACCTGACTCCATCCAGTGGTACATACAGCTTTTATAAATTATGGGAGTTTCCCCCTCCTCCAGGGCATCAAAGACTCATCCAAGCCAAACAAAAATCTGTGTAGTGTAAATGGAACTTCAAATCACAAGTACTACTACCACCATGCTTTAAGACATTTTTATAATAGCGATACTTACTGTGACGTCACACAGGCCAGTCACGCCACATTTGCTGCATTCTGTGGTTGGCAGAACGAAGCGTGAACCCAGTCAGTTGCTTATAAAATATCACAGGTCGGTGCTTATTCATCGCCAAATTACTTTCTTGTTCTTCCAAAATGCAAGCAAGCCCTTTCATCGAAGCTTATATGCTCTTAACTTATAAGTCTTATAAAGGAATTAAGATTTGAAAGCAGAATTGAGACTTTAGATGTATTTTGTGAGGCCTAAATCGCTAGTTCCCATACAAATCATACAAACACGCGGGGTTTTTTGCCAACCACATTATATATGCAAATATATAAATGACATCAGTGTTTACAAACAGTAAGTATCGCTATACCATGAAAACTCGCTTCATTTAGGGGATCAACTTGAAGGGGCTATGTGCAGTATTTTTCATCCACTCGAATATTTAACACAACTTTTGTTCAGACACCTGGAAAGCATACTCTGCTAATCATAATTTTAGTCTTTTGGGGTTGACAGTGCCCCTTTAACAATTAGAAAAACCCCAAGTATCTTGCATCTTTTAACAGCGAATAGTTCAAGTTTCTCGGCAGAGCCTCAGCAACTAGCTTTCTTTGTTCTCTTCCTCAGCTTCCTCCACTAGCGCAGATTTAATTCCTGCTTTTTTAAATTCTTCGATCAAGTCCCCCTCTCGGTGCATTTGAAGCATTATATCACAACCTCCGAGGAACTCGCCTCCGACATAGACCTGAGGAATGGTTGGCCATTGAGAATAGTCCTTAATTCTCTGCCTCAGTTCTTCATCGTCCAGTATATCATAGCTTGAATAGCTCTCCACACCGTGCATCCGTAAAATCTGAACCACAGCATTGCTAAATCCGCACATGGGCTGTGAAGGAACCCCTTTCATGAATACCACAACTTTGTCCTTTTTGACTATTTCGGCTAGCTTTTCATCCGTCCATTTTACTGCTTCATCACTGTACTGCCTCAGTCGAAACCATAAAGCTGAACTAGAAGGCTGGTGAAGAAGTCGTGGGCTTAAAATTCTCCTGAAAACCAAACTCATGATCATGACTGTCCAAGATGGCTGACCTTACGGCTTACCAACCTCGTCCCCAGGGTCTTCTCGGTCAGATCCAAGATGGCGGCCATCTTGGATCTGACCGAGAAGACCCTGGCGACGAGGTTGACGGCCTACGTAACTCCCGACCCCAGCTCTCCGTACAGTTGCGTGTGGGGGGAAGAGACGGGTAATTATGTCACAAGTATTGCGTAAAAGTGGCGTGATTCATTTCAAATATTTAAATTCGCAGTCCTCGATCATCCGAAAGCCATGGATCGTAAATGGAAAACTAATCTCAAAAAGAAACCATAAAATTACTGTAGTTATTTCACGTAACAAGATATTGGGAGATATTAAAATTGTTAAGTTTTTTGATTGACAGCTGTAGTCGACCTTGCTATTTGGTGATTTCTGACCAAGCCTCTTTCTCTCTCTGATTTCAAGCGGACAACATGGGCGCTTATGTGTCTCGAACGGATTTTGAATGGTCTTACACAGAGGAACCACATGCTAGCAGGAGAAAAGAAATACTAGGTAAGTAGAGAGAATGCCGTAAATATATACCCAAATAAAACGGCTTCTGTCCAAAGTTCACATCTGAAATCGTTGAATACGTAGCTTTCAAATTTGTCACTTTCACATGATTACTGCGGAGTGCGGTAATGTTAACCCCAGGATTTCTTATTTTTGCTTTGTGATTTTGTACATTTACTTCTCGTTCCTTTATAAGTATCTTCTATACGGCATTGCCGATATTTGTCCGGAGCTTTTTCATAATACCGTAGCCATACTGTAACTGAGCGCCAACTCAAGTGGAGATACTGTTTTTATCTTTGATTAGTAGAATGCACCTATCAATGTTAACCCCCAGGGTGGGGGGAAGCCGGGTAGATGTGGGGCATTTGACTTTTTGGGAGAATTTTTGGTCAAAATCCCCACCCTGGGGACTAAATTATGGGTCAAAACGGATGAAATCCCCCACCCTTGTATGAAATTGATTTACACAAATTCAAGAAGTATTTGGAATGATCTATAGTAAGTAGGAATGAAGCGTTGAAGTATTAAATTAATTTATATTTTTAATGTGAACTGGATGGTAAACCTACCTTTTAGACGAATCCAAAATGGCCGACAATATTTAGTACCAGTCCCTCTCTTCCCAAAGTCAAATGTCCCCACCCTGGGATCCAGGCTCCTGTTCAAATTCCCCAGGGTGGGGACACCAAGAACGGTCAAATGCCCCACATCTGCCCGGCCTCCCCCCCCCCCCCCCCCCTGGGGGTTGACATTGATAGGTGCATAACTAATAGGTAATCAAATGACGCCTTCTGAAATTTGGGATAAATTTCACGCGTTTGTTAAAATCAAAGTAATTTCCCGAGCCGCTTCGGCGAGGGATTTTGACAAACACAAGTGAAATTTATCCCTAATTTATCGAGTCACTATTTGATTACCATTAAAGTAACTTCACAGTGAGTTGTTGTGATCCGGAAGTCGACTTGTCGTCAATTTTACAGTAATAAATTCTTTCTTTCTTTCTCTTAGTTTAAGCCAGCTTTTTGAATTTTCTAGTTATGTCGAGCGATAATATTAGTATTCGATGGCCTGCAAAAACCAGCAAACACGCATGGTTTATGACAGACTTTCTTGAATTTGGTGTTGTCCCTGTCAAAGGCTGGTTCTTAGAATAAATTGCAATACATTTCCTAGAATCATTGTGTTTGGACCTTAATTATTCCATGGTCTGTTTTAGAGGGATTTGGGGCTTTTTACAGTGAATTGACAGAGCTTGGAAGGAGATTTGGTTGAGATCGGCAGTTGCTAAAAATATGCTTGAATTTGTCTATGGCCGGATACTGGAACAGCTGACCGGATACTAGGCACAGGTACTGTGAATCTCAGGAGTTTTGCAAAAATGGCAATAATTGTCGAGATATTTAAGGTAAAGCAGTCAACCCTTTTTCATTATGTTGGTATATAAATGGGCTGTCTCTGGATGAAAGTTCACAATTTGTCCTACCACGAAAGCAAAGATACGACGGTTATAATCTGAACTGGCTGGATTATAACTGGGCAACATATTGTACACAGTCAGCGGAGAAAGACATGGTCGTGATCTGCATGAACTTCAAGGTCAATTTTCTCTATTAAAATGAAGGGGCTCCTTGGGGCCCCTTGACTTTTTCTGTATGTTTATCATCAAAAGTACCTCGCTGTGTAAATATAATAGTAAATTCTCATCTCTGAATGTAGTAAATAGACTTTTTGAAGAGCACTCGATTCAATGCACACAACACAAACGGTAAAGACAAAGGCA
Organism: Actinernus sp. WN-2022; assembly: GCA_030867875.1. NCBI lineage: Eukaryota > Metazoa > Cnidaria > Anthozoa > Actiniaria > Actinernidae > Actinernus > Actinernus sp. WN-2022. The sequence continues at coordinate 79,404,439 of JAOWCC010001589.1, forward strand.
TGATTACACAAAGATTTAGGTACTTAAAATTTCTTATCTGCTCTTGAAACGTAATCCCAGCATTGTTTACATGATTTCCTTGTCAGTTTCAGTAAGGATATGAATAATATTTTCAGAATATTCCGATATGGTACAAAAGAAGGCACATACAATGTCCTCTGAACAGAAAACGCTTCACAACTTTAGAAGCACTCTGATTGGTGAACTTGAGTCACGTGAGTCATGTCCGACACCGCCTGTATCCAATTGTTAAATCGCTATCCAATGTGTAACTGCTAAATGGTTTCCAGTTGCCATGGTAAAACGTATGACCTTGTTTAGTTCTCGCTCGCGCACACAACAACAATGGCAGAAAACATTGAGCCAGAGCCGATTAAGAGGAACAGAAAACGTCAGTTTACCGATACTGAGTGCAAAACTTGGATGGTTGCAGATAAAGGATGGTTCCTTTGGGTTTCCGGAGAAATATCATCCGCCACAAGGCCAACAATGTATGTAATTCCAGCTCTACCAAAACGGTATCTGGCTCTAAGTTCACCTTCTGTGTATGCTGCTATTAAATGAGTAATGGCTCTATTTCTCTACGGTAAACTTTTGCTCTTCTAGGTGGATTGCAATCTTCTAAGTTGTTATTTTAAAAATGAAGTCCACAAGCAGCCATGTTTGTTTTCTACATTTTTATTCGGTGGATTAAAAGTTATACAACCTACCTAAGCATGGATAACTTTATCCGCTGGATAGCGCTATCCGTGCTTTGTGCAACCAAACTTACATGTATCCAGTGGAAAAGGAGTTATCCGGTGGATAGCGAGTTATCCACCCTTTGAACAACCGGGGCCTGGCAAATTGCGATCCAGAAAACCATTATTGCGGCGTTTGAAATTTCACATGTATGTGAAATTACAAATTACGTGTGAAATTTCAAGTTGAAATTAATTTGTCCTCTATGGTATTATAATACAAATTATGGAATCATCCTAATAACGTGTGATTTGATTGGATGCTCAGCGTACTTGATTTTCTTATAAATGCACGCTGAAGAAAATCAAGCACGCTGAGCATACAATCAAAATAAAACGTATCCGTGATTGTTTTTCACGAGTTAAAATAGCTAACGGAGAAAACATGTCCGACTTTGAGTTGTTAAGGTGTGTTGAAGAAGAGGAAAATGAAAGTCCCTTCCCAAAACTAAAAGAAAATGATTGCCGAGAGAATTTAGCAAATTGGCTTCGTACTCTAAAGCGACCACAAAATGGGATGATAAAACGTTTGAAGTTGAGAAAAGCAACGGCCACATTCTAATACAGTGTTACTCATTGAGAGTATGATATAAAAAAAAAATGATTGAATTTATGAAAAATGTGTTTTTTTCTAACAGCCTGGTGTATTAAACGAGTGGAAAGTGACAACACAACAACAAGTGACTCACCAATAACTCAACAATAGCTTTTAATACGCCTGTTTTATGCTGAAACCTGAACAGTGAATGGTGAAGAATACAATGGGGTTTCTCTGGTTTCATGTAGAAATTTGTTTGAAAGGTTCCTGAACTAGTACTGATGTTCCTGAATGAAAAACGGGCAATAAAACTTGCAGAGAAGCCAGCACTGGCAGAATTTCAGAAGAGTAGATTATCATTCATGTGTATAGCGGCCATGCCAATGAAGAGAGCCTCAAAAACTACACAACACAGCCATCAAAGCAGCAGTTACAACACTGTTCCTTGGGGTAAAGAAAATATCCTTCAGACCACAGAATCAGTAATCAGTGTCAACTATGCAGTTGTTGTAGAAAATAGTCGGCAATCCTCAACTCTACTGCCGCTAATTTGCTAACGCTTTCTCTGTGAATACTTTTCCATCAGGCATTTTCAATGCCTTGCACTATCACAATGTGCAGATTAACCTCTTCTGTGCAGACCAGAAATTGTAAAAAGAAAGCACTTTGTTTCCTGCAACAGTTTTGACCAGATGACAATATTACAATCCATTTCATTTGCCGGCTCTTGCAATTTTATCAATTGACATATTCTATTCTTAGCAGGTTACTTCATCCAATTATTAAGAAACCAGCTTTCAGATCGTCAATGTCGAGCTGTCACAGTTCAACCAATCAGCGACGAAAAATGTTGTAAACATCAAGTACTTTAAAATGGGGTTTTCGCTGTCGTCAGTTTGCTTTTATATTTTTACATGGGTTCTTAGGATGATAGCTTAATTTCCTTCATCTGCATTGAAGTTTATATTACATATATAAAACAAATAAAAGATGGTTCTCCTTGTTATAAAACAAAATAATGCACTTTCGAGGTCTTGAAAGGCTGCTAAATGCACTTGCATTACGCTCGTGTATCCACAGTTTTTCAAGACCTCAAGCGTGCACTATTTTGTTATATAACAAGGAGAACCATCTTTTATTTGTTAAGTCATGAATGTACAACATGAGTGATTGCAGGCTGCTGGGAACAAGTGTATTACATGAATGACAAATTATTGAATCTGTGACATCGCAGTACATGGCTTGGAGCTGTGTACAGTAGTTCCATGTTAGTGGTTACAAAAGACTTAAGAGTACTAATAAGGCTACATGATGTTCACACTAATAAAACGTAGCAAAAGTTTCATGTCCATGCTGCATGTTCATATCATTTTAGCTCATCCACATGCTGAAGACAGAGATTGTGCAGGTTATTTTGATTAACTTCACTCGAGCATTTTTCGAAAACCTTCCTTTCTGCCATCCACACTAAAATGATAGTGCTACATTTTCGAAAAGCTCTACTTTGGGAACTATTCTACCCTTTGTTGTTTTAGAGTGGATGAAAGCTGAAACCACAATGAAAAGATGGGTTTCTTTGTGAAAAGTTATGTGTTTGTGTAGATGGGGCATAAAATCTGTCTGTCTGTGTACACGGGAGGGGATCAAGAGGAAGGTACAAAAAGATGGCTGTGAAAGCTACTCCTGCATTACAAAACATAAATTAAAGCATGGCCTGGAAAATTCAGTTACCTGTTCTAACTGAAAATATTGATGTTTTTATACTTTTTTAGCCAAATACCCACAAATCAAGCAACTGATGGGATATGACCCCAACTTCAAGTATCAAGTCACAGCTTTATTCATACTGCAGCTTGCACTGGCATATGTTGTTAGGGACTTCTCGTGGCCCCTGTTATTTTTAACGGCATATGCTGTTGGTGGTGTAATCAACCATGCATTGTTGCTGGCCATCCATGAGATTGCTCACAACTTAGCCTTTGGTCACTCAAGGCCAATGTATAACCGTCTGTTTGGATTTTTTGCCAACCTACCAATTGGAGTCCCATGTTCGATTTCCTTCAAGAAATACCACCTGGAGCATCATCGTTACCAAGGTGATGAAGAACTTGATGTCGACCTTCCAACCAAGTTTGAGGCTCGTTTGTTTGTCAATACAATTACCAAGTTGGTGTGGGTGATCCTCCAGCCGTTCTTTTATTCCTTCCGTCCCATGTTTGTGAACCCCAAGAACCCAACTGCTCTTGAGGTGATTAACCTGGTTTTGCAGTTGTCCTTTGATGTAGTACTGGTCCATTACTTCGGTGGCAGGTTCTTGGTTTACCTGATTGCTTCATCTCTCCTAGGCATGGGCCTCCACCCTGTAGCTGGACACTTTATTTCAGAGCATTATATGTTCACCGAGAACCATGGCAATGAGACCTTCTCTTACTATGGTCCCTTGAACTACGTCACTTTCAACGTTGGCTATCATAATGAGCATCATGACTTCCCAAGTATTCCTGGATCTCGGCTTCCAATTGTGCGGAAGATTGCCTCAGAGTATTATGATAATCTGCCTCACCACACTTCATGGACTAAGGTCCAGTACGATTTTATTACCAACCCCAGGGTCGGTCCATTTGCAAGAGTCAAGCGAAAGGCAAAGGCCACCTGAGCAAGTTGACGAAGATAAGAAAAACAATAAGTGTCAGCCTAAGAAATTTGTACTATTATGAAAAACAAATTGGACAGTTGTCTGTGATGTCATTATAGACATAAGAAAAACATTGAAAGCTAAACTGCATGTTTGCATTTTGTTGTGCTCCATTTTAATCTTTTCTGCATTTCTTTTGTTTGACAATGAATGAAATGTAATATCTACAGTACATTCACCATATGACAACATTTTGTCATAGTAAGTTAATTTATAGGCTCCTTGTTTACAAAATATATACCGCATTACCAAGTATATAAAAATGAACTTGTTTATAGGAGCAGAGATTTCTTTAGACTGTCAATAAAAACTGCACCAGAGAAATCACTGAGGCTGCTGTACAATAATTATGTAGCTCTGTACCAAAAAACATGTTGTCATGGTACAGAGTAACAGCTGATATAAGGAGTTAGCAGACTCTGGGGGTACACACAAACTTGCAGCTAGCAAAAAGAGGCAGTTTAGTCAGACTCTTGTGTATTTGGATTTGAGGTTAATTAACATTGAAAGTTATTATAATATATGTAAGAACTTGATGGAATGGTCAAAATAGAAGTTCAGGTATTAAAGTTTTAGTTTTTCTCTGGATTTGTTGTTGTTGTTGTTGTTTGTTGTTGGGTTTGTTAGAGAAATTATTATAATAGTTAAAAGTGTGGGTAAATTCCAATCGTCTAACAACCAAGGTATTACATGTAGGTACCGGTAGCATTTGGGAAGTTTATCAAAACAGATGGGTCAGTAAATATTGTTGCTTTCTAATTCTAGGCAGCTTTTCAGACCTTCCAACCTGTAAATCTGGAGATTTTGGAAATCAACAGGCAAAAAAACCTGTAGATTCAACGTACTGTGTCTAAAAACTTGAGATTTGCAGAACAGCTGCTTTAGTTAAAACAAAAAGCTACCAATTCATTGTTCCAAGGGAAAATGAAATACTATAAAATAATGTTATTCACAGGCTGCCAATTTATTATTCTTTTATATGCATATAAAGCGCATATAAAACAATTTAAATGGCACTGAATTAAGTTTAAACAAGGTTATTTGTATTGACAGAACAAACAAAACTTTAAAGGAATATATATGCATTCATAACTAGTTAACCAACAGCCTGACACAAACAAGAGAACAAACCTCTAGTACTCAGGGCCCAGCTATTCAAAGCAAGGGTAATGCACCTATCAATGTTAACCCTGAGGGGGTGGGGATTTGACATTTTCTCCCAAAAGAATGTCAAATTCCCCACCCACACGTTTGGTCAAAAATATCTGCGTATCTTCCTTATATTTCCAATAAATAGCCCCACCGTGGGCAGGCAGCATATGTGAAAATCCCCACCCTCGGGGGTAGCCCTGCCTGTCAAATCCCCATCCCTTGCCTGCCCCCTCCCCCTGGCTTAACATTGATAGGTGCATAAGCGCTACCCCAGGGTTAAATCACTAACCCGAGAGTAAACAGAACAGTTAGTCAGTGCCAGGAGCCCATAACCAGGATATATCTCATAATATATCTCATATATATCATAATATATATCTCGTATATAGCTGTCACAGCGTTTTCACAAGTTGGGCTATTTTTGGATTGCACCAGTGGCAGAACAAACTGCCTCATTAGCTACTTTTGTTATACATATGCCTGCTACGCTTTTGTGATTTTATTCCCTTAGGAATGATTGCAACCCAAGAATAGCAGGAAACCGTTCTAAAAATAACCTAACTTGTGAAAACGCTGTGACATACGCCTAGTGTGCGGGATGGACGCTCCTAGTTATGGGCTCCTGTCAGCGCTCATATAATACTTCAATAACGTATGAACTGAGCTCATGATCCCCATGGGTTCCATACTCTGGCCACTTTTTTTATCATTTATATCTCTGACCTCCCAAATAGGCCATTTTGACGATGTTGCATGCACAGCTAGAACAATTGCTATCTGTTTTAAATAACAAAAGGCTGGTGAACCAGAACGAGTCTTAGCAGCTCGCATTTGTTCTACTGATGCGTGTGCAACATCGTCAGAATGGGCTATTGTTCTGAAGATGTTGATTTTAACTTATTTGCTGATGATACTACATGTAATTTATATTTTTCCAACATGAGGACTCCAAGGTCCTAATTGATTGATTTTTAACGAGTTAAATAATTGAGCTGGGTCATAGTTCAAAGATATACACTTGTGATTGACCGCTGAGCTGTAACTGCATTTCTCATTTCTTTTGAGAATTAGTTTGCCAAGAATTCTGTAATTGTGACCAGCCATTTTGATTTCTTTGTTTTGTCAGCCTTAAGGTCGTGTGACCTTCGGAACACCATATAAAAGGTGTTGTACCTCCCCTTTCTTACCCTTAGTTGGGATTTCAAATTCAGAACAGTATAGAAAGTAAGCAAGCTTTCAGTTTCCTCCTGTTATAATACTAAATTACAGTACTAATACTAAAATAAATATAAACAAAACTAAACAACAGGAAGGTTTTAGTATCGTAAACACCCGTAGATAAGCCGCACCTTTTCACCCAAACTTTTCGTTCAAAATTGGGGGTGCGGCTTATCAACGGGAACACCTAGAAAGGAGACCCAACATTAACATATATATACATATCATGAACCTGTATGAAGCTTTTATTATGCGACGGTGCGTATATTACAATCAGGTTCAAATCGCATCCGATCGTGTAGTATAGCAATTTAAGCATAATCATTGGGAAAAAAACACAGTTTGAAAGAATTAAAGCAAAAACTCTTCTAAGACCTATCTTAGACTAGTCTCCTTTGCAGCCGTTCTTAGTGTCCGTCCCATATACTCCCTCATGGGACCGACACTAAGAACGGCTGCAAAGGAGACTAACCTTAGACCTAATATATTAGAATTTAAAATATACACAGGAATTGAACCATACTCGATCGAATTAAAGTTGCGATTATATATTTATGACAATCTGATGAAGTGTTGCTTTCAAGTACGAACGTTTATGAACTCCAACAAAAGATTATTCTTGTACATGAAGTGGTTTTCAGTCCATCGGCAGAATATTAATTTTCTTGATTTGGGTGTTCGTCTACGAGATAAAAGTTTATATTTTGAATATGCTAATAGTAATGTCATCACCGACATCACTTATTATACAAAAGACAAAGACCTATTTTTAAATTCTAAGTTATATTTGAAGCAAAGTGAAACACCCAGATCAAGAAATATTCTACTGTTGGACTATACACTTCATATACAATCAATATCAAAGACAACTGGCTACGGCTTATATGCACTTTAATGGTTTTTCAGTTTCATTTTATTTGCACTTCAGAAGCAGGTTATACAGGATAGTTTACAAGTAATATTACAATAAGAGAATTACAAGAATAAATTAGATAATGCAGTGGCCAGAGCAGCAATAATTAGCTTTCAAGCTGACCACCACCACATGAAAAGTTGAAAAGATAAATCTATCCAGCGTCAAGGCTGCAAGTTTTTTTTTGTTGCAAGAATAACATAAACAGAGCAGAAGAGTCAGTAATGACAACAGCAATTCAATAATTAATTGGTGAAAGCGCACAAATTTAGACCTGTATGCCCTGGTGTATTTCCTTTCATTTTTTAGCTTTATGGATGGGGTCATTAAGTATCTATGTGGGTGGGGGTGGGAAGAGGTCACATTTTGGTCTTTTAGATATGGGAGAGAGAGATGGGGGCTACATGCTTAAAAAAATATTTTTTATTTCCACCCTTCCCCCCAGATTATTAACCACATATTGTGGTACTCTAATATATTTTTGTTTTTTATTCTTCCTTTAATATAGTTTTTAATTTATTAGACCTTTTGCTTTCATTGCCTAATCTAGCAGCTAGACTGCAAATATCAGGAAATGTCTGGTTTTGGATATTACATGTTGGTGGCTTCTGGTAATACTTACATGAGTGCATGACTTGTCACATATTTCTCTTTCATAAAGCAAATAATAATTTACACAGCGGGTATAGTATAATTGTAGTAGGACTCATCTAATGACCTATGACAAATCAAGAAATTTGCACCTTTCCACATACTGGTAGTTCTTTTTGATTCTTTGCAACAGATGTGTGAGATTGTTTAGTGATAGAGAGTAGTCAAGTTGCAGTCTCGGAAGGATATAGTGTTACCACCGGAAGCCCAATTCTTTTTTTCACACAAATAACATGATGAATTCACTTTGCTAATCTATGATTACTTCTAGTTATAACATTCGTGTGTGTCTGTCGAGGGACTATCAGCTGTTATTTGCCCACAAAATGTTTAGCTCACCACAAAATTTTGCCGCACTCATTGGCTAAAAGCGATCACGTGACGTGATAGTTGTCGTCCGTGGAGGCAAACTATTGGGCGTTATAGTTCACCACAAAATTATGACAGGCTCGTTGGCAAAAAGTGATTGTGTGACGTGATAGTTCTCATCTGCAGAGGCAAACTATCATGTGTTATAGTTCACCACAAAATTCTGGCACACGTTCATTGGCTGAAAGCAATCACGTGACGTGATGCAAACTATCAGGTGATACGGTGCCCGCTGAGAGTGGAAGACAATTTTGTGATGAACAATAACTACAAATAGTGTGTTTGTCTCAGAACTATTGGCTGTTATAGTTGTTGAATGCCATATTTTTTTCAAATTTGAAAACATTTGCCCTTTCCAATCAAAAATTCGCTTCACGCTATTGCACTTCACAAAGGTACATTGTGTACAACTCCATTCATTACCGGTATGCATCAGTCAATCCCCCGAATTTACCAGATTTATGCTCCAGCCACAACCATTTCAGTCTGAAAATTGTTTGCCATTTGTCCATGACCACCTTTCTTGAAATAGTTGCATCATTGCCATACAGTACTGAAAACTTGATATGGAAATGACAGTGTAAAGTCTGCTGTGAGCCTTCACACATGCATTAAATCTGCTGCAGTAAACATAAAATTGTCTGTCCATGATCTTGTCATAATTTAAGAGAGAAAGACACACCACAGGAGCAACCCATCTCAGCTCTTGGGTTATCAACAACAGCAAAAGCAGATTTGATAAGTTCTTCCTGGTAATCTATTGTTGAACCATCAAGGAGTTCAAGAGATGCTTCATCTACCACAACTTTAACACCACCTTTTTCAAAAAATCTGAGAAAAAAATAAAGGAAAAATTCAATAATAATTTTATGAAAATGTATTAAACAAAAATCATTTTACAGAAACTTCATGCAAAGGATTTTAGAGGTATGAATTTGGACTTCAGGGCATCCCCATTACCTCAGTTGATAGAGCATGGGTCTAGAGTTCAGGTTGGAAATCCTGTGGCCATCCCCCCCCCCCCCCTCCCCGGGTACCTTTTTCAGGCTGGAAGTATATAAAAGGGTAGGGATTTCACGAGTTGAAATATAGAAAAGGGTAGGGAAAACTGTCCCTTTCAAAATGTCTCAAAAAGACGCACCTAACGGCTGATGCATTTTATTCGTTACTCAAGTGAAAAGTTTAGTAAAAGGTATATGAAAGGGTTACCTTTCCTGTCAAAAATGGTATATAAAAAGGTAAGGGTTTGGGCCTTGGGGCGGAGCCTCTCCGTATAAAACTTCATTGAGTAACCCCCCCCCAGCAGCCATCCTTGGGCAGGGATGGCTGTTGGCCTTGTCTCCTTCCACTTCTAATCAATATGAGGGTGTGTGGTTAGGTTAGTAGTTAGTAGGGGATTGTCTCCCAGCACAACAGTCTGGTATTCTGACAGTACTATATAATTAACAATCACTCACGATTGTAACTGCACAGCAGCAATTTGCACCACAATAGATCTCCATTCCTCCCTTGTGAAGCACATTTGAATAATGTATAATTATATACTGTCTTATGTATGATTTTCTCTATATTAATTTTTTACCTTTATTTTTGGGTGTTAATTACAGTAGTCTGGTAATGACAATCATGATTATTATCACATGTCTCACACTTTGGTAACCACGCCAACATGGTAAAATTGTTACATGATCAAATAAGTGAAATAAATTGTTTACACCAGAGGAACTTGTATAATCATCCCTGCTAATCCTGCAATATTAAAACTAAAGAAGGTTATCTAATTCCCTGTATAATAATTGTTTACATTGAAATGCATATTAATTTTTAAGCACCTACATTGTTTTAACACCACTTGCTTGTATGACTGTGGCTAATAAGCCAGAGTGCATGAGAGCCAAAGAGAGTTAACTCACTTGTTTGACCACAAACTTTCATGAATGCATGCTCATTAAATTTAAACCTGTTCAAATTTTCATGATCGGTGAGTTGACGAGTTTTCTTCAATTCATGCTCGTTTAACTGGGCTGCATGATAGTCAACGAGAGTTTAAGAAACCTCTCATGCTCATTTAATGGGGGCTTTAATGCAGGTCACACTACATGAACTCAGAATATACATGTACCTGTCATCATCTTCCTGGTTCGTGTCAAGTTTGAAGACGTACTGAAATCCTGAACACCCTCCTCCTTCCACTACTACCCGCAGAAAACTCCTGTCCTCTTCATCTGCAGTGACTGTAAGTAGTTGCTGGCCAAACAAAGGGAAGATGTTAGCATAAGGGTTTGTTTAACCCATTTTCAACCTGCTACTTTAGTCTGCCATTGCTGATAAAGCTATTGATTAAAGCAAATACCCAATGTACAGCTGGTACTTTTAATTCATGGCCGGAGACAGGTCTGCAAAATGCTGCACATGTCCACTTGGCAGTAGAAATTGTGGGAGCAACTCTAAATACTCCTAAACGGTTAAAAACTCAACACATTGCAAAAATGACCGGGGGTTAAGGGGAAAATGCATTTACATGTAGCAATAATATATCTTGCTAGAAGCCTCATTTTAATCAGCCTCGCTCATCCGAGGATAAACAAAAGATTTAACATTTAACTTGCTTCTTCTAATTAAGACTTCTTAATTTAACTAGCTTCTTCTTGGGAAGCTGGGGTGGCACAGTGGTTAAGCGCTTTGCCTCTCACCTCTGTGATCTGGGTTCAATTACCACTCGCGGTGCATACATGTGAACTGAAGTTTGTTGGTATATCACCCTTGCTCCTTTTCTCCGGGTTCTCCGGTTTTCCTACTACCACAAAAACCAATGCGCTAAATTCCAATTTTATCTGTGGATTAGCCAGGTCCTGACTTTGGTAAGCCATTGGTCCTATGGTTGTTTCATATGTCTCGTTAGAAATTCATAGCTAATTCAGAGTTTAAGGTATCCACCGTTTTTTTTGTAATTAAATCACCAAAAATACAAAAAAAAAGTAGAAACAACATCGGTAAATGTATTCATCATTGGGATTGAAATTTTATCGGGTCAAACTAGCTTTGAAGTTCAGGCTGCTTGTTTGGACACATTTAAATAACATATAAAAGAACTTTAATTAATAAATAGCTATACCATCAGATATTTCATTCTAAGATATTTCATGAAAAATATTATGCACTAGATGATATTAAGATTATATTAGACAAAAGATAAATATCTGATAGCTATCTTATATATGAAAATTCTGTACATGTAATATTGCACTATAAATATCTGATATTTCTTTCTAAGAAATTTCATGAAAAATACCAGATACATGTACCGTACTTACAATTAATTAACAATATTATTATTCACCAAAGTGGAGGTGAACAGTGGTGGATATTTACCGAGCCACTTCGCGACTGTAAATACCCACACTATTCACCAACACTGAGTATAATTATACTACATTCCAGGTGAATAGCCAGCACCAAATAGTTATTTTATTTTCTGTCAAATGGGCAAAAACTCATGTGAGATGATCGCTGCTTTGCTCGGAGGTGAATATGAAATCATATTCACTGTTTGAGTAGCCAATCAGAGCGTGCGAAAAGTGATATTCACTGGTGTGGTATATACCGGTACTAACAATAACTTATTATTCTCTGAAATCGAGGTGAATAGTGGCAGAATATTTACAAAGCTGCAAGGTAAATATTCTAAAAGCCACTTCACTGAGATTGAAGAGTCAGAATAATTGTTTTAGAATATACTGTACCAATGAGGTAACCTCAAAGTAACCAAAAAATAATATCAAAAGATTGGTGAAAAATATTCCCACTTCTGAAACATAACAGGGGGGGGGGGGGGGGGGGGGGTGGGGGAGGGGGGGGGTTACTTACATGAAAATTGGGTATGTATGTGAGGCCAAGAGGCTCAAACCCTGACCCTGTTTGACCCAAACTCTGAGCTGCCCAAAACCTGATATATTATTTTTTTTTGGGGGGGGGGGGTGGGGGGGGGGGGGGGGGTGGGGGGGGAATCCTCATCCCTAAAAAATACTGAACCCGACCCCTTGACTGCACCCAAATTAAACTCAAATCCTGATCCTGACCCTGATCTGCCCAATTCAGGTCAAAACCCTGACCCACCCCCACGGCACATAGATAATACGTCACAATCAATAGTACCCCCCAAGGCAAGG